>JAJOZX010001035.1:415000-652500 GCA_023014485.1 Bathynomus jamesi | reverse complement strand
AATAAGTTTCGTGGCACGACGCTGAACCCTTTCTAACCTATCAATATCCTCACGCAAGTACGGGCACCAAAACTGAACGGCATATTCTAAATGAGGCCTGACTAGGGACTTGTAAAGGGGCAATATAATATCCTTCGATTTAAATTCGAAATTACGCGCTATGAAGCCTAACATCCTATTAGCTTTTGCGCAAGACTCCAGGCACTGGTTCCTAACCTTTAAATCTTTAGTTACGCGTACGCCTAAATCTACTTCCTCGTCAACGCTCGCTAACTCCCTATCATCCATCGTGTTTGCACTTATGAATTTGTGTCATGATAACTTAGTTAATAAATAAAAAACTTTAAACAAAATTTGAAATTTATGAATATTTCAGGGTGTACTTCAACTTTTGACTGGTAGTGTATATATATATATATATATATATATATATACAGGGTGTACTATAAGTCCGGCATCATAGGAAAAATAATAAAAAAAGGCAAAACAAAAGCCTTTATTTACAGAACGTGCTCAATATGTCCACCATTGTTTTCAATATACAAATTCAGACGTGATACCCAGTCAGCAAGCACACGGTGAATGATGTCAGGAGTAATGGTGTTACATGCCCAAATAATGCGCTGCCGCAAATGTTCAACACTCCTAATTTTCTCTGCGTATACCAGCGCTTTCAAGTGGCCCCAGAGATAAAAATCTAGTGGCGTGAGATCCGGGCTTCTAGCTCGCCATTCCACAGGCCCTCGACGTCCTATCCAATGACCAGGAAATTGTTGGTACAGGTATTCCCTTACTTGGGTGCTGTAATATGTAGGAGCGCCGTCTTGCTGGAACCATGTTGGGAAATTTCCTTCTTCGTTCAAGACACTGGGAAATGCTTCTTCCTTGAGCATACGTAGGTAGGTGCCTCCAGTGACATGTTCATCGAAAAAAAGGGGGCCTATGATGAGATCCTTCCAAATGCCACACCATACCATCACCCGAGATGCACCTTGTTCCTTTGAAGAGGCATACCAGTGAGGGTTGTTTTGAGACCAATAGCGGGTGTTCTGTCGATTTACCTCACCATTTCCATAAAAAACAGCCTCGTCACTGAACAGAATGGTGGACGGGAAATTAGCATCCCGAGCATATTGTTCCGTAGCCCATTCACAAAATTCCATCCGCCGGTCGGGATCATCTTCGCTTAATTTCTGTAGGATCTGAAGTTTATATGGATACCATTTGTGAGCCTGAAGAATGCGATGGATGCTACTTTTCGACACTCCTGTCTCGGCGGACAATCGCCGAAGAGACTTATTGGGACTTCTGTTAAAATGAGCCAGGATAGCAGTCGCTGTATCATCGTCAGTGGACCTCCTTGAAGGTCCACTGCGTGGTTTATCTTCTATGGATCCTGTTTCCTTAAACTTTGCAACAAGTCTGCTAACACAACTCTGTGTTATTGGCTCGTGGTCTGGATGCAGTCTGTTAAATTCAGCAGCGGCCTCTCTTTGACTCCGATTTCCTATGAGTAGAATTATCTGGATTCGTTCTTCCTTGCTCACAGACATTATGGCCTGTAGAAAGAGAAAAATATGAATTTCTCCTATGATGCCGGACTTATGGGACACCCTGTATATATATATATATATATATATATATAAAATGTGTGTGTGTGTGTGTGTGTGTGTGTGTGTTTAAAAAACTTGAATAATTTCAAATACTTATTTTTATTTTTTCCATCATTTATTTTAGTGGCATGACGTCTCTTTTTTTTCAGCATTTAATAATTTTTTAGTTACCGTTCATAGACGCTTTGCTCCTTATAATGCAAACAAGTTTTATTGATCACAATTAGCTTGTTTTTCATTATTTTTAGCAACGCTGAAGAAGGTGACGGACTACATACCCACTCACACCTGCCTGTGGCTTTTGTGGTCGCAAGAACACTAAGGCCACACGCAGTTGGTATCGATTAGCATGTCGCTTGAATGCAGTCTAGTTATTATTATTGGTGATGATCTACATATCTACAAAAGCTAAGGCTAATAAAGACCCTAAGATCCACTCTGAGGTTAGCCCGAGAGAAAGGAAAGAGGAGGGGGTTAAAAGAGGAGAATAAGGGGTTAAGTAAGTAGCAAAAACCTATCATTCGTAGGTTAACATTAATTCAGAAAAAGAGAAAGAAAGACTCCCCATCATCATCCGCCGGCCACTGCCGACAAGTCGGAAAAATAGTCGAAGAGAATAGGAGAGGGGTGAAAGATGAAAAGAAGTAAAATAAGAACGCTGACAAACCACGCAAACACAGTCTTAGCTCACTGTCATACCATGCAAACTACAGACATGCAAGTAAAGACAGTTACAGACATGCAAGTAAGGAGAAGATAAGAACAAACAAAGTATAAAGAGTATAACAAAAAGTGGGTTAGTTTACGCTACGAGCTACATCTACGTTCGTGTTAATCTAATTTTTTTTTTTAATAATAATTTTATTGCTGGCATCACACGCTGGCATGTCACAAGCTGGCATTAATCGTCAACAGACTCATCCTCGACCACCAACCCCCGAGCTCCTGTTGCTAATTTTTTTTTTATTTTAAACAACGTTAATATTTTTAAAATGCCTATCTAAACGGTTCTTAAACATATTAACGCTGGTAGAGTTAACGACTGACGCGGGAAGATTATTCCATTTATCAATTACTTTAAACGTAAAGTTTTTAGCGATATTAGTAATGAAACGTCTGCCACGCAACTTAAATCCGTTATTACGAGTATTGCTATTATCGAACGTGAACAGTTTGTCAAAATTTACGTTATCGATTTTATTAACGATTTTGAAAACTTCAATAAGCTCCCCCCTTAATCTCCTAGTTTCGAGTGAATGCAAGTCTAACTCTTTAATTGTATCTTCATAAGGCTTGTTGCGCAATGACGGAATTAGTTTCGTAGCACGACGCTGAACCCTTTCTAACCTATCAATATCCTCACGCAAATGCGGGCACCAAAACTGAATGGCATATTCTAAATGAGGCCTAAACTTCATGATGATGATGATGATGATCATCATGATGATGATAGTCTGATTGGCAGGACAGAAATCCCATAAAAAAGTACAATATAAATGAATGTAACATTATTATTATTATTACCTTTGCGTTACAACCTTTGGGTTATTATTATTATTATTATTATTATTATTATTATTATAGTTTTTCTTATTTTTTATTTCATGTCTAATTTATTTTATTTAATTTTTAATTTTGTTGATAATGGATTCATCATATAAGAAATTATTTCGTATATAAATAAAACATTATACTCTTACTTTTGTTTAGTTTTTTTTTTTGGTTTAACAGATATTCAGGAGTAGCCTACGACCGACCCTTCATCAGCACCTTTCTAAATTTATTTGTCGGATTTATGAAGAAGAGTTACTTTCAACTCTCATCCTGCTTTCATTACCCGCCAAGCGAGGTTGGTCAGGGTCTCGCTTACTTATTGGTATTTATGAAGTCGGTTTTTGAAGGTTGCTAAATTAATATTTTGTAGGATCCGCGGCTCTTTCGGAGAAATATTAAATAGTTTTGAACCTCCAATACTGAGAAGGTTTTTCCACCTTGGTTCTTAGAGCTCCGTGTCCTGTTGGGTTTGGAATCGGGCAAAATTTTCTTTTGATGTTATTCCAGTATGTTTTTATTTCATTTTTGCAGTTATGTACTCATTTTTCAAATATTTTTCACACATTTTTGTCTGGCCAGTAATGCTCACTTTCTGTTTATTTTCAGTTAGATAATCCCCATTCTACCGGATAATAATAATAATAATAATAATAATAATAATAATACAGGAGTTAGCGCAGTAGGTTGCATTAGTTGGCCTCAGCGCTGTACCAGTTTCTGGACCCTCTGAATTATTATTATTATTATTATTATTATTATTATTATTATAGCTAGTTAAATATGGATGGTGCTCTCTGAATTCTACATTATTGACATTATTATTCTTAAAGTTTTGACCTGGTGTTCCTGTTATTCTTGCGTTGTTTCTCATTTCTTTATGATGTGATGTGGAATTCTTTATTATTTACATGTTTTAAAAGTAGGAATTTACTGTTATTAAAGTTTTTATTTTCTTCATCCTATTTGCATGCAGTGTGTTCATATTGCTTATTTTCACATTTTTGTTTTAGCTGCAAACAACGACGCTATACTAGCTTTTATATCTTCGCCTATATATAAAATCATTCTGTACCGTTTCCTTACATACACTATATATACACAGTGTGTGTGTGTGTGTATATATATTATATATATATATATATATAGTGAAATTTTTAAATTGTTAAATTTACTTTTACCTTTTAATGAACTGTTATTTTAGTGGACGTTTATAATAAAAGCTTGCATTTTGGACTTTATGAGGGCTGTTAATAAAGCAGAGTTTACGCTGCAAAAGGAATTACATATATACAGATGTAATGTATACGATTTACATCTATTGCTTATTACTAATTCGTTTATCATATTTAAAAATAATACATAATTAAGAGTAATAATGTTTTATAACGTTATATAATATTTATCTCTATTATATAATTATAATTGGCACGTGGTTTATGCGATTTATACATAATTTATACATGACCTTATACGATTTAATTAAATCGCTAACCATGCTGTAATATTATTAAAAATAAAAACGAGTAAACAGAAAAACAAAAGAAGTTTACATGATTCTAGTTTACCTTCAAGTCTAAATCTAATTGGTGTGGTATGAAGCCAAGGTCACTGCGTACCCATGGTTATACGATAAAAAAATATTCGAGCCAAAGATCCCATTATTATTATTACTGTATGTATGGTCATTGCCCTTACAACCTTCGAACAATTATCTTTGAAGTGATCTTTCAAGATATTTTTCTTTACCATTTCGGGTACCTGCCAATGTTAATGAACGATAATAATGGCTTCGCTTTCATTGATTATAGTTTTTCTGTAATAAAAAAAGTGTCGTATTTAGATTTCGAACTGTGCACTTTGTATCTACTGTACTTTATTTAATGTAGTTTGATTGTGCTCACATTTACGCTGAGAAGATGGACTGCATGCGCTAACTTCATGAAATATAATTTATATTTTGTTAATAATAAATAATGTGTCCGGAAGGCCACGAAACTGGCACAGCACTCGGGTCAACGAATCTCGGGTCAACGAATGCGGTTCATTGAACCTAATTCCTGTATTATTTTACCAGCATTATTGTGAGTCGAACCACTGACTTTAGTGTTTTAATTTCGTTTATGGGAAAATTGTATTACCCACTGAGCTACATTCTATTAAGGTTTAGAGAAGTGTTTGTAAAAGTTCTTAGTCAAAGCTTCAGGCAAATGGAAAAATTATTGCAACACACGTGCACACATTATTTTAAAAGAAAGATGTATTTGCAAAATCCGAAATGTAAGTGACTATTTTGAAGAAGGTAACTATAATTTAACTTTGATTCACTGCTCCTAGTATATATATATATATATATTATATATATCTATATATATTTATTTATGATGAATAAAACCACGAAGGAAAGGAAACACACAGTGGTGTTCAAGCGCTTTCGTCTAATGACATCCTCAGGATGAGTGTTCCTGAGGATGTCATTAGACGAAAGCGCTTGAGCACCACTCTGTGTTTCCTTTCCTTCGTGGTTTTATTCATCATAAATATTTTTCAAGTGTTACTTTCGTGAAATAATTTTCATATATATATATAGAGTATATAATCTGTGTGGTGTGTGGTGTGTGTGTGGGTGTATGTGTATGTGTGTGTGTGTGTGTTTTATTTTCAATCATTATAAATAATTAAAAATGTCTTCACATCAGTACTTTGATGCTTTTAATTTTTATTAGTGTCATAAAATATTATCAACATACATAACCATTTTATGTGTATAAATTATTCAGAAAAAAGGCTTTCTATGCATTGTAGTTTTGAACTATTTCCATACAGCGGAAGGACCTTTCTTCCAACACTCATATCCGCTGATTTTCCCTTGAATTTAGTTTTAAATGTTCACCGGACTTTGCTGTTTCACGCGTAAAAGTTTGCCCTCAGAATTGTTATTTTCTCGTTTTTAAGCAGCATAATTGTATTCATTAGCGATATACGAATTGTGGTTCTCTTCATTTACGTTTACATGAGGAGGAGTAGGGGTAAAAGGACGTCCAGGATAAGCCTAAGGCTTTGAAGCCTGATATTCATTTCCGCTTCTGTGAGGAGGGAAGGGTTTCGAAAAATATTGATCTCGACTTGGAAAATGCGAAGGAGGTCTGAGAAAGGTTTCACAAGGTTACCCGTGTTGATTATTTCTTTTCTTGAAGAAATTTGTTTAATCACCCATGCCGTCATCGTATAAAGGAGTGCAGTCGGGACAGTCCAAAACTTTAGGGGCGCAGTAGAACGACGGTGTGCGGTAACACTCGCTTTTATGAGGTCTGTAAGGCGAAGGGGGATGAGGAGGAAGCATATTGTATCCATCATTGTAGTCCTCCTCGTGGGGGTAAAAGTTAGACCCAGGAGAGGTCGGACATCTCCTCAAATTCATCCTAAGCGGTTGTCTTCCGTAACTCATTTTAAAGTTATGTAATCATGAGCTGTAAAAAATATGGGACACTTTACCAATACACAGAAAATTATATATTCAAGAGCTGTTTACCATTTCTATTTGAAGAGAGTTAACGTGCAGCGAATTTTATTATTATCATTATTATTATTATATACTAGTACAGTTCCCGCCGCTTCGCTGACGGTTAGACAGGCTAAACTACAAAAAAAGAACCCAGCTATGAAAATTTTGAGCTTCACATTGTGTCAACATTTCTGAATCTGGTATCTCCCAAAACCTCCTCACCCCCATTCATACAACTTGGGGGCTAACCCCTCCCCATTATCCCCCCTCCCCATTACCCCACCCATCCCCCATTACCCCACCCTTCCCCCATTGCTAAACTACAGAAAAGAACACAGTCATGTAAATCTTGAGCTTCACATTGCCGCCCGTAATACAATTTCTGAATTTTTTTCTCACAATTTTTTCTCACAATTTCTGAAAGTGTGACGGACAGACGGACAGACAGACGGACAGCTCTCTTATTATAGTATAGAAAGATAGATAGACTATAATTTTAGTTTCGCATCAATTTTTGAAGAATGAACAAAATAAGAAAAAGTAGTAAATGTTCATTAATTAAGGCTTCGCACTTTCTATATCCATGTGTAAGTATGTTACTCGTCCGACAAATTTATCCAATAGTAACTTTTAAAAAGGAAATGTTTTTAAAATGTTATCATTTGTTAGAAAATCTAAACTCGTGGAAACAAAATATTTGTTCTTATTAACCGTATTCTGAATTTAAAAAAAAAATGCAGAAGCTTTCTTTTTTCAGTATTTTTAATTTTAAAGTTTAGTGAAGCATTTTTCAAAGTAAAAATTATACCCAAATTCTAGTGTGTGCTCTTAGTACTGAATTATTGTCACCCGCAGTTCTCAGCTGTAAGAAATGTTGGCATAGTCTTTCTTATCTTAAAATCACAAGTTTCACTGACATAAAACTATAATTATAACAGTCAATTTTATATGTTGTAACATTATCTTCTCCGTCAATATTGTGTCTCGGTCTGATTATACAGGGTGTACATAAAGTCAGGATCTATTTTTGTGAAGCACTTGGAAATTATATGGAATTCAATCATAAAATGATAAAGTGGTAACATTTATTAAATAATTAAGAGTAGGATTCGACGTGACGCCCATCAGTATCCCTGCACAGCTCAAATCGTTCCGCAGCATTTCTAAACACATTCTGGAGCATTTGCGGGGTTATGTTATCTGCAGCAGTTCGTATACGTGTACGTAAGTTTTCAAGACTCGTAATCTTCGTCTGATAGACGTGCGATTTGATAAAGCCCCATGCAAAGAAATCTAAAGGGGTTAAATCTGGTGATCTCGCTGGCCAAGGTCTTAAGTTGCTTCCGCGTCCGATCCAGCGATTTGGAAAACGTCCATTTAGATAATCCTGAACAATTTTGGCATAGTGACAAGGAGCACCATCATGTTGGTAGACGACGGGGATAGGATTGTTAGTACCGTCGTCTATCAACATGATGGTGCTCCTTGTCACTATGCCAAAATTGTTCAGGATTATCTAAATGGACGTTTTCCAAATTGCTGGATCGGACGCGGAAGCAACAGACATTGGCCAGCGAGATGACCAGATTTAACCCCTTTAGATTTCTTTGCATGGGGCTTTATCGAGTCGCACGTCTATCAGACGAAGATTACGAGTCTTGAAAACTTACGTACACGTATACGAACTGCTGCAGATAACATAACCCCGCAAATGCTCCAGAATGTGTTTAGAAATGCTGCGGAACGATTTGAGCTGTGCAGGGATACTGATGGGCGTCACGTCGAATCCTACTCTTAATTATTTAATAAATGTTACCACTTTATCATTTTATGATTGAATTCCATATAATTTCCAAGTGCTTCACAAAAATAGATCCTGACTTTATGTACACCCTGTATTATGAATAATATTTGGTGTACTAAGGAAATTTCTATCTGAAGGTACTGTAGGTGCGCTTCCAAAGAAGTATCAAGGTAAAGTGGTGTTATCATATTATTAGTTTTGAAGTAATTTTTTTAAAGACGAATAAAAAATTCTGTTATGTACGATATTTTATTCACAAATTATGAAGTGTAACTCATTTTTTATTTAAATATCTTACATTTAGAAGGATTTTTTTTCTATAAATAAATAAATATATTTTAAAGAAAATATTTCAAAGGCGATTCATTTTCTTATATGTATATATATACATACATACACACACACACACACACACACACACATATATATATATATATAAAATTTAGGGTGTCACTTATTTTTCAACTTTTTAGTTTCCGTGCTCTGACCCCATCAAAGTATGTCATATGATGTAAAAACACTGTGTGCAAAGTTTTAAAGTTTTATTGAGATATTTTAATATTTAGAGGTCGCTCAACGGCTTCGAAGTATTGAATATGAGATTCTTAGAAAGTGTGAATATAAACAATTTCCAAATGTACTCGTATTTAAACAATTTATTATGTTCCTACATTAGCAGGAAGTGCACAAGACATTATCATAATATTAAGATGAAGTTCATTAACATCAGACAGTAGCGTAATTATTATGATTAATCATTATTTCTACTGAAGGTATGCTTTTGTCCCCATGTCCAATGCTTGCGATGGTCTTCAACAACCTGGAGAAGAAACTGGAGTTGTTCTTCATCTTTGGTTAGGTATCCAGAAAAATCCTGGATGAGAGCAACTCCACGTTCAACGAAGTCATTTGTTACAGTTAGAGTTTTTACAGTCTCTTTCGCAGTCTGGTAAGGGTATCCTCTTCCCATTGCTCAGCAGTTTTCTCCAAGAATTCATCTGGGAGGTTGAGCTTCGTGAACAATGATTTTGTGTTTTTTGTTACAAAGTTTTCCAAGCTTTTTTCTTTCACAGTATCCAGGTCAACAACCACACGCTTTGGAGGGTTCTCTTGTCCATCAACACTAGTCATAGATATGACCATGCGATTTTTTATACCAGGGAGGACTAAAAGACTAAAATAACACACACTAATGCAAACACATCCTACCATTAAGGCGACTGAAATGATACTGGGGTGAGGCATAGAAAGGAAGCGCATTTCAATTTAGGACAAGTAACGACGCGTCATCAAAATTTTAATGGCCTTGAACGACCTCTAAATATTAATATTTTCTCATGAAACTTCATAATCAGCATTTTTACATGCAGTCACATTTTTAGAGGGTCAGACCGAAACTTCTTGATGGTTCAATTCTTACCATACAAATAAGTGACACGCTAATATATATATATATATATATATATATAATATATATATACACATTTTAACTGCAAACAACACACAGTATAATTAATGTAAAGAACGACGCTTGTGTAGAAGAACGTTCCGCACAAGATGAGGAGGGAGAACGAACAAATGAAAAATGAGATAACCACCCGGGAATCGAATCCGGGATCTTCCGATTGTCGGTCAGATATGCTATCCACTACACCATGGGCCTCGATTAATCAGAAGTCGTAATTCTCCTACATACGAGCAGAAACCAATGTATGTAGGAGAATTACGACTTCTGATTAATCGAGGCCCATGGTGTAGTGGATAGCATATCTGACCGGCAATCGGAAAATCTCGGGTTCGATTCCCGGGTGGTTACCTCATTTTTCATTTGTTCGTTTCCAAACCACTTTAACACTTTTTCCTCAGTTTTCACTGATTTCTGAACACCACATTTGTCTAGAACCACACGATTTCTCACTCTATCGATCCGGCGCACGCCACACATACTTCTCAAGTTATGCGTCTCAGCTACTCTTATTCTATACTTCCCCCTTTTATGCCATGTCACTGTTTTACACCCATGCAAAAGTGTCGGCACTAATGCACTTCATGTAAACATATCCCAGCATAAATGCAAAAAACTTCACTTTTTTACGTGAAGGTCAAAATATGAGAATAAAAACCCACTCTAATAGACAGAGTTTATTTCCACGACAGTTTCGACGCCCACTGGCATCCTCCTCGGGTGGATACAGAAACACAAATGAAACAAGACAAGAGGGAAAAACAGTTCAGGGATCGACCGTTAAGAAATTCGCACCTAGGTTGGATTCCATTCTCTCGAGACAGGAGGGGCATTTTCATTAAGTACATTCGCACAAATTTTTTTTAAAACTATCTTCCTGTTCTAAACATACAGATTCTATTATTTTTACATAATTATTACATTTATAATTAAATTTATTACATTTAATATTGCATAATTATTAATTACAGAAATTATAAATTTATTATTACATTGGTTATTACATCGTTGTTTATTATACAGAAATTATAAACCGAAAAACGAATGAAAACAGGCGATTAGGAAATAATCCAGAGAACATTGAGAAATTCGCACCTAGGTTAGATATCGTTCTCCCGAAACCAGAAGGGCATTTTATTACAGGGTCAGCTTATAACTACATTTCCACAAATTAAAAATATTCTTGTTCTATACATACAGATCCTAATGTTTTGACATAATTACTGCATATATTTATTTCCACATTAATTACTTCCATTATTACATTTACTAAAAGCGAGTAAGGAAACATTCCAATCCAGAGACATTTAAGAAATTCACACTTAGGTTCGAACACGTTCCCACGACTCCGTAAGGGATTTATTGACCAAGAATCTCATTAAAGGGTCTAACTTATAAGTACCTTCGCACAAATTAAAATTATCTACTTTTTCTATACACACAGATTCTATTATTTTTCTTTTGACATAATTATTACATTTATAAAGTACCTTACTTGATTCCCAATCTATAGCATGATTATTTTGGCTAGCGTGATAAAAAATGGCATTATTAGTATTACAACTTCTGAAGGCATATTTGTGTTCTTTGATACGGGTTTCAATATTTCTTCCAGTTTCTCTTCAGTTAACCAAAAACAATATGTGAGTTTGCCTTACATTGCCGGCTTAGAAAGAGTAAAACCGTTGACGAAAGAATTTAAGTTTGCTTTGGCGTTCAAATATTCGTCTACCGTGAAAAGTAAATTGGTTAGGAATAACGTTGCAAAAGAGGAACAAGCCTGTGTCTACAGCATTCCCTGTAAAAGTTGTGATTTAGTATACGTGGGAGAAACTGGAAGAAATATTGAAACCCGTATCAAAGAACACAAATATGCCTTCAGAAGTTGTAATACTAATAATGCCATTTTTTATCACGCTAGCCAAAATAATCATGCTATAGATTGGGAATCAAGTAAGGTACTTTATAAATGTAATAATTATGTCAAAAGAAAAATAATAGAATCTGTGTGTATAGAAAAAGTAGATAATTTTAATTTGTGCGAAGGTACTATAAGTTAGACCCTTTAATGAGATTCTTGGTCAATAAATCCCTTACGGAGTCGTGGGAACGTGTTCGAACCTAAGTGTGAATTTCTTAAATGTCTCTGGATTGGAATGTTTCCTTACTCGCTTTTAGTAAATGTAATAATGGAAGTAATTAATGTGGAAATAAATATATGCAGTAATTATGTCAAAACATTAGGATCTGTATGTATAGAACAAGAAGATATTTTAATTTGTGGAAATGTAGTTATAAGCTGACCTGTAATAAAATGCCCTTCTGGTTTCGGGAGAACGATATCTAACCTAGGTGCGAATTTCTCAATGTTCTCTGGATTATTTCCTAATCGCCTGTTTTCATTCGTTTTTCGGTTTATAATTTCTGTATAATAAACAACGATGTAATAACCAATGTAATAATAAATTTATAATTTCTGTAATTAATAATTATGCAAATAAATGTAATAAATTTAATTATAAATGTAATAATTATGTAAAAATAATAGAATCTGTATGTTTAGAACAGGAAGATAGTTTAAAAAAAAATAAAAAATTTGTGCGAATGTACTTAATGAAAATGCCCCTCCTGTCTCGAGAGAATGGAATCCAACCTAGGTGCGAATTTCTTAACGGTCGATCCTGAACTGTTTTTCCCTCTTGTTTGTTTTCATTTGTGTTTCTGTATCCACCGAGGAGGATGCCAGTGGGCGTCGAAACTGTCGTGGAAATAAACTCTGTCTATTAGAGTGGGTTTTTATTCTCATATATCCCAGCATCTCTACTCAGTCTCCACTTCCTCACAGTCGCTTTCAGCGCACCCGACACTTTTCTCCCTTGATTCACTCTATGTACCTCTTTTGTTGAAAACACATCCCAAATACTTAAAAGACTCTATTACCTCTAGGGTTTCACCGTTCACCATCGCATGACAGTCCGAATTTCCCTCACTCTCCACAGTCAATAACTTGCTTTTATCCACATTCACTTCCAGCAATTTTCTCACACACTGCCACAAAACTCTTAACAGCCTCTTGTATATCACACTCTGAGCAAATTGCATAGCATCATCCGCATACAACAAATTCGACAGGCCCCACGTATTCCCATCACATACCACATTCCTCTTTCTAACATTCGCACTTTCGCTTCTCTCATCATTTCATCCATAAACAGACTGAACAGCCACGGAGACAACATACACCCTTGAGGAACACCAACACTTACATCAAACCACAAACCTCTTCCTCATTGAAACTCAGATGTCTGAGAACAGTTGACAGCAATCCCTTCTCTGTACTCTCTTACTTTCTCTCTCCTAAATTCCTCTCATATTCCCAAACTTGAATCGTCTGAATTCTACACCGTCTGGCTACGGCTTTATGCCAGTCTCAAACTAAATACATCTGCACTGTTTACTTTTCTCCTAATTTTACTGACTATCCAAAATTCTTTGATTACTTCACTTCCAAAGTGGAATACATACTATCCTACTCTCTTTTCGCGGTAATCTCCATTTTAAGAGTTTTCATTGTTTACCACCACCTTTGGCTTTCCTCCCATTTCACTAACATCCTTATGAACTAGCTTACTTATCTATCCGGAATGACCTAGATCAGATTGTACAGCACACTACTGGTATCCCCGATCACCTTGGAGATAGGCCCAACATTCTGGATTTATTTCTTTCCTCTCATCCTTCTTACGTTGGGCTCCTCTGACCAAAATCTTATATCTGTTTCTTGTCCTATCGCTCTAGTTCAGCCTTTGGATCCTCCCAAGAGGATGCGGCTTTGGCACTTTGGCGCCGCTGATTGGGAGGCCCTTAGGTAGTACTTCTCTGATTTCCCATGGAATGATTACTGCTTCCGTGGCCGTGGCCCCTCAGAGTGCGCCGAGGGCATCATGGCGGTGATTCTCTCAGGCATGGAGGTGTACATTCCATATCCTTTTTCTACTACGAATGCAAAAAACCTTGGTTTAACTTCACTTGTCCTAATGCTACCCGCAACATAGAGTTGGCTTTCAGAAGGTATCGTCGCCATCCAACTCCTATCTCTCATTTAGCTTATATTTCTGCTCGAAATCGTGCAAAATCCGTTCTTCAACCCGCCAAAAATTGCTTCATCAGACAAAAATGTGAAAACTTATCTAATTCTAATTCTCGTTCTTTCTGGCACCTAGCTAAGAACCTCTCCAACAACTTTACTTCTTTTTCTTTCCCTCCTCTTTTCCATTCCGACGGCTCAGTTGCGTCTTTTCTCCCGATAAAACTGAACTCTTCACTCATACTTTCGTCTCTAACTCAACCCTGGACGATTCCGGTGCTGTTCCTCCATTTCCTCTTCCCTTTGACTTAATTATTTCTGAAATGAGAACCTCCACCAAAGATCTTTATTCTGCCCTATCTGAGTTCAACTCTCGGAAGGCGTGCGGTCCTGATAGAGCTCGCCTGTTGTTCTCAAGAACCATGCTTCTGTGCTGACACCCTGCCTAAGCAAACTCCTTTGTCTTTGTCTTTCATCTGCTACTTTTCTTTCCTGCCAGAAGTTCACTTTCCTTCAACCTGTCCCAAAGAAGGGTGACCACCGGCTTAATTAACTTAAACTTGTGACGGTTAAAAACGTTAACTACTTTAACTTGCGCGATGCCGTCGCAGGAAGCGTTGTGTGCTAGGTGTGGGGTTAATCGGTGGTATACGGATTTTAAGGATTACAACGGCGGTCCTATGGCGATTACCGAGAGATCGGTTTGTTTCTTTTGTGATTTAAGGGAAGAAATAGTTGATATAAAACGTAGTGTACGCGAAGTGATGGAGAGACTCGCAACGCTTGATGAGGAACCTAGTTTCTAGTATAGGTAGCTTATCGGGAAGGTTGGACAGAGTTGGAGAAGGGGTTAAGGTTGGTCCGAGATTAGTAAACGGGGAGGGATTTAGAGAAGTTAAGGGTGGAGCTAGGCCACGTACGTTAGGTGATAAGAATCCCCCCCCTATCGAGGTTTCGAACCCTTTTGCCCAGTTGGATAGGGATGTGAACGAGGGGGAAACTATTTTAATTGGGGACTCTTTAGTGCGCCATATGGATAAAGAGTTCGTTGAACGGAATCCAGCCAAGAGGAGGAGGGTCTGTCTACCAGGGGCCAGGGCTGACAGAATTAGAGACGAAGAAGATAGGATTGATGGTGCCTCCCGTCACTCGATGTTGGTGACGATGGTAGAGGGCAACCACTCGTATAGGCCCGATACGAGAGTGCCTGACCTTTTGGAGAGATATAGGGAGTTAATTACCCCTAGGCGCGGTTTGGCTCTTAGGATTACGCCAAAAACAATATTTTTGAATACGAAACTATGATAGAAGAGATTTGTGCTGAGGAAAATGTACCCTTCGTAAAGCTGTGGTCAGAATTTAGTGATCCTAGCCTTTTTATAAAGGATGGTGTGCATTTCAATGAAATAGGGAATGCTAGGCTAGGTAGGTTAATCGATGAGAACGTTCGAAAGCTGTATAGGTTGAAGCCTTCTTTAAACGTTGTGGGTCCGGGAAACGCCGGCCAGACGTGAAAAATAGTTTAAAACGCCGATCCGTCGTAAAAAATAATTTACACGTCTTTTATTGTAACGCGCGTAGTATTAGAAATAAATTGAACGAACTTAAGGCGATAATTTATTCCGGCAACTACGATATAATTGCTATAACCGAAAAGTGTTTAAATACCGTGACTCGGGACTAGTTGGGGGAACTTGATATAGTGGGTTTTAAACTTTTTACTGATGATAGGTTACATAGGATTGGTGGCGGCGTTTTGCTGTACATTCGTAATTCCCTTAGGGCTATCGAGATTAAGATAGATTTTCCGGCAGCAATTAATGCGATATGCGTTGAAGTTAGGGCGCGTAGTATTAGCTTCAATTTTGTTGTTGTTTGTAGACCTCCCGTTCAACCCTTCGATACCGATACTAGATTTTACACACTTCTTGGTAACTTTATTAATAATCGGGATAGTATAATTGTCGGACACTTTAACTGCCCGAACGTTAATTATCTATAGATGTACAAAAGCTGAGGCTAACAAAGACCCTAAGATCCACTCTAAAGTTAGCCCGAGAGAAAGGAAAGAGGAGGGGGTTATAAAAGGAGAATAAAAGAATAAAGGGTTAAATAAGTTGCAAAACCTATCATTCGTGGGTTAAAATTCATTCAGAAAAAGAGACTGAAAGACTCACCATCATCATCCGCCGGCCACTGCCGACAAGTCGAGAAAATAGTCGAAGAGAATAGGAAAAGGGTGAAAGATGAAAAGAAGTAAAATAAGAACGCTTACAAACCCTGCAAACACAGTCTTAACTCACTGTCATACCATGCAAACTACGGACATGCAAGTAAAGAGAGTTACAGACATGCAAGTAAGGAGAGGATAAGAAAAAAAAAGTAGGTAAAGTATAACAAAAAGTGAGTTAGTTTACGCTACGAGCTGCAACTACGTTCGTGTTAGTCTAATTTTCTTTTTTTAATAATAATTTTATTGCTGGCATCACACGCTGGCATGTCACAAGATGGCATTAATCGTGAACAGACTCATCCTCGACCACCACCCGAGAGCTCCTGTTCCCAATTGTTTTTTATTTTAAACAACGTTAATATTTTTAAAATGCCTAGCTGAATGGTTCTTAAATGTATTAACGCTGGTAGAGTTCACGACGGAGGCGGGAAGATTATTCCATTTATCAATTACTTTAAACGTAAAAACGTTTTGAGCGATATTAGTAGTGAAACGTCTGCCACGCAACTTAAATCCGTTATTACGAGTAATACTGTTATCGAAAGTGAACAGTTTGTCAAAATTTACGTTATCGATTTTATTAACGATTTTGAAAACTTCAGTAAGCTTCCCCCTTAATCTCCTAGTTTCGAGTGAATGCAAATCTAACTCTTTAATCGTATCTTCATAAGGCTTGTTGCGCAATGACGGAATTAGTTTCGTGGTACGACGCTGAACCCTTTTTAACCTATCAATATCCTCACGCAAATACGGGCACCAAAATTGAACGGCATATTCTAAATGAGGCCTGACTAGGGACTTGTGAAGGGGCAATATAATATTCTTCGATTTAAATTCGAAATTACGCGCTATGAAGCCTAACATCCTATTAGCTTTTGCGCAAGACTCCAGGCACTGGTTCCTAACTTTTAAATCCTTAGATACGCGTACGCCTAAATCTACTTCCTCGTCAACGCTCGCTAACTCTTTATCATCCATCGTGTATGTGAAATTATAGTTACGAGAACCTACATGCAAAACTTTGCATTTGTCTACGTTAAATTGCATCTGCCACTTTTCCGTCCACTCCATAATCCTATTTAGATCGTCTTGGAGCGTATTTCTATCGTCCTCGTTAACAATCTTACCGCCTATTTTAGTATCATCCGCGAATTTTGACACGTTACTAGTCAATCCTACACCTATGTCGTTAATGTAGATTACGAATAGCAATGGGCCTAACACTGAACCCTGTGGGACACCGCTACCTACATCCAACCACCCCGATTCACTACCATAATAACGACCCTCTGTTTCCTAGCACGAAGCCATTCCTCTAACCAATTAGCTACCTGACCGCGTATACCGTGCGCTTTAACCTTCGCAATTAATCTTCTATGCGGAACTGTATCGAACGCTTTTTAAAATCTAAATAAATAACGTCAGCCGCTCTATGCCTATCGTATTCGCGCACTATTTCGTTATAAAATTCTAACAAATTAGTTAAACAAGATCTATGGCGTCGAAACTCATGTTGACTACTATTAATCAAATCGCGACTTTCTAAGTGATCGATGATACGATCCCTAACTATGGATTCCAAAAGTTTACTGACAATTGACGTTAAGTTAATGGGCCTATAATTGCTAGCTACTGTGCGGTCGCCTTTTTTAAAAATTGGCGTGACGTTAGCTAATTTGAAGTATTCAGGAATAATTCCCGTTTCCAATGACTGATTAAAAATCTTCGTTAAAGGGCCTACGATAACGTCTTTCAAATCTTTGAAATGTCAGGGATAAAGCGCGGCAGGGCCTGGAGCCTTGCTAACTTTTACTGGTAATGATGAGGGTTTGAGATTGATTGAGTTCATGGAAGATAATTTTTTACGACAGATGGTTACCGAACCAACGCGCGGTGACAATATTTTAGGAGTGGTGATGACGAACGCGAAAATATAGTAGAAGGTTTGGAAGTAGGCGAGAGTTTGGGATGTAGTGATCACCAAATTATTAGGTTTAAGCTATTAATAGAAAATAGTAAGGATAGTAACGTAATAGAAGTCCCTGATTTTCGTAGGGCCAATTTTGATAGTTTTGCAGAGAGGATGAGAGTAGTGGACTGGGATAACTTATTTATGGGTAATGTGGAAAAAACTATAGGGCTTTGGGTTGAGTGTCTGATACCCTCATCCGTTGGAAATTTCCAGCAGATTACAGTGGAGAGTTAACGACAAAAGCCCTACGCTTTTTCGTTAGAGTTATGTATATGTAGGTCTTTAAAGGACCTCTATTTTTATTTGCCTTCGGTATTTACGCTGCCTAATGGTAAAGAAAGAAATTGTCTTACCTTATTATTTCGTTGGGCCTCGCTTCTGTTCGTAGGAAGCGACGATGTTTTTCGATGTAGGGCAGCGGTACGATGGAGTTACACAGCGAGTTGCTTTGATGTAATTAATATAAGCAGTCACTACACTTAAATACCTGAAGGAATAGGCCTATCCTTTTTATAGTTATTAGGTTTTATATTATGAGGCTTTCACTCAGAACGTATAGGGAGATAAAGGACATCTTCCTTGCTTAAAGCATCGCTGTAACATAAGGAGCTCAGAGTGCCGCCAGTATAATATAATCGTTAGGAATCTACCGATTCTTCAAAGTTCGTTGACTCTTCTCTTGACGTAATTTTCATGAGTCAGCAGTGGAAAATTTTGAACACGAAATAATAAATTTTTCTTGTGGTTGGGTGGACCCATTGCCTCCATATTGGGTTCTATGTATGTATGGCAATTATTTTCATTCCCAATAGGCTACGTCGCCAATCCCGAGGCAATTTTGTAGCTATTTAATTCAATTAATTAATAATTTATATTTAATTACTAAATAAAGGTACCACATACAATACCATGTTATAAGCGTGTATAGTTTTTCCATGTACTTGGGGGGCCGGAGAAAAATTTGTATGTTATAGATTAAATTTTTTGACAAATAGTGTGTTTTAAACCATGTGAAATGGATAAAAAAGAATGAAGTAGGAATTTAGGAAGAGAAAGGTTACTCAAGACCTATTTAAATATAAAAGTTCAAGAGGCCAACTTCTCAAGTTTAGTTAAGGTTACTGTATGTCAATCAGTTTGACTCTCCTTAGGTATAAGAAATTAAGGGAATTAAAGTAAAGTTATTAAGCATTTTAACTTTGCTCGTTATTTGTGTAAGTTTTATAAGTCACCAGTTTTTAAATGCTGGTTTACTAATGTTGCTTTGGGGTTTTGCATGTTTTGTTTTGTTAACGATTTATGTTTTAAAGTGACTTCTACGTTGGTGAGTTTATTGAAATGTACTGTACTTCCATGTTGTGTTGTTTGGTTAAAAGAGTTTGTACTTTATTCAAACCTCCTACTACTTCAGACTAGTCAATACCCGTAGTTTTAGTAGAGTAAATGTTACTCCTCCACAGGTAGATCTGGAGGGCTTGGGGATTTGAATCCTGTACTGTTTTAGTGTTGTTTGGCCCATGGCCAAGGGAGGCCAATAAGACCCTTGTTGTTTGGCCCATAGCCAAAGGAGGCCATAAGACCCTTGTTGTTTGGCCCATGGCTATAGGACCCTTTTTGTAGTTTGGTCTCTGGCCAAGGGAGGCCACAAGACCCTTTTTGTAGTTTGGTCTTTGGCCAAAGGAGGCCACAAGACCCTTTTTGTAGTTTGGTCTCTGGCCAAGGGAGACTACAAGACCCTTTTTGTAGTTTGGTCTCTGGCCAAGGGAGGCCACAAGACCCTTTTTGTAGTTTGGTCTTTGGCCAAAGGAGGCCACAAGACCCTTTTTGTAGTTTGGTCTCTGGCCAAGGGAGACTACAAGACCCTTTTTGTAGTTTGGTCTTTGGCAAAGGGAGGCCACAAGACCCTTTTTACGGTAGTTTGCCCTATGGCCAAAGGAGGCCATAAAGGCCTTGTTGAATAGTTTGGGCTATGGCCAAAGTAGGCCATCAGCCCCTTGTTGAATAGTTTGGGTTATGACCAAGGTAGGCCATCAGCCCCTTGTTGAATAGGTTGGGCTATGGCCAAGGTAGGCCATAATCCCTTGAAATAGTAGTTTGAGCTATGGCCAAAGTAGTCATAAAACCCTTTAGAGTAGAGTAGTTTGGGCTATGGCCAAAGTAGGCCATAAAACCTTTTAGAGTAGTTTGGGTTATGTGCCACTGTCTAACCATATAATTTTTTGGCACAAAATTATGTGCACAGAATCAGAGCGCAGCAATAAAAGCTTTTACGCTCCGATCCTTGGTTATGTTCAGACAGGTTGTTGTGTTTGACACATGGAAAGAGTACAGTGTGTGTGTGTGTGTGTGTGTGTGTGTGTGTGTGTGTGTGTGTGTGTGTGTGTGTGTGTGTGTGTATTTTTTTTTTGCATTCCTCTGAATCCAGTTGGTCTTCAAAACTTGGATTCACCACTCCAGTGAAGTCAATACCCGTAGTTATGATTGAGTAAATGTTATGTGTCCTACAGGTAGGTCTGGAAGATTTGTGGTTTTGAAGGAATCCAATCTGTTTGCAAGGAATGTATGTGTCTGTTGATGAAATCTGTTGTGTGATTCTTCCTTAAGAGAAGAATTGGATGCTTGGAGTTGTATGTATATATTTATATACTGTATGTATGCGTGTAAATGTATATTTTGTTGTTGGGTTTTATTTTTGAGTTTTGTATTAGGTTAACCAATTTGGCTGAGCAAAGATCCTCAAATGTTGCATTTGAGACCCCTATATCAAGCCTTGTCTGTTTTACGCCTATATGTGAAATAGGACTTAGAATAGGTTGCACCTATATGCCAAATAGGACTTAGAATGTGTTACGCCTATATGTCAAAAAGGACTTGGAATGTGTTACGCCTATATGTCAAATTGGACTTAGAATGTGTGTTAAGTGGGTGTAGGTTTGAATTCGTGCAGTTGCTTTAGGTCTTTGTGATGTTAAAGTTCTGAGTTGAATTTTGTGATGTTACAGTTCTGAGTTTAATTTTGCGATGTTAATGAGTCTTATGAGTTAAATTGCTGAAATAAATTTTATAACCTACACCACAGGTTGAATTAAAAATTTACAATGTTTTTAGTTAGGATAGGCCTTGAGTGTAAAGAGTAGGGCCTACTTTGTGAGGTAGACTTCTTCTATATTTAAATTGCAAAATGTAGTTTGAAGTAGGCTTTTAGTGTATGAATATGTTAGGCCTATTATGTAAGGTGAATTAGGCCTACTAAATAGGCTTATGTTGTGGGCCTACTTAATATACTTATGTTGAAATTGGTCTCTTTTTTTATAGGACCTAAAATGAATTAAGCCTGTTAAATGAACAAGGCCTTGTTTACGGTTAGTGTAAAGGTAAAGGGATCGGTTCCCCAGTTACACGGGCCACCATATGAAAAAAACTATAGGGGATTATGGTTGAAATTGGCTTCAACCTTCGCCGATTGGAAATTATCATGTAGTTATTGTATAGAGAGTTAATGACAAAAGCCCTACGCTTTTTCGTTAGAGAGTTATGTATATGTAGGTCTTTAAAGGACCTCTATGTTTATTTTCCTTCGGTATGTGCGCTGCCTAATGGTAAAGAAAGAAATTGCCTTACTTATTATTTCGTTGGGCCTCGCTTCTGTTCGTAGGACGCGACGATGTTTTTCGATGTAGGGCCGCGGTACGATGGAGTTACACAACGAGTTGATTTGATGTAATTAATATATGCAGTCACTACACTTAAATACCTGAAGGAATAGGCCTATCCTTTTTATAGTTATTAGGTTTTATATTATGAGGATTTCACTCAGAACTTGTAGGAAGATAAAGGACATCTTCCTTGCTTAAAGCATCGCTGTAACAGTAACGTAAGCAGCTCAGAGTGCCGCCAGTATAATATAATCGTTAGGAATCTGCTGATTCTTCAAAGTTCGTTAACTCTCCTCGTGATGTAATTTTCATGAGTCAGCAGTGGAAAATTTTGAACACGAAATAATAGATTTTTCTTGTGGTTAGGTGGGCCCAATGCCTCCATATTGGGTTCTATGTATGTATGGCAATTATTTTCATTCCCAATAGGCTACGTCGCCAATCCCGAGGCAATTTTGTAGCTATTTAATTCAATTAATTAATAATTTATATTTAATTACTAAATAAAGGTACCACATACGATACCATGTTGTAAGCGTGTATAGTTTTTCCATAGGTAATGACGTAAATTTTCATTGTGAGGCGTTTAAAGAAAGTTTTTTGAATATCGAAAGGGAGTTTATTCCTCGTAGGCCCAAGCGTGCTAGAAATCATGGTAGGCCCAAGTGGTGGACTAGGGAAATAGGCGAGTTCATAAACGAGCGTAACAGTGCGTACAGACTTAATAAGCGCAGTGGCACGGTAGCTAACTTTAACTGATATATTGAGCTTAGACGTCAGGTTAAAAGATCAGTTAGGAATGCTAAGCGTAATTTAGAGATACTTATAGCCGTGGATAGTAACCATAATCCAAAAAAATCTTTTGACTACGTGAATAATCGTAAGCAGATAAAA
This sequence comes from Bathynomus jamesi, assembly GCA_023014485.1. Taxonomy (NCBI): domain Eukaryota; kingdom Metazoa; phylum Arthropoda; class Malacostraca; order Isopoda; family Cirolanidae; genus Bathynomus; species Bathynomus jamesi. The sequence goes on along the minus strand of JAJOZX010001035.1, from coordinate 629,720 downwards.
GATAATATAGGACCTCTACTGGACGCTAACGGCGCTTTGGCTTCCGACGCTCAGGCGATGGCCGTGGATTTTTAATAACTTTTTGCGACAGTTTTTACCATAGAAGACGTAAATAATGTCCCCGATGTAGACGATATCGTTCCATTTAGTAGCGAGACTATTTTGAATGAAATAACTGTTTATGAGGGTACGATTGCGCATTATATCGATAAGCTAAAAGTTAGCAAGGCTCCACGCCCTGACGAGCTTTATCCTAGACATCTAAAAGATTTGAAAGACGTTATCGTAGGCCCCTTAACGAAGATTTTTAATCAGTCACTGGAAGCGGGAATTATTCCTGAAGACTTCAAATTAGCTAACGTTACGCTCATTTTTAAAAAAGGCGACCGCACAGTAGCTAGCAATTATAGGCCCATTAACTTAACGTAAATTGTCGGTAAACTTTTGGAATCCGTAGTTAGGGATCGTATCATCGATCACTTAGAAAGTCGCAATTTGATTAATAGTAGTCAGCATGGGTTTCGACGCCATAGATCTTGTTTAACTAATTTGTTAGAATTTTATAACGAAATAGTGCGCGAATACGTTGCGAAGGTTAAAGCGCACGATATACGCGGTCAGGTGGCTAACTGGTTAGAGGAATGGCTTCGTGCTAGGAAACAGAGGGTCGTTGTTAATGGTAGTGAGTCGGGGTGGTTGGATGTAGATAGCGGTGTCCCACATGGTTCAGTGTTAGGCCCATTGCTATTCGTAATTTACATTAACGACACAGATGTAGGCTTGACAGGTAACGTGCCAAAATTCACGGAGGATACTAAAATAGACGGTAAAGTTCTTAACGTGGACGATAGAAATAGGCTCCAAGACGATGTAAATAGGATTATGGAGTGGACGGATAAGTGGCAGATGCAATTTAACGTAGACAAATGCAAAGTTTTGCATATAGGTTCTCGTAACAGCAATTACACGTACACGATGGATAATAGACAGTTAGCGAGCGTTGACAAGGAAGTAGATTTAGGCGTACGCGTATCTAAGGATTTAAAAGTTAGGAACCAGCGCCTGGAGTCTTGCGCAAAAGCTGATTGGGTGTTAGGCTTCATAACGCGTAATTTCGAATTTAAATCGAAGAATATTATACTGCCCCTTTACAAGTCCCTAGTCAGGCCTCATTTAGAATATGCCGTTCAGTTTTGGTGCCCGTATTTGCGTGAGGATATTGATAGGTTGAAAAGGGTTCAGCGTCGTGCCACGAAACTAATTCCATCATTGCGCAACAAGTCTTACGAAGATACGATTAAAGAGTTAGACTTGCATTCACTCGAAACTAGGAGATAAATGGGGGAGCTTACTGAAGTTTTCAAAATCGTTAACAAAATCGATAACGTAAATTTTGACAAACTGTTCACTTTCGATAATAGCAATACTCGTAATAACGGATTTAAGTTGCGTGGCAGACATTTCATTACTAATATCGCTAAAAACTTTTTTACGTTTAAAGTAATTGATAAATGGAATAATCTTCCCACGTCCGTCGTGAACTCCACCAGCGTTAATACGTTTAAGAACCTTATAGAGAGGCATTTTAAAAATATTAACGGTTTGAAATAAAAAATAATTATAGTAGCAACAGGAGCTCTGGGGGTAATGGTCGAGGATGAGTCTGTTGATGATTAATGCCAGCGTGTGATATGCCAGCAGAAAAAAAAAAAAATTAGACTACGACAACTTAGATGTAGGTCGTAGCGTAAACTAACCCACTTTTTATTATATTCTTTATACTTTGTTTTTTCTTATCCTCTCCTTACTTGCATGTCTGTAACTCTCTTTACTTGCATGTCTGTAGTTTGCATGGTATGATAGTGTTTGAGTTAAGACTGTGTTTGCATGGTTTGTAAGCGTTCTTATTTTACTTCTTTTCATCTTTCACCTCTTTCCTATTCTCTTCGACTATTTTCCTGACTTGTCGGCAGTGGCCGGCGGATGATGATAGTGAGTCTTTCTCTCTCTTTTTCTGAATGAATGTTAACCCACGAATGATAGGTTTTGCTATTTACTTAACCCCTTATTCTCTTCTTTTAACTCTTTTTCTCTTCTTCTAACCCCCTACTCTCTTCTTTCTCTCAGGCTAACCTTAGAGTGGATCTTAGGGTCTTTGTTAGCCTTAGCTTCTGTAGATCTGGAGACCACTGTCAACCCTCTAAGTATTGTCCAATTGTTTTGATTTTTTGCCTTTCTGAAATTTTTTAATCTATCCTTAACAAGGATGACTCTTAATCACCTCTCTACTCACAAACTTCGGATCACTTTAACATATTGCTTCCAGTGTTAATCACTAACATATTGCTTCCCAAAAATAGTCATTACACAACCAATTACAGTTACATTTCAATAGTTTATAATATTTAGAGATTAGCTAGTCGAGAAAATGTAAATTTATGGACAACTTAACTTATTATGCTTTGCCATTTTTTGTGAATGTAAAATATTTGGATCACCTGAAGATTAGGGCCCCCAGCCTTCTTTAATTAGCCTTATAAGGCTAACTAATGAAAATATCATGACCTAACCTAACCAATCGTCAGGTCAACTATACGCCCTTGACGATTGGTTAGGTTAGGTCGTGATATTTTCGTTAGTTAGCCTAGATTACCAACTTCTTTCTTACCAACCAACCTTTCTCTTTTTAACATATTGCTTCCTAGTGTTAATCACTTTAACATATTGCTTCCCAGGAGGGATCACTTTAACATATTGCTTCCAGAATGCTTTGGGAACAAATATGTTAAAGTGATTCCAAACTTCTTTCAGATCGTCAGTATGGTTTCCACAAGGGACGCTCAACTGGCGTTTTCCTTGCTGGTCTCTCTAATTCTTGATCATTCTCCTTTTGGGATTTCGGTGAAACCTATGCTATATCGCTAGACATATCAAAAGCTTTTGATAGAGTCTGGCACAAGTTCTTTAATTTCCAAACTGCCCTCCTTCGGTTTCTATCCTTCTCTCTGTGCCTTCATCTCTGCTTTACTTTCTAGTCAATCTATAACTGCGGTTGTAGATGATTACTCTTCTTCTCCTGAAGTAATTAATAGTGGTGTTCTTCAAGGCTCTCTCTTCTCACCCACTCTCTTCCTTTTACTTACCAATAACACTGAACAACAAAAGAGAACGTTTTTCCTCCTTCGAATGAATTTATGTGATTCCAATGTACTTTTTTATGCTGATTACGAATTTGAAAACAGAATGTTTCTCTCGCCCACCAATTCGAAGGATATGCAAATGAAAATTGACAGATTTTCTTACGTTTTTGGTATATTTAATCGTAAAAAAATGAAGAGTACCTTACCTAAAATGTTTTTGCAGGTGATTTTCGTTGACAGCCCCCATGTTTGATGGGAAGAAGTCCAGGTGCGAGTGCAGGAAATGCCTTTTTAAAGGCATGTTATACTCCATGGATTGGTAAGCACTGAGCATTTGCTCCCCCAGGGAAACATAATTTTCTGATTTGACGCTGCCGAGGAAATTCGTAGTCATTTCATTAAAAGCTTTTCGTGTCATTTTAACCTCATTCAAAGAATCATCAAATGCAGTGTCTTTCATCACTTCGCTGATTCTCGGGAACTTCTGCTTTAGATATAGAAATCCAGATCCGTCTTTATTCATGGCTTTTACAAGATTTTTCATCAAAGCAAGTTTGATATAAAGAAGTGATAAGAAAACTTTTGCTGGATCTACTAGGGGTTGATGGGTAACATTTTTCTGTTTGGAACCAAATTTTGTCGAAGTGGCCACTCTTTCTGTGTATAATGATTAATGACTCCCCTTAGCTTGGCTGTCCCACTCGCAGAGAAAACAAGAGAACTTTGTGTATCCTAACTGTAAGCCGAGAAGTGCAGTTACTTTCAGATCACCACAGATATGCCAGGAGTGTTTATCATAGTCAATATGTTTCAAAAGTAACTGCATATTGTCATATGATTCCTTCATATGAACTTTATGTGCAATCGGAACCGAAGGATATAAAATACCGTTGTGCAATAGTACAGCTTTCAAACTCACTTTGATGAATCGACAAGAAGCCTCCATTCCTGAGGATTGTGCTCTCGAAAATTGCCTCCATGATAGTGTTCACATCATTACAATACACTAAATCACTTTCCATAGAGAAAAACGATGTAAAGTGTCTGACGCTTACGAAATGATATTTTTAGTCTTTTGTAAGAGATTCCAACATTTTAATTTAATCTAAGGGCTCAGCTTGATTTTGAGATAGATTCAACTCTCTGACAGGATCATTTAATTCTGACTGAGAAACTAAATGAGGTTCATCCGATGAAAGTGGTTGAAATTGTGTATCTGTCATCTTGACTGTCGAAAGGTTCATTACGTTATTCACCATCAGGTTCATCATCATCATCTAAAGTCCATGTCTTTAGTGGTTTTGGTACTGGCAAATCGTCACAATGTGAAAAAGGTCGCATGGTTGAGAGTAAATTAGAATATTGGATAGCATGTTTAGATTTTGAGGAATGTCCACTTGTCTTCGTTAAACAGAAGTAGCAATCAGTCGAGTGGTCTCTTTGTTTTCTCCATCCCATTGGGACCGCAAAAGGCATTGTGGAATGAGTTCCTTTTAACTACCCTCTCAGAGATCTTATATATGCATATTATATATAAATATGCAAATATAAATAATATTCTGTATAATATAAAGATTTTATGCGAAATAAATGACGAACAATAAATCTCGTATTATGATGCAAACTGAGGAATGCTATCTCGCTCTCAAAGAGTTTTAAATTGCAAATCCCTCAAAAACTGTGGGTGATAGATAAAATCTGTTTTCATATTCGTAATTAACGTAAAAAAGAACATAAGACTCATCCACATTTATCAAAAGGAGAAAAACTTTGTTGATCAGTGTAATCTATTAAGTCGCATTTCCTGCCGTATCGACTCCTATGCCGATGTTTCCATCCTTCAATTTTCCACGGACTTCTATGCCGATAATTCCATCCTTTAATTCTCCACCCGCTTCACAAAGTATCCTTTTCAACATACTCTGCGTGGGCCGGCTGTGGTGCACCTGACCTCTGATCTTCCCACTATCTGTGATTGGGGCAGAGAAAACGTTGGAGTTTTCAATGCCTCAAAAACTCGGTTTCTTCATCTGTCCACACATCACAATCTTCCACACGACTATCCCCTTACCTTCAACAATACACAACTCAATCCTTCTTCTTCTCTTAACATTTTTGGCGTTTCCCTTTCTCGTGGTCTTTCCTGAAAACATCATATATACTCTTTAGACGTTAGGTATGCTATAGTAACTCCGCAATTTCTTCATCCCCTACTCAGTTGCTGTCTCTGTACAGGATTCTTGTCCGCCCTTGTATGGAGTACGCTTCTCATGTGTGGGGTGGTTCAACCAACACAGCTGTACTTGACCGTGTAGAATCAAAGGATTTTCGTCTCATCAATTTCCTGCCTCTTAATGACTGTCTTCAATCCCTCTCTCTTCGTCGCAATGTTGCCTCACTCTCTCTTTATTCTCGTCGTTATAATTATTCGCCCTTGGCCCCTCCATCCTACGTAAAAAACATTCCCTCAGTTCTTTATTTATTCTCACACATGCACTACTTCCATCATAGAATCCACACAACCTCTTCCACCAAGCATTCTATAATACCATGAACTCGTTCTATCACTATCCCACCATACACCTTTCGTACCACACTCAACAGAATTACACCTCTGTAGTTTTTACATTCACTCCTTTCACCTTTCATTTTGTACAGTGAAACCATTATTGCTTTCTTCCAGTCTTCAGGCACACTCCCAATTGTCTATGCACTCTGACATATGCATCAAAACCACTCTAACCCTTTCAAACCCCCATACTTAATCATTTCTCCATATATCCCAGCCACATCTGCCGCTTTTCCATTTTTCAGCTTGCGAACCGTCACTTTCACTTCATCCATGGTTATATTCTGAAGCAGTCTGTCACATGTCCTCCTCACACAACCAAATTCAATCATATTTATGTTTGCACTCCTCTCATCTCTTCCACCCATCAAACCCTCGAAATATTCCTTCCATCTATTCTGAAGATCCACATCCGCTGTGAACATTCTTCCATTTTCATCCCTTAAGCTAGTCACACATTTGGGCTGGTCCAGCCTGGTTGGACCAGCTAAAGTTGTATTGCATGGGTTGCAATGACAGTACACACACACAAGGGCTGGTACCACCTTTCCAGCCGAACTGGTCCAGCTTAGCTTGTATTTTTTTACAACGCCTTGCTGGTAAATATTTTTTACGTTTCTGAAGACTATAGGATTCACGGAAATTTCATCGCCAGAAATCTCATCGCCGGAAATTTTATCGCCGGGAAATTACATCGTAAAGAATTTTAATCGCTAGGAATTTTGATCGCAAGGAAAATACATCGCCACACCACCTAACCTAACCTAACCTAACCTAACCTTTCTCCCATCTTATCTTAAAACAGGCACCTGCATGCTAAAACTAACCATTTTAATCTGGTAACCTTTCTCCCTTTAGCTTCTTAAAACAGTCACCTGCATTTACGTCAAAGAGGGCCACAATGAGACACCTAATCATAATCTTATAATTACACCAGTACACATTTGAAAATTTGTCGATCGATTTTTACAAACTAGTTGGTGATTCTATATAATTTGAGTGCGCTGATCTCAAAAATATAGTTAGTTTTTCCCTATCACGTATGGTTTTCTTACTACAGGGTGTGTCATAAATCCCCCATTTATCCCTAAATGTGAACCATCTTATCGAGACCAACATTGGATTGCACATGCTAAACCATAAATTTTGTTGTTATAGACTACAGTAACGCTTACATAATAATGTAGGGTAAATATATATAACAACCAGTCCCGTTCCCAGCAAAATACTCTCTCCCCTCCCATCAATGGGTGGTTAACATTTGGGGACAGATGAGGTATTACAACCAGTGGTGTAGTGCTAAATAAAGAAGTGAGGGAACGCATTTTGAAAGTGTTACTCAGATGCGGGGGGTACAATGGCGAGCGCGGCGAGCCCATACAGCTGGGGGTCCGGGGGCACTGTAAGCCCCCCGGGAAATCTTTTGAAATCTGACCAATTTCAGGGATATTTTGAGGTCATATGCACTGGATATTAGGATATATTCCAAGGTTGAAGATGCAGTATTTCCAGTGTCATTAGATATACGACATCCAGTACGATCAATAAAAATAGCTAACAACTGGAATGATTAACTAAAAAAAAGTTAACAACTGGTACGCCGTCGTGACTGTTTCACCAGATCTTTATAGGCTAGCATTGCCTCAGTCGAAGCTAAAAGAAATGAAGCAGTTAATGATTCTTTCTCATATTTCTTCTAGGGTGGGAATTAAAATTTCATGACGTTAGGGATTTGTAAGTTCGGATTTATTTGAAATAGTGAGGGAACGCCGTTCCGTCTACCAAAAAAAGTAAGGGAACGCCGTTCCCACGCGTTCCCACAGCACTACACCACTGATTACAACACCCCTTGTAGCACGAAATCTTTAAGTGATAGAGTAAAACCTAATTAAAGTAGAATTAAATAGCTCCTAGCTCTTGGACAAGCATATTGCTTGTTTATGAAAGAATAAAAAAATAACTGAAAGAAACAAAATATATTTACCTTCTTTACTTGCAAACATTTCAGGACTTATTCCAAAGACTGAAGACTACGAAGGTAGATCTGACTAATGACGACTAAACCGGTGCTTCTTTGATGTTTTCTTATGCTGTGCGTTAGGCTGATCTCGTTGCAGACACCAGCAGTAATCCGCCATCATCTTTGTATGCCATCTTCCTTGATATCTTCTTTCCATGGTTTTGATGTCCTGGTGAAATCGTTCCCCTTGCTCCTCACTGACATCTCCGAGATTTTCGGGAAAACGGTCAAGATGCAAAAATAAGAAGTGAACTTTCAGGCTCATGTTGCAGCCTAAGGCGAAAACTTTTTAGGCATATTTTCCACCAGTCTTTCATAATTTTGGCTTTTGTAGTTTCCCAAGAAGTTTTCAACAACATCTTTGAAACCAAGCGATGCTTCTTTTTCTTTATTGGTCATTGTATTCAGGAAATGATCGTCTGTCAATAACTTTCTAATCTGAGGACCTATAAAAACACCTTCCTTTATTTTCTCGTAGCTAATCTTTGGATATTTTGAACAAATGTACTTGAAACACTCACCTTCTCTATTCAATGCTTTGACATACTGCTTCATCAAGCCTAACTTAATGTGCAAGGGTGGTAGGAGGATTTTATTTGGTTCAACTAGATGTTCATGTAAAATGTTCTTTGATCCTGGGGTAAGATTCTTTCTAGGAGGCCAAGTTTTCTTCTTCCAGTGCTGGTCACGTTCTCGACTATCCCATTCGCAGATGAAACATGGCATCTTAGTGTATCCTGATTGCTACCCAAGTAACATGCAAAGGACTTTGAGATCCCCACACAATATCCATCTGTGATTTTGATACTGAATATTTTCCAGAAGCAGTTTCATGTTATCATAGGTCTCTTTTAAATGAATAGAATGGGCCACTGGGATTGATGCATATTTGTTACCGTTGTGCAGTAACACTCCTTTTAGACTGGTTTTAGAGGAATCTATAAACAACCTCCAGTCACTGGTTTGGTATTCGATGCCTAGCTTGCACACTAATCCTGTGATGTCCTTGCAAAATACCAAGGGACCATCTTCTTCGAAAAAAGGCACGAAGTCTTTCTCACGATTTCTGTACCAAGCGAAGTATGTGTCGGATGCCAATAAATTGTTCTCCTGCAATCTAGACCCCAAAAGTTTTGCAGAGTCCTTAGGCAGATTCAAATCCCTGACTAAGTCATTTAGTTCGGCTTGGGTTAATGGTTTAGGATCTCGGTCAGCTGTTGGCTGTTCATAAACATCATCATTGTCTGGATTTTGAGCTGAATCAGAATCTGAATTGTATTGATCCAGACTCTCGGGTGGGCTGGGAATAGGAACTTTTGGACCATGGGGTACCGGCCTTATTGCAGATGGAAGACTTGGGTATTGAAGGCTCTCTTTATTCTTTGTATTATAACCTTTAACATTGCAAGAACAGAAGTAGCAGTCGTCGGTATGGTTTCTAGGCTCGCGCCATGCCATAGGGATCCCAAATGCAAACTTTTCTTTTTACCTTTGCTCCAATTCCTTAGTGCCGCAACACACGTAAGACAAACCTTGTGTGGAGCCCAACTTTTGTCTTGATCTCCTAATTTAATTCCAAAATAAGCATGATAAGCTCACTTAATGAAGGTCGTTACATTTGTCTTTTGTTTTACAACAACATACCGACCACAAATATAACAAAATATGTCTGGACTATGGGTACATCCTCTAGAAGCCATTATTAAAATTTTAAAGACGTAATGTGAGAATTATCTATCTGAAAAATATGAAAAAACGAAATTAATTAAAGATAAAAAAGGTAAAAAATTACAAAACGCCCCAAAATTGTCTTGCTAATAACTTTAAAACTGTGGGTGATAGAAAAAACTGGTAGCATTTTTTAATTCAGCGCAGCGAACTGCTTCAGAATCACAACTCAAAATAAAGAAATCGATTTTCATGCAGACCGGTGTTATCAGTCCCATGATCATTTAAAGCTTCGCATGTATAACTTATTTATATGTTTACAATTAACAATAACAATCATTTTTATTTGTATAAACAAATTTGCATAAGAAAAGTTAAGAACATAAAATTATTACGAAAAATTAATTCAATGCAAATCTTATTAATATATATATCTATATATGTTATATTTAGAACATTTTTTTAAAAAAAATTTTAAAATTATTTTCTATTGCGCAGCGATGTATTTTCCCAGCGATGAAAATTCCTAGCGATGAAAATTCTTGGCAATGAAATTTCCCGGCGGTGAAATTCTTGGAATGAAATTGTCGCGATGAAATTTGCGGCGATGAAATTTCCGGACACGGACTATAGTGTGTGTGTTTAAATAATGCAAGCTAACGTATGACAATGTAATAAATAATAATAACATGTGATATGCAAAACTATGAGTATGAAATGGTGATTTCTTACCTTAAGCAGACAGCAAGTCTTTCTTCAGGTGAAACCGGCCGGCGAAATTTACTTCTTTTCATGATACCTACTATGTTGTACTAAATTTAAATATTTCATTAAAATGTTGTTTACTCATGTTGAAATAGTGCCACTATCTTTGTTCATCTGTCACTAATTCTTATATTAAATTATGAAATTCTCCTTCATGTCTCTTCTGCAGAGTACCATGAACCCAAAGCCTCTTCTTTTTCATTCTATTCAGTTTTTCTTTGCCAAGTATACAAGTACAACATTAGCATTTCTTCTTCACTGTCATCACTGTCTGAGTCTGCTCACATGACACTATTTTAATGTATTTTATTATTTTAGTAATATACAATTTACCCGTGTTAACATATTAGCACTAGTGGCTCACACCGTACCACCTGTTCCAAAGATCGAAAGTCAAATGAGCAAGGCCAGCCGTAATGTATATTTCAACGACTTGTTGCAGCTGCCAGCCAGGCTGGACCACTCCAAATGTGTGACTAGCTTTACTCTCAATGTTTCTTTGTTAGTTTCATTTCTGCAATTCCGCACTTCTTTCCAGAACAACTTTCTATTTTCTACATAGTTCTCATTCATCGTTCTTCCAAACTCTGATTATTTCCTGTTTCTTCTGCTGCACTCGTCTCTTTACAATTCTCATGCTCTCTTCATACACCGTCTTTCTTCGACTTTCTTCTCTATCACAATTACCATCAATTACTATCACAAACCATTTCCTCTTATCATCCAGGGGCTGATCCAGAGCACAATTTGGGGGGGGGGGCGGTCACCTTCCAGAACCTGAGATTATAATATATTGGCAAGCAATGATTATCGCCAACGATTACGATTATCGCATATTCGTTGTGCCTATAAAGAATACAGGAAGATATCTGTTTTTTGGTAAAAAAAGTCAATTCCTTAAGATGACAGTGAGCTCCAATGAGGCGTAAAATTAGCGCAACAACGTTTACATTACTATTTTTTTAAGCATCATCATTTGGGGCAATTAAAGAAAAATATATATTAAATGGCTCACTTTTATACATCAATGTGCCATTGTGCCCCTATACGCACGCTTTTGTCCAGTATGCAGGATACTTCAGCGCATGCATCCCTACTTACACGATGTAAATATGAAATTAAAACTCTATGTATTCATGTACACATTTTGTTCAGCAGCTGTGCCCTAAATATACTGTATACAAATTGAGTCCACCATTCTACATGCAGTGAGAAACCGTTCCTTTGTATATTACACTTACTAAAATTGTCCAAAGGAAAGCAACAGCGATTATTTTTATAGGATACTTCACTATAATTTTGTATTGTCTCTTCTTTATGTTCCCGATCTCCTTTCTTTTACTTTTTTTACCTTTAAGGTTTAGAGGCTTCATGGTTTGTGGGGGGCGATCGCCTCCTCGCCCCCCTAAATCCGCCTCTGCTTTCATCCTCAACCTCGGCATCCCACCACGTTGTTGCCCTCTTCTTTACACCTGTCATAGCAACCCCGACACGCTCCTTGCATTTCTAATCAGACATTCCTCATACATATTCCACATCTCACTCATCGATTTTATCTGCATCTTTTACGCCCAATTCATCATGCACACTCTTACAATACTCATTCGCTACCTCTCATTATTCAAGCTTTCTGGAGATGGTTTCTTTCTCATCTTCACACTTATCATCACAGGGCGCATACCCACGTACTACCGCCACTTTTATTCTCACAAACTTAAATTTCACACACACACACACACAATCCTGGAACTGATACATGAGAAGTCTCTCATGGTTTCATATCTACATCATTCATCAACAGGCTCACACCTTATTTACCTCTCGTCCTCTTGCTCACACACCCCTTTCACCCACTTAACACTCTCCCTCCCATTCATACTCTCTACCTCCTTTCATCTTGGTTTCAGACAAACCAAGGACATCAAACCTTCCACCTTTGAACACCTGCACCACTTCTCTCGTTTGCTCATCATTTATTCCTCTTACATTCCACACACCCAAACGTGCCTACCTGCTGCAGTTACTTGGGCGGCCCAGCAGGTGCAGCGCCTAAGTTTGAGGGTATTGTTACCCTTCTTGAGAAGAAAGAAGGAAGGATGGGGCCCAACTCAATTCTTTCCCTTCTATATTTTTTTAAACAATTTTATTAGGGGCAAAAAATTCCCTATACGCATTATTTTCTGAAACAAAGTTACAAGGTGTAAAGACTTCCTTGACCGCAATATTTTCCGAAACAACGGTACATGAGCTAAAAATTTCCCCGAAAGCGATATTTTCTCAAAGCAGCATTCAGGGTAACATCCTCCCGAAATTGAATAATTTCCTGACAAGAGATAAATCCATCTCCAATCCAAAACGTGGGTTAAAAATTTCCTTAATTCCCAAAAGAATATTTTTTACTTTCTCTTAAAATTTTCTATTTGTTTATATATATATATATTATATATATATATATATATATATATATATATATATATATATATATATATATATATATATATATATATTGTAGTACAGGAGTGAACCAAAAAGTAGAATTTCTTTTCAAACGACCAACCGTGTTATACTTCAAATTTCCCGGCTAACGGCATTGTGTCAACATGACATTTTATAGACAAGCTTTTTAAGGGTTAGATTAATTTATGTTAGACAAACAGAGCCTTCGGCTCCCTGCCCTACGGGCGGGGCTTGCGCTTCACAAACTCGCCTACGGCGAGGGCACCTTCAGAGAGTACTGAGATGGAGACAAAAATATTATTTTACATTTTAAATATAGCTTCACAAATTTTTAACTCACTGACTCAGAATGCGAAACTCAAAAGGTTAGGGTTACCCCTTTGGGGGAAGGTCATTCTCCTCTCCCCCCAAAACCCCTCACCCCCCCTTTATGCAACTTGGGGGCTAACCCTCACCCCTTGTTGCATAACTCCTTCCCCATTACCCCCTCCCCCCATTTCCCACCCCTCCCCATTACCCCCACTCCCACCCAAGGTCATTCTCCCTCTACCCCCTTCATGCAACTGGGAAGACTAACCCCCTCCCTCCTTGTTGCAAAACCCGCTCCCCCATTACCCCTACCCTCCTTTTCTGCTAAAAATAGTTGGAAGTTTGTCAAACACTGTTTTCATATTTTTTATATTTTGAATAAGGTTGAAAGGAAATGGAAGAAAATTGTAGGTTTTTTTAAAAATGTTTGAGGATTAAGATTTCTAAGGTCCAAAAATTCATGAATTATGATATAGATATTCTCGTATCATTCGTTCTTAATTACAGACAAAATAAATAGTTCTCAATCGAAATAAATTGGTTTTCATCGTTCAACAAGTGTAATATATCGGATGATTTTTTATTAATCTGACCATTACAATTGTAACATGTGTTTTAAAAACCTGAATAATTTATCAAGCATAGGAAATTTACACTTCATTCCAAAACACGTTCAAAATGTCTTCTTCTTTGTGCAATTACATGTAACCAGATGATGAAATTCCGCAGCATGCACAGCCCCCAATGTGTCGGTTAAAGCGGTATCAAGTATAGAGGTATCAATTGGCAAAAATAAAGATTTAGTTTTGCCTCTAGTACTAACCGAAAGGTTGACATTGCCACATTTTCTCCATTTGTTGAAAGTGTCTTGCAACGGTGCATCGTGTCAGTAAAACTGCATTTTAAAATCCTATCAAACCTGTGAAGTATGACAGTAGTTACTATTTGCAAAGCCTATCTTAACAGGCTAGTCCACGCTGAGGTTGTAACTCGTAATTAATTTCGTACAAAATATTTTGAAAAATAAACAACCAATGAGAGACGAATATTTACTTAAAGATCACAAGTTTGAATGAATGCAGCTTCACAGATTTTGAACTGGCCTGTAGTCCCTCCACTACAGTAGCTTCGGAATTCGTACGAGAAGCGTAAACTTTGTTGGCTGCTTTATTGATCGGCTGCCTTTTTTGCATGTCACAAGAGTGTGTGAAGTTTTGTAGAAGCGCGGAAAGACTGTGTTAAGATTTTAACTATTTGATACTACATAAATTATAAAGTATCGCTTCGTATATAATTAAAGGAAAGATTTGTTCAATTTCTGAACTTCATTTTATTTACTTCATTATATTCTTTTCTCGACTCTCATTTTAATTCCCTTTTGTATATAGAGTTTATGTTGTTTGTACGAAGATTTTAGCAACACCTCCATACCTGTAGTGATGTAATCACTATGAAATTATTATTGTCATTATTATTATATATACTACATTCTCACTCGCGAAGATAGAATTTCAAAGTACTTTTATTCGGGTAACTTTAGTATAACTTTGTCTTAAAGATAGTTAAAATTTTGGGATTACAAAACCTAATTTGCGTAATAAAATTTCAGAAGTGATTTCTTAGTCTAATTTATTTCAGCAGGCGGTTGATGTATTTTGAATGTATCTTATTTTAGAAGAAGATCTGATATTCATATCGGCTGCCAGCATCTTATTTGACACTAGATTAACGCATTTAGTGCGTGTATTTCTTTAACAATATTAACACTCATAATTCGTTACATTTTGTTGAGGAATCGCTATTGAAAAATGAAGTTTTCGGTTCCACCAATATTTAATTGGCAAAATTGAAGTTCAGCAGAAATATAAATAATGTTTGTAATAAAACATTTTAAGACTATGCGTTCAATGACTTTATTATGAAAGCAGTTATTCTGTTGTTTCTCTACCTTCCTTTATTGTTATTGGCCAAATAAAAACTTACAAATTATAAAAGATAAACTTCAGCTGACAGCAATCGGCTAGAAGACTGGAACTGGATGCAGTGGCCATGGACGCAAAGAACAAGAGCTCCTCAACTTCTTCCCTGTTCACCTTACAACATATGGTTCGGGGCGTAATATCCTTGCGTAGGAAAAGAGCCTGGCTTTCCGCCTCCAGGAAATGTACCTTCGTCATAAGGAAATTCTTTGTCACTTGCCATATAATCATAAAAAGCGATTGAAGCATAGAAAAACGCAACTGTTAATTAGGCTGAACCTACTCCAAGTGTATAAAAGCCCGCGACTCCTTTCGATGCAAAATACTTTAAAAGATAAAAAGCTAAATCACTGAAGAAATAATTATTTACATTATTACCTGGTTTGAAAGGTAAAAACATCTCGCTGGAAAATATTTCAGAAATAGAAAACATAACGAAAATAAACAAGACTGAAATTAAAACCATCACCGACTTTCTTGAAACTCCAAAAGGACTGATTCCAAAATCAAACATCACCGTCGTTTCTCAGAATACGAAGGAAAGTGACCTCCTCATTAAAAATGAAGAAGATGAAGTTAAGGAAGCGTGGGAAATTAATGCTAAACTAAATGAGAATAATAAGGAAAAAAACCCTAAGGATAAAAGCTTAGTTGAAAAGAGAAAGAAGAAAACGTAAAAAGTCTTAAAATGGAAACAAAAGGCGAAAATAGAATAAGAAAGCCAAGAGAAAAAAAGTTGGCTCGATGAGACAGTGTAAAAGCAAACAAAGAATAAGGAAAAAGGTGGTCAGAAATAATTGAAAAGAAAAGGCAAAACGATATCACGAGAAAAGAAAACAAAAATGAAGAAAAAATAACAACTAAAGAAGGAAAATAAAGGAAATGAAACATAAAAAAGAAAGAAGCAGAAACAACCTGTTGGGAAAAAGAAAACGAATAATAAGAAGCAAAAGATGAAGAAGGAGGCGAAAGAAAAGAAGAACAAGACAGTGAAATAAAATAGAAAGTAAATAAAGAGGAAAACGGAAGGAATGAAAAAGGAACGTAAAACAAAGAAAATTAATAAAAACGTAAAGAAACCGAGTAAGCCAAACCAAGCATAATAACAACCGGGTAAACCCACGAATACGAGGAAGATGGCGGATAAGAAGTTAGGCCTACATTCCACAACAGGAAAGAGAATGAACTTTAGTCAGCGTGCCACCTGAAACAGAAACTGAAGAAAGAAGAAAGATCTCATTCTGGAATCATCTCGTATGTTAAAAAAGCAACATGGACATTTTCGTGTGCTAATTTAGTCATAATCAGGATTTTTAGTTTATACCCTTCATATCCATAAGTACACAATACAGAGTTCATCTCCTTTTGGCCCAAAAGGTTAATTCTGCTTTTGAATTAAATGTATATCTATGTCTACTTAAAAGATGTGTATTTCACTATATATATAGTCGCGTCATTACTACAACATAGCATTAAAATTCTAAATCTTCACTGGAGAAGATTTAATGACATTAGAAGTGAGTTAGAATGAGTAAGAAATTATCTAGTACATTCACATTTTCTTCTCGTTTAGAATAAAAGTTATCTTGTTATAATTATTTTAAATAATAAATAATATTTATAAATTATTCATAACTATCAATAAAATGCAAAACGCATCTTATAGAAAAATGCTAAACAACTAATATGAAAAGTTAAAATCATTTCTGACATTAAATTTTTAAAATAGAAATTTAATATCATATTTTAATAAAATTAAATTTTACTTCGGAAAATCACAATTGCAATTTTAATAAATTCCCGTTTAAGATTAGCTTACCTGACTATAGATTTAAGTTAAAATAATTAATGGTGCTTAAGAGTTTATTCAAATAAATAATAGATATTATTAATTAAAATTAAATTTGAACTAATTTTTAAGCTTTTCTCAATAAAAATTACCAAGGCCACAGTAATATAAGTAAGTTATACCTTTTAAGTCGTTTTCTTTTATATTGGTTTTTGAATGGTAAACATTTTACATAATTTAAACTAAATGCAGAGGCTAAGCTCTAATTGGCATTTAGAATTGATATACTGTATAAAACTTCTGTGCTGGCACACACACACACACCACACACACACACACACACACATATATATATATATATGCGCATCTCCGCATAAGCTACGTATCTTTAAAAAAAACAAAAAACGTAATTTAACCTAACCCAACTTTAGCGCCATCGAACTGAAAAGTGCCTGATAAGTGTCGGACTCAATTGAGGGCTCGAACGGTGGTTTCTGTTAATTCATTAAAAAATGAGGTACTCGCTAATCTACAGGGTGTTCAAAAGGTCCCGTCACCCCCTACAAAATGTATATATTGTAATATCAATTTTATTGCGAAAAATGCTCTGTATGAATTGGTCCACAATTAACCCACCCCTTATATCTCCAGTCTAACTATAGAGTAGATCAAGTCTAGCCTAGAGGGGTCAGCCTAGAGATTCCGGAAATGGTCCAGAGCGGGCAGATAAATTGAGGTCCACAGTAGGATTCCTCACCAAATTAGGTTAGGGCAATCTACCTTCACCTTTGTTAAGCTATGAGTTGATGCTGGGTCTTAGGCCACAATGTAGGCCTAATTTGTCTGACCCAGCTTAATTTAATGTGATTAATTTGCTGGGTTAAAAACACAATTAGTCACTTACTGCTAGTTATTAGAGAGTCTCTTTTCTCCGGTTGTGTAATTGTCGAGAGCGTACTTGCTGGTGGGGATCTTTCTTCGGTGTCTGTTCTCGTCCCTTCCCCCTATTGCGTCCTCTCGCCCCGTTCCTCGTTTTCGTTCTCCTTTGTTCTCCTCTTCGCGGGGCTTTTTCCACCAGCGTTGTCTTGGTTTTTTCCTCGGTTGGTTGAGCGGTAATGTATATCTATTACCGAGCACGCTCTTCTCACACAGTATATAAATACTAGTGTGGAGAATAACTCTGGTGAGCAACCAATTGGTTTCATCCACCCAGTTATTGACATAAAAGGAATTTAATAATTGTTAGATTAACTACCTACCTACTCAGTGAACCATTTTCGTTACCTCCCAACTACCCACTCATCAGTTTTCCATATACTGGGGGCCCCGGGAGATAAAAATTTTGGTGTCATTGTCACCAATTTTTATGTCTGAGTGTAGACTAGCTAACTATTTGACTGTAAATGCCTGTTAATGTGATTAACAGTGCCTATCCTCACCTTCTCATGGAGAAGGTGTAGCATTTAATTAGAAGAGAAAATATACATCCATAGGATGAAACTGTCTATGGTCTTTACCATAAGAAAAGAAAAAATGAAAGTTAGAAGATAAAATTACAATTCCCCAGCATCTATTTTTGTTGTAAAAATAGTCGCGCCTTTAATGCTGTTTGTCGCTGAGGTCTTGTGTCTGTCAATGTTGTAGTAGGATGCGTTACCACTCCTACTGTCAAAGGAATAGTTACTGGAAGTTCAGTGTCTCCAGTTGTTACTGTCAGTGGAGAAGGTTCTCCAAAGTCCATTGTTTTGGGTCCAGACTCTAAAGGGTACAAAAGAGAAATGTCTCTTGTTGTGTCACCCGTTGAAGTCCTTAATTTGACCACTCTTGTTACCCCGTCTGCCCCTGGTCTGAGTTCTGAAACTCTAGCCAGAGGCCAGTATTGTCTTGGAGTACTGTCATGTATGAGAACAAGGTCTCCTACCTTAATTGTGTCAGACCAATCCTTCTTAGTCATTTGTTTATGTCTCTCCCTTAGACCCATCAAGTACTCAGTTTTCCACTGTTTAATGAAATGAGCTTTAACTCTAGTTAAATGTTGTAACTTAGTCTGGAGCTCATCATGTCGTTGAGTCCAGTTTGGGTCTTCTGAAGAGTCTATATTGTAGTCCGGCAGGAGACTAACTTGTTCTCCCCGAATCAAATGATTTGGAGTTAATGGTTCCGGGTCATTAATGTTGTCACTCACATAAGTGAGTGGTCTATTGTTAATGATGTTCTCAATCTCTCAGCCAGGAGAGTGAGCAACCCAAATAAGTGTATCTGTTTTTTGCCAATTGCTTTCTTCAAGCAATTCTTTACTGTTTGTATATTCCTCTCCCAGATAGAACCATACCAAGGAGAGGCAACCGGAATATACTTCCACTTTATGTTTGAATTTTGTATATATAATTGTGTGATTTCATCGCTTAACAAGTTGTGGATGACTTGTTCACCAGCCTTGAAATATGTAGCATTGTCAGTCCAAACTGTCTTTGGTACTGAATGTCGTGCACAGAATCTCTTAAAGACAGCAACAAAAGATTCTGCTGTAAGGTCCTCCACAACATCCAAATAAACAGCTCGTGATGCAGCACATGTAAACAGTACAATGTACATTTTTTGTTCAGTGTCACCCACCCCTACAGTCAATGCTCCTGTATAGTCAATGCCTACAGTCTCAAAGGGTCTGTTGAGAGTAACTCTCTCCTCTGGCAAAGCAGGAGGATTTGGTTTCCTATAGGGCCTAGCATGAATACGCCTACATGTGACACACTCACTCAGGACTGTTTTAACAGTGATCCTTCCCTTGGGTATCCAATAAGTTTTTCTTAATGTAGTTAGTGTCTGTGGTACCCCCATATGATATACATCATTGTGTGTTTTTCTGATGATTAATGTTGTCAAATAGCTAAATCTAGGTAAAAGGATTGGATGTTTGCTTTTGTATGACAGTTTTGATTTGTCTAATCTCCCTTTACACCTTAGAAGGCCTTCCTCATCTCTGAACAAGTTTAGATCCACAACTACTGATGGTACAGGTTCTTTTGTTTGTTTCCCATTAGTTAAGAATTCTAACTCTTTATTGTACTCTTTTTGTTGTGCATGGCCTATCCAGTATTTGGTTGCAACTTCTGTATAATTATGATTATTTTTATTTAGCTGTTTGTTAATTGTAGTTAAACAGTTGTGAGCAAACCTCAAACAGTAGGCTGTGACCCTGACAAGTTTACTGAAATCAGAATACTGTTTCATAATTAGTGATTGGTTCAACCTTTTCATTTGAAAAGATTAAATTTAATGTCAAGTTAACTTGTTCCACAGGCCATTGGTCTGTATTACAGAGCCACTTAGGTCCCATAAACCAAGTTTTGTTTGACTTCAACAACTTGTAGGATAAACCTCTGGTCAGAAAGTCTGCTGGATTTTGTTAGTTGGAACATAGTGAAAGTTTACTTGTAGGCTTTCATTAGCTTCAGCTATTTCTTTTAGCCTATTTTCTACAAAGATATTCTTACTATTAATGCTATCATTCCGTATCCAGGCAAGACAAATCTGACTGTCAAGCCAGATGTGGATATGAGTTATGTTCACATCATGGTAAGCATCCTTAAGCAATGAAATGGTTTTAATGGCTAATGCAGCAGCCAATAGTTCCAATTGAGGTATGGTTCGGGTAGGTTTGAGAGGTGCAACTTTCCCTTTTGCATAAATTAGATGACTTTCTGTAGGGCTTACAAGATACGCACAGCACCCATAAGCTTGTGTGCTTGCATCAGCAAACACATGAAGTCTCTGGGGCTTATCCCTAAACCCACAGCACCTTTGAATTTTAATGTTCTGCACTTTTGTTAAATCAGCAGCTAACTTCTTCCAAGATTTTTGATTTTCATTTGTTATTGGATCATCCCACCCAACATTTGTCCTCCAAATTTCTTGGAGGAGAATCTTTGATTTTATTGTTGAAGGCAGGAATAGACCCATAGGATCAAAAATTTTGGAAGCCTCTGATAATATTTGTCTTTTAGTATTTGCTTCCTCATCAAGTTTAAAACCTTTAGTACAGATTGAATCATGACTGTTAGAAGTTGCATCCAAATACCAGTTCATACCTAAAGTTTTAACTCTGTCTGATGGCTCAGTAAGACCATTATTATCCTTTAAAATCTTTTTGTTTAAATCCTCATCATTTGAAATCCACTCTCTAAGTTCAAAGTTGCATAATGTTTTGAGAGTGTTCATAGACTTCAGATAATTCAGATTTTGTTGTTGTTGAGCCTATTAGATTGTCTACGTAAAAATGTTCCTTAGGAAGTTCAATGTTAAAGAGTTATTAAACTGGTTTAAATGATGTCTAATTGTCAATGCTAATAGGCTAGGTGAGCAATTGGCTCCAAACAACACAACATTAAATCTATAGGTTATGAACCCTTTATTCAAATCAAATGGATCCTTGAACCATAAGAACCTAAGTTGGTTCTTATCATATTCATTTTTAAGATTTATTCTCAAAATGCCTTTGAAATGTCACTTTGTACGGCATATTTATCTAACCTGAACCTCAGTAAGATCTTCACAAGGTCAGAAATGAGATTAGGACCCTCAATTAGGCAATCATTCAAACTGTGTTTATCACTGTCTTTGAGGCTACAGTTATATACTACTCTGAGTTTTGTTGTTGGGGCATCTTGTCGATAGACCCCCCTGTGGGTTAAATAATGACAACCATCTTTTTAAAAGGGTTATTTGTTACTTCTTCAATGAAGCCTTTCTGTAGCTGTTCTTTGAAGACATCATTATATGTTTTTATATTATTATCTTGTTTGAGTTTTTTCATTACTTTATATAAATGTCCTTTAGCTACTTTGAGATTATCTCTTAAAGTTGGACAATTTATTTTCCAAGGTAACTCAATAAAATAACTATTGTCTTTGCACTGAATGGTGTCTTCAAATCTTTCTACCATTAACTGATCTTCTGAAGTTTGATTTGTGTCATGTATACCCACAGATTCTAGCAACCATAAAGTTTGAATTGCCTCATCCAAAGTTTCATTTGATAATGATGAATTAATGTTCTCAGTTGAGATAATATTATTCAAAGTGTTGCTATTCTTACAGGTGTTATGTAGGACTGAGTTGAGGCACATAGTATTTGTTGGTCATGAACTATTTTGGTTTAGGTCTAGGTTTATTTGGATAGATCACCCAAAGGGGCTATCCCTGATGGAGTCTGAATAGCTATACCATTACCTATCTCTACTATGCCCTTATGAATAAGATTAATATAATCTGCCCCCATTAACATTTCAATGTTAGCTACTGTGTTGTTAGTGATATGTCTATCAGCTATTTTGTAGTGTTTTCCCAAATGATTTATGGTTTGTTCTAGTTTGGGTATAACCAGTTTGTTTTGTCCTACTTTAGAAATAATAACTGCTTCAATTTTCTCTAATTTATTTTCTAACTGTAGTTCCAGGTCAATTGTCTTATAGCTATTTTTGTCCGAGTTATCCTTAACAAAGGATGCAATATTGAGTTTTTGTTCATTCGGGTTTGGTGTCAAACCCAATTTATTTACTACATTTTGTGAAACAAATGTTTGTTGAGAACAACAGTCTATAAGACATCTCACTGGAGTGGTGCTACCCTCACTATTCACTAAGTCCAAAGTAATAGTTGGTAAAAGAATCTCAGTGTTTTTTGTTACGTTGTTTGAACAAACAGAATGTCCCATGAAAGTGGCATTTCTTGATTACCTTTGTTTGGGGGAGGTATCTTTTGAGTTTGAGTACCATTGTTTGGACACTTTGGTGAATCACACATTGATGAGACATGTCGTAAACTTTTACAAAACTTACACTTGAATCTTAACCTAGATTTACAGTCTTTCTTATAATGTCCCTGGCCAGTACACTTTTTACATAGGTTCAACTGTTCACATCTTTTAGCTCTTTGGTTAAAGTCTGAATATTTGTCACACCCAGTACTACTGTGTTCATTACTTGCACAAAATTTGCAATGTAGTGTGTAAGTTGAGGCAGCAGTTACATTAAAGTTCTGTGATGTAGGTGTTCGTGTATTACAGTTGGTCACATTTGATTCTACACTATAAAGTTTTGTCTGTTTGGCTGTAGCTAGTTGGTCTCTGGGAACAGTCTTTGGTTTATCCATAGTCTGGGTCTTATTTTGTGTTGGAATATTTCTCAATTTTTAATTAGTTAGGATATTGGGAAAGTGTTTTCTTATACTTTCTAGATTAGGATAATTTTCTCCCGTCTTTAGAATTAAAATATCTTTAACCCTCAAAGGAAGGCACCTAAGAACTATGCCTTGTATAATCCAAGATGAAGCTTTAATATCTATCTCATTGCTAACTAGTTGTCCTATAATAGCTTCTAATTTTGTATAAAAATTTTCCATATCACTATGGTTATCTTTTATGGGTGCAAAATCAAAAATTTGTTGAGATAATTCATATACAATCTCATCTTTATTAATGTAATTACGTTTTAAGAGATCAATAGCTACTTCATATGAATTCCCTACGGCTGGTAAATAGGCTATCAGGTTATAGGCTGGGCCTTTAAGGAAACTAGTTAAGTAGCTAAACTTTTCAACAGTTGAAATATAAGGTTTATTACCTATTAAACTCTCAAATTTGTCAATGAAAGATGGGAATTGTACCGTGTCCCCTTCAATGTTGGTACTAGCAAAATGGGTAACTGAGCCCTCAATTCTTGTGACTCAGGATTTAGCATGCCACTTAAATTTTGTTGAAGGTTAGCTCTACTTTGATTAAAATCAGAATTAGGTTTATTTGGTGTTAAGTCAGTCAAACGAGACCGTAGTCTCCTTATTTGCTGTTCAATTGAGATTACCTGATCATCATTATCAGCGTAAAGGTCTATCAATTGTTTTTCAG
This sequence comes from Bathynomus jamesi, assembly GCA_023014485.1. Classification (NCBI taxonomy): domain Eukaryota; kingdom Metazoa; phylum Arthropoda; class Malacostraca; order Isopoda; family Cirolanidae; genus Bathynomus; species Bathynomus jamesi. The sequence goes on along the minus strand of JAJOZX010001035.1, from coordinate 606,124 downwards.
CCATTTCGGATTCAACTAACTCTGAAATACTCTCATTAATGGCTATTATTTCCTTCTTTTTAGTTTCCAATTTAAGAATTACACACTCTAAATCTTCCTTACCTGGTTGTGTAATATTGTTAAAAGTGTTCACAGCCTTTGTAACAGCTCCCAACTTTGCCCCCCTTTTCTTTTTTAACTTTTTCAATTCCGCACTGTCCATGTCTAAGTCAAAATTGTTTAACTGGGGATCGTAATGAAATAGAAGACAAGAAGAAATTACCAGAGAAGAGAGAGCACAGACAAAACAGTCAAGTTTAAATTTGGTTTAATCCCCCCCAAGTACTTATGTGTCACTCAGGTCTAAGCTTATAAGAGAATGAGACTCCTTAAATGTAAATGTTTCCTAGTTAGGCCCTAGTTGTAGACCTAATTAGGCTTGATTAGGTTAGGCTTAGGCTTAGGCTTAGGCTAGACCATTTAGCCTAATTCTGCAATTTTTGTTAAGTAAGGTTAAGGTTTGTAAATTCCCCACACACGGACCACCAATGCGAAAAATGCTCTGTATGAATTGATCCACAATTAACCCACCCCTTATATCTCCAGTCTAACTATAGAGTAGATCAAGTCTAGCCTAGAGGGGTCAGCCTAGAGATTCCGGAAATGGTCCAGAGCGGGCAGATAAATTGAGGTCCACAGTAGGATTCCTCACCAAATTAGGTTAGGGCAATCTACCTTCACCTTTGTTAAGCTATGAGTTGATGCTGGGTCTTAGGCCACAATGTAGGCCTAATTTGTCTGACCCAGCTTAATTTAATGTGATTAATTTGCTGGGTTAAAAACACAATTAGTCACTTACTGCTAGTTATTAGAGAGTCTCTTTTCTCCGGTTGTGTAATTGTCGAGCGCGTACTTGCTGGTGGGGATCTTTCTTCGGTGTCTGTTCTCGTCCCTTCCCCCTATTGCGTCCTCTCGCCCCGTTCCTCGTTTTCGTTCTCCTTTGTTCTCCTCTTCGCGGGGCTTTTTCCACCAGCGTTGTCTTGGTTTTTTCCTCGGTTGGTTGAGCGGTAATGTATATCTATTACCGAGCACGCTCTTCTCACACAGTATATAAATACTAGTGTGGAGAATAACTCTGGTGAGCAACCAATTGGTTTCATCCACCCAGTTATTGACATAAAAGGAATTTAATAATTGTTAGATTAACTACCTACCTACTCAGTGAACCATTTTCGTTACCTCCCAACTACCCACTCATCAGTTTTCCATATTATTTTTGTGTGATTAATTGAATTTATATGTGATTCATTGACATTTTTTTCTTTTGCAGGTATTAGGGTTGAATGAACAATGGCAGACCAGTCCACTTACACTCTGGAGGAAAGGATAGTGATGAGCACGTGGGCTCATAAAAGGTCACATACTGGCAAAACGATGCATGATATCCAGAATGATTTCAACACAAGATTCAATAAGGCTGCACCACTAAACAAGACGGTATTACGCTGGTGGTAATTATTCGTTTTACCCCTGCGGGTCGATTTTGATATGAGAATAGATTTTTCTGGTATATTTTGGTGTGTTTTATTCAAATCTGACCTTCATTTCTTGTGCAAATAAATCATTGAATGCCCGGTTAGGTTAGTTGAATGTCCAATTAGGTCAACTGTAGGCCCTTGATGATACAGTTGACCTAACCTGGCATTCAATTAACTTATTCTTCTTCTTTTCTGCAGCCTTATTAGCCCACCTCTATGTGGAGTCGCTGTTGCAGATCCTTCTTCTCCATTCACTTCTGCCTTGAGCCACCTCTTCCTCCAGTCCCTTTTCACAAATATCTTTCTTCAGTCTATCCCGCCACCTCATCTTAGGTCTACCTCTTCTCCTCGTGCCTGGAATTTCCATCCTCAGCATCCGTCGTCCCACATACTACTCCTCCCTCCTCTGGACATGCCCATACCATCTCAATCTCCTTTCTTGTGCTTTCTTGGAGATTTCCGTTATTTTTGTTGTTCCTCTTATTAAATCATTCCTCACTCTATCCCTCCAAGTCACTCCACACATCCATCGGAGCATCTTCATTTCTGCCACTTCCATTTTCTTTTCCAGGCTTTTTTTTATCGGCCATGTTTCTGCCCCATATAGTAGTGCTGGTCTTACTAATGTCTTGAACAGTTTTCCCTTCATCCTCACATTCACCTTCTTATCACACAATACTTCTCTCCAATTTTTCCAGCCAGCTTGAATTCTGTTGTTTATTTCTCCTTCTAAGTCTCCCTTCTCCTCTATGATTGATCCCAGATACTTGAAACTTTGAACTTTCTTTATAATAAATTCGTGGACCATGGCACTTCCTATTTGTTCGTCTCCAGGTGCACATTTCATATACTCGGTCTTTTCTCTGCTTATTTTTAGTCCTTTAGTTTCCAGAGCTACTCTCCACCTCTCTACTTTCTCTTGCACTCCCTCTCTCTTGTTTCTAAGCACAACACGATGTCATCAGCAAACATCATGGTCCATGGAGCCTCCTCTATCACGTCTTTGCTGATCACACCCATCACAATATAAAAAATCAGCGGACTCAGCGCTGATCCCTGGTATAGACCAACTCGTACCTCAAATTTTTCGGTCTCTCCCATGCTACTTCGCACCTTCGTAATAGTTCCCTCATACATACAGTATCTTGGATCAGTCTGACATACTTTTCAGGTACCCGCCTGTCTCTTAAACATCTCCACACTTCCTGCCTTGGGACTCTATCATACGCTTTTTCTAAGTCTACAAACACTAGATGTAACTCCTTTCTGGATTCTCCGTATCTTTCTGATAATTGTCGAAGTGCAAATATTGCATCCGTTGTTCTTCTTCCTGGCATAAAACCAAACTGCTCATCAGAGATCGCTACTTCCTCTCTCAGTCTCGCTTCCACAATTCTTTCCCAGATCTTCATGGTATGAAATGTAAGCTTTATTCCTCTGTAATTTTTACATTCTTGGATGTCTCCTTTCTGCTTGTAAATTGGTACCAATATACTTTCCCTCCATTCCCCTGGTATCCTCTCTGTCTCAAAAACTGCAGTCATTATCCTCCACAATATATCCAGTCCTTCTTCCCCCAACGACTTCCATACTTCTGATGGTATCTCATCTGGTCCTCCCGCTTTTCCATTCTTCATTTTTGTTAAAGCCATCCTTACTTCTTCTCTGTCGACATTTCTTACCATACCTAGATTTTCCACGCCATCCTCAAAAATCCTTCTTTCATTTTCTACATTTAGGAGGTTTTGGAAATAACACTCCCATCTCTTCTTCATTTCCTCTTCCTTTACCAGTACTTCATCTTCTTCATTCCTGACTTGCTTTATATGCGTTACATCCTTTGTGGCTTTATTTCTTGCCTTCGCTATGCTATAAATCCTCTTCTGGCCTTCTTGTGTCTCCAACTCATCATAAATGTTCTGCCAGCCTGCTGCCTTTGCCTGAGCCATTGCTTTCTTAGCCCTTTTATTTGCTTCTTTATATCTCACTCGATCCTCTTCTCTTGATTCATTCCATCTCTTCTTTGCCGTATTCTTATCCTGTATCTCTGTTTGCACTTCTTGGCTCCAACACCATGTCTCCTTGTCATCTCCTCTTCCTCCTCTCGATATCCCCAGCGCTGTCCGTCCAGTCTCCCGCATCTTATTTGCTACCCGGCTTCACCCCAGTTTAGTCCTCTCGTCGAAATACCCCATCTCATTTCCATCGTCCAGTACTGCTCGCTTAAAATCTTCTCTAATTCTTTGGTCTTTAAGCCTCCACCACCTGATCTTAGCCACTTTTCTCCGGTTCGAACTTACAGCACCTCTCATTTTCATATCCATCACCAGCAGTCTATGTTGTGGCGCCACATTCTCTCCTACTATTACCTTACAATTTACAATCTCACTACGGCGTGTACTTTTGTATAGCAAATAATCTATCTGTGAACTTCTACCTCCACTGTTGTACGCTACTAGATATTTCCGCTTCTTCTCAAACAGTGTGTTTACCAATACCAATTCGTAAGCAAAACCACAAAGTCTATCACTCGCTCTCCTTCTGGATTTTTGTCTCCCAATCCATACCCTCCATGCACCCCTTCAATATAACTGTTATCGTCTCCCACATGTCCATTGAGGGCGCCACCCACCACCACTTTTTCCTCTTCTGGGATGTCCTGCATGACCTCGTTCATATTCCTGTAAAACTCCATCTTTCATCTCTTTGCACACCACTACGCCCACTCCATTTCTTCCTCCTTACTCTACTCCACTGTAGAAAAGTTTGTACCAAGCTCCAAACTCTCTTGCCTTATTTCCTTTCCATCTCGTTTCCTGTACACATATGATATTCACCTTTCTTCTTTCCATCACGTCCGCTACCTCTCTTCCTCTCCTCGTCATGGTACCCACATTTATGGTAGCCAAAAGCAACTTCACTTGAGCTCTCTTCTTTAGCCGCACTCGCTCATTGTGCGGTAGCCCTCGCCTTTCCGCAGAGATAGGGCGGTATATCTGCGCGTCGCTTACGGGGTACGCCCTAGCCCTTATACTGTCATTATAATGGATCTGCATTCATAAGGTTTTGGCAAATGTTTTACGGCCGGATGCCCTTCCTGCCGCAAACCCTCCTCCTTTATCTGGGATTGGGACCGGTTGAGACTTGGGCTGGCTTGCCCACTCCCAGGCGGAGTGCGGGCATTCAATTAACCTAACCGGGTATTCAATAATTCATTTGCACAAGAAATGAAGGTCAGATTTGAATAAAACACAACAAAATACACCAGAAAAATCTATTCTCATACCAAAATCGACCCGCAGGGGTAAAACGAATAATTACCACCATACTACTGGGTGATCCAGATAAATGGGACCCATAAAAAAAAGCCAAATATTCTTAATATTTAATTCCTATCATAAAAAACATATATCATTCGAAAGAGTAGAGTTACAAGTTTATTATGAAATATTTATTTTTTAAAAATGACTCCTTTCAAATGTGCTCCATTAGTTGCCAAGCATTCCAGTGTTCTCGCTTGTAAGTTCTGCATCACTTTTGCAAGAGTGTGCGGTGGTATGGCCTGTATCTCATTTGTGATGGCGGCCTTCAATTCTTGCAAGGTCGTTGGGTTATTTCTGTAGACCCTACTCTTTAAATATCCCCAGAGATAATAATCTAAGGGAGAAAAATCCGGAGACCTTGCGGGCCATTCAGCGTCTCCAAATCTTGAGATTAACTCGCCTGGAAACGTTTGATGCAAAACTGCCATGCAGTTCCTCGTGGTATGGCAGGTAGCTCCGTCTTGTTGGAACCAGTGGTTTTCTAGACAAAGATCTCTTAATTTAGGAATAAGGAAATCGGTCAACATTTTTTCGTAGCGATCACCATTTACAGTGACCGTGTTTCCGGTGGAATCCTCGAAAAAGTACGGCCCTATGATCTGAGATGCAGTAAGACCACACCAAACAGTTACACGCTGACTATGCAACGGGACTTCTTCGGTAATATTCAATGGATTTTCTGTTGCCCAGAAACGACAATTTTGTTTGTTTACAGTTCCATTCAAGTGAAAATGGGCTTCGTCTGACATAATCAAAGTTGCTAGAAAATTGGTGGTCATTTACCTTCTGTTGGATCCATTGACAGAATTGTCGTCTTCGTGCGAAATCTCCATCGTTTAGTTGTTGCACTGTTTGAATTTTATATGGAAAGAGCATTAAATTTTGTTTGAATATACGGTGTGTTGTTGTTCCATATCCAACTCCTAACAGCTGAGAAGCACGTCTGATGCTTATGTTAGGATTATCCTGTACAATTTCATGAGTTCTGTTAATGATCTCGTCTATCCTTGCTGTGCGCACTCTTCCAGTTTGTTTTCTTTTTCCAATGCTGCCAGTTAGGGAAAAATTTCTGACACACCGACGGATTACTTTCTTAGAAGGTGATTTTGACATCTGAAAATTTGTCTTGAAAGATCTTTGAGCTGAAACTACACTTCTTCCATGCTCATAATATTGCTCAGTTATGAAACGCAGCTGTTCCACAGTCCATGCAGTCATCTTGAAGGGTTAGTTTTAACTAACACTTTTATTTTGTTTTGTATCTTATCTTGTCTTGTATTGTCAAAACCTATACAATCCTGTACAAACTTCTAACTATCCTCTTTCGAATGATGCGTATGATTTTATAAAAGGACTTATACTTTAAGAGTTACAGGGGTTTCTTTTGGGTCCCATTTCTTTGGATCACCCTTTATTTCAATCGATTTTAATCGATCCAAAAATTGCTTATATCTCTGTTAATATCAATTTGCACAAGAAATACCATAGAAGAAAAGAGATTCAGATTTAAATTCTACATAATAAAAACCGGATCTTGTGGGTTGTTGTATTATATGAAAAAATTAAGTAAATGATGGGTTAAGTAGTATGGGCGAAAAATGGGAGAGTGCAATGCAATTGCAAATGTTGATCAATGTTGCAAGTGCCAACCCCCACCCCTTCCACCTTTGTTGCAAGGCACCCATAGTGGCAATCTCTCCGCCTCCCCCTTGTTGCAAGGCACCCCTAATGGGGGAGAGGGTTGCTGCAAGAGCAACAAGGAAGTTATGCAACTTGGAGGCGGAGTTATCCCCCAAGTTGCAATGAACTCCAGCTGGGGGAGACCTCTTTGGGGGATACGTTTGGACGGCCTCAATCCCCCAAAGGGGTATACCTAACCTAAGAGAGAGGAGAAGGAGAGAGAGAGGAGAGGTGTTTGTTTGACAGGAGCCAAGTGCATATTAAGACTTTAGCCGAGCGGCCGTTTTCTTATAGGGCCCCTAATCAGCCAGTCGGCTTAATCAGCCAGTGCCTCCAGGCATCATCAGCCAGTCGGCTTAATCAGCCAGTGCCTCCAGGCATCATCAGCCAGTTAGCACAGTGTATACTTCGTTTGGCACGTACACATCCGTCTATACGCCAATAAAATATTACGATTATATGCGTCGGGCTCCGGCGACCGCGTTAAACTGTAGGTCTAAGGTGGAGTGTAGGCGGGTTCGAGACCCGGAGGCGGCGCGTCCACGGTTGGTAGCAACGGTGACCTAATGATCCGTGTTAAATCGTAGGTCTAAGGTGGAGTGTAAACATCCCTCCACGGTTCGTAGAGGCAACCAGGGGATCCCGTTAAACTGTATTGCAAAACTCGATCATGTTGTTTATCTGTTTGTTTATTTCCCTCTCTCTCTCTCATATATATATATATATATATATATATATATATATATATATATATATGTGTGTGTGTGTAAAAATGAACAATGAATAATCCATATTCATTTTTACATGAGGAGCCAAAGTCGCTTGATGCGATTTTGGATAAAAAATTTATTTGTTGCTTTCTATTTTTGTTTGTGTCACAACCCTACGCTCTACCATTTCTATGGTTTAGTCGTATCCATTTTTCCATTTTTCATTTGTTATAGAATTTATTATAATTAATTATGGTTCTCTTGCATCTCACCCTCGTCCCTAGATTATGCATACACAGTGCATATAACGGGATTGGAACCCGTAGTTGTACTTCTTAGTCCTTAATACCCACTCTTTGTCTCTAATACGTTTCTTTTAAATCCTCCCAATAATGACTTATACTATGACGTCATAAAATAACTTAAATTTCCTTCACGGTTTCCATACCTTGAACACTGAATCACGTGTTTAGTATTTGGACATCTTCCGTATTCAATGTATGGTAAATTCTTTAATAATAATAATAATAATAATAATAATAATAATGATAAAAACTTCATTCTCTATACGTCATTATTTATATGTTGTGGTGTTATGTACTATAAATATTATTATTCAACCATATTCATCTATACGTCCATATCTTATCTTGACCATTATCCTATATCAATTTTATTAAATATTCATTTTTACTCGTGTCAGTCTACGAAATGGTACGAAACTTTATGCCTCCGTACCTGTTCTTTCAAAATCGTCCAAATACGTTCTCATGTATTATTTTTTTATTTTTTACTTTTTTTTTTTTTTATTATTTCGCCTCCCGCGATGAACTCGAAAACGCTTATGCAAGTGTACGCAATTCGCAAACCACAGCAAAAGCAAGCTCTTCTGAGCTAAAAACCTCCCTTCGCTTGCCTCGGATTTATAACAGTGTCATGCGTTGTTATATCTCGTGTGTGCCCATGTAATTTGTGTTGTACTAATAACCATATATAATAACCATATATACAGTGCCCGCGAAAAGTATCCGATCACCCTTGAAATTTGTATTTTTTACATAAAAAACAATGTTTAAATGTATACTAACCTTATATTAGTATTTTGTCATCTGTCCTTTGGTTTGGATGACTTGTTCTAGACGTTTTGGCATGGATTTAATCAAGTTTTGACAAACTTCCACTGATATTTCCTTGCACCATACCTTTTTGATGGCCTCTTGTAATTTTTCGACTGAGCCAGTGTCGTGGCATTCAACCTTATTTTTTATTATTAGCCACAGATTTTCTATCGGATTGAGATCTGGACTATTACCAGGCCAATCCAAAATATCAAATTTATTGTCAGTAATCCATTTTGTCACTATTTTGGCCCTGTGACATGGCCATCATGCATGTATGTTTTTGTCCTTTGGATTGCCATTGCCATTGGAAGTTTATCCTGTAGCATTGCTAAATACCGTGCACCATTCATAGTTGTGTTCTTCGGAAGAAATATAAGTTTCCACGCCCATAGTAACCGAAACAACCCCAAACCATCACACTTGGAGGGTGTTTCATTGTCTTTAGGGTGTATTTAGGGTCCATCCTATTTGAGCCAATAGGCCGGCGAACCTTTTTTGGACAACTTCTGAATGTCAAAAATGTCGACTCATCGCTAAATAAAACCTTCTTCCAGTCATCAACAGTCCAATGAATGTATTTTTTACAAAATGCGACACGTTTTTTAACGCATTTTTTCATTAATGAACGTTTTCTTAGCAGCATGGCGAGATGGTAATCCGAGTTCTTTTTGGAGCCGCTCCTGGATAGTTCGTTCAGAAACACCAGATAACAAATTATTCATATTAAATTTTATTTCTTTCGCAGTTATTGTTGGGTTTTTCAATACTAAACGTTTCATAAGTTTGTCTGTTCGCGAATTTGTTTTTCTCGGTCTGCCAGATCGTTTTTTAGGGACTGGCGTGGTTAGGCCACCATTGTTCTTAGCCCGTGAAACCCATAAATTAACGGTACTTTGGGATATGTTTAATTCCTTAGCTATCTGTCTCTGTGATTTCCCACATGCATGCAAAGCAACAATAGCACCTCGACAATCACTCTTAAGTTGTTTTTTAGCACACATTATATATAATTTTATTTACACCACTTTCTGTAAAAAAAAAAAAAAATCAAGAAATTTACACAAACAGTGAAATCTGACAAATTTGAGACACAGCCACCCGCAACGAAGGCTACCAGAACACTAATTTGAGAATGCGTTGGATAGCTCTCATATCAGCGAGCAACCTCAAAGTTACCAGATGTCGCTAGAACAAATAGAAAGTGAATTACGTGTCTCTGAATATCAAGGGAAAATATTGTATTTTCTTGAGTGATCGGATACTTTTCGCGGGCACTGTAATAACCATACATGAATATAAAACCACTGTACGAATTGTAAACGACGTAGTGTACTTTAATAAAATTGTAATTAAATGTAATAATTTAATATAATGTAATGTACTTCAATAACGATAATTAACGATAATAAGCGAATGTGAATCATTAATAATCATAATCATAATTGTAATGAACTAAAATTACAACGTACTTAATGATGTACTTAGATTGTACTTATGTGCTACTACGAAATTATATCGCCTTCAGAAATGTATACTCGGCGAAAATACGATTAGTTTTTATTTTTTTAAATTTTTATTTGGAATCTTTCATCTGATCATGTGTTTAAAAGGGGGGAAAGTTAACCTTCAAACTACATTTCCCCCAAATTTAGATTGTATATAAATCATGTAATTGTAACATAATGTCACTTCTACTTCTGCTTCTTAGACTACACTCCATTCTTAGCAGCCTTGCTGCGAGGAGGGGGCAGAGGCCCCTTGCCTCCTTAATTTTTAGATTCCGGCCTGAGCCATGGTCGAAAGAGGTCGAACCTGTATCCCTGTAAATTCAGAAAACTACCTGTACATTTTTTAGAAGTAAATTACAGTGAAAGAAAGTTTCTTTTTATCTTTTCCTTCGAGACAACCCAAGACTATAGAAAGAGAAGAATTAACAGGTCTGTCGACCCTATAGCGAGAGAAAAAAAAATTAGAATGTTATAGAAGAAACTATCGCGAGAAATATCCGTTGCTGCCTCCCAACCAGAACCCCCGTCCACTCCGAACCGACCCAGGGCCATAGACGGAGGAGTTAACACAACTGGCGACCCTTTAACCAGGATCTTCACACTTGACAACTTCTGCATCCAGGATTCTTCCAGTCTTCCAGACCCTGGAACTAGAACCAACAACCAGTTCACCGGCGTGTCACGACTTCTAGTTCGTCAAATTCACCCTTGAACCGGTGTTTTCACCCAAAAACAAGTGGCCAGCAAGACACGTCTTCAAGACACGTCTCCAAGGATTTCGCCGTAGAAGTTTTGTTAAGTACAGAGTTTATTTTTTTTAAGTAATTTATAATCATTTGAAACGCCAGTATTATTAACAGTTAATAAAGAGTATCAAGCCAGAATTCACAAGAAACACAGTGAACATTTCAGACACCAGTGATACATTTTTTTTTATTGAAAGTTTAATTTCACAGAATTAATGTTACAGAGTTATTGTCACAGAGTTATTGTTATTTTCAGAAAGTTATTTACACAGCTATTTTCACTATTACGTATATTTAGTATAGTATAATTTTATTTAATGTACCAAGCATAGTATTACCATACCTTCACGTACGTTCGAGTGAAGTCTTGTTTAAATTTTTTTTATTATTATTTTTGTTTGCAATCTTTTAAAATTTTCCCCTAGTTAGGCAAATTATTGTGCATTTATTTAATGTGTATTTTTTAGATAGAGTAGTTAGGAAAACCCCTTAAGTGATCATTCCATAAATTAAGATCGGTCAAGCAGATCTAATTAGAACACATTAATAGTACCTTCACATATGAGTGATTCAGACGGTGCGCTTTCTGACATCGAAAATTTACCTACACCCATTTTTCTACCTACCCCGCGCCCTTCAAACATACTCCCAAACACACAAACTTCAGATCCAGAACAAGCCAATATGTCTCAGTCTCAAACCCACGCCCCCGCATACATTAACTTAGGTAGACTAGTAAACCTTCCCCATACTGTTTTAATTTTTTAGGGGACCATAGATAATCACTTTGTTGAACCACGCGTAAGACCTTGGATTGACTCTTTGGAGCAACATTTCTTACGCGAAAACATCACCGATGATGATATAAAAATTAGGGAAGCAAAAAGATTTATCGACCCTAAAGAAGGGAATGCTCATGACACAGTCACCTACGTCCCATCAATTAGCGATGCTACAACGTGGGACAATTTTAAACAAAACTTATTAGAATTTTTTAAAGAAATAACACTCGTACAACCCTTAGCCACATTAGAAGCAGTCTTCCAAGCTAAATGGAAGAAAGAGGAACACGAGGATTTAAATAATTTTACTGCACGAACACATAAACTCGTAGGAGAAGCCCTCCAAGCCGTAGAAAATGCATGTAGCATTACTTTCACTTCAAAACAAAGAAACCTTATAGTAGCAACGACAATTTACTAAAACCTACCCGGAGCACCTAAAAAAAAGTTTCAAGAGTTTTTAAATGTTGACAAACCTGTAAGTGTGGCCATAAATAAAACACGGGAACATTAGCCAGATTTAGCAAACCAGAACTACCGAAAGAGTAGAGAAACCCCCGTACATTACATTCAGCAGCAGCAACCACAACACCAACAGCAACAACAACAACCCTATAAATCGAGGCCAATGCAGGGAACACCATCCCAGAAACAAGCCCCCCAAACCCAGAATACACGTCCTCCTCCACAGTGTTTTAACTGCGATAGCTTTGGGCACATGATAAGTCAGTGCACTTATCCCTCTTATTGCTCCCACTGTCACGAACATGGTCATCGCCGTGGCGATCGCCAAAAATGTGCCGATAAAGCCCCTGCAGGGTATAGGCACCACTTCCAGAAATCGAACCCCCAACGTTCCCAAAAGTCCTCCAATCCCCAGAAATCAGTCCATTCCCAGCCTCAGTCAAACCACCAACCAAATAGATTACGACCAAAGGGTCAATCACATTATTACCCCATGTACAAACCCCAGTACAATCAGCAAGGTCGAATAGTTCGGTACATAGAAGTACCCGCAGAGGAATCATTTTCCCCAGAGTACGGTTTCCAAGAAAACCCTCCAGCGTATGGTGATCCCATAGAATATGACCCAGGTCCTCCCATAGAAGACAATTCGAGCTCTTTTTTAGATCCCACTTTGGAGGCGGCAGTTCAACCTCCTCCCTCCTAAATTACAGTAATAAACCCAGATACACACAAACTTCCAATCAGGATAATAGGTGCAGACCTCCTAGATTGAATAATAAATTGTAACATAGATAACCGAGATATAACCGCTCTCCTAGATACAGGAGCACACGCGACGTTAATTAAGAAACAATGTGTTGATGAATTACTAGAGAGTACAGATTACAAATATGAAATTAAGGCACCCTCCTGTCAACTCAGAGGAGTTACGGCACACCCATCCCTACATATGGAGAAATTTAATTATATTTAGAAGTTGGAAACGCGGTATACCCCGTGAAATGTTGTATAGTGGATACAGTCGCCACCTTTCAGACAGATATCCTACTAGGTATGGATTTTTTTAACCGGAATCAATGGGAGATTTACCCAGCCGGAAAGTTAGTGAAGTGTCAAAATAGGACACACCATCTCCATGAGAATAACAGACAGCTTAATGCTAATAAAATTAGTTCAGTTTAGATGTCCGAAAGAAATGGGAAACCCCCTTCCACTTGATAGCAGTTCAAGTGCAGTCATTTTCAGTTTTCAGACAGTTTCAGTTGGTTGTAACCAAGAGGGACAACCAAACCCCAGAGATTAATAGTCTTCACTTGATAGCAGTTCAAGTGCAAGTCAGTTTCAGTTTCAGTAGACTCCACTGATAGCAGTTCAGTGCAGTCCATTTCAGTTAATTTAAGTTAGTTGGTTGCATCCAGAGGGACAACCGCCCCAGAGATTTGTAGAAATACTTCATAGCAGTTCAAGTCAGTTCAAGTCAGTTTAAGTCAGTCAGTGCAAGTCAGTTTAAGTCAGTCAGTTCAAGTCAGTTTAAGTCAGTCAGTTCAAGTCAGTTTAAGTCAGTCAGTTAAAGTCAGTTTAAGTCAGTCAGATCAAGTCAGTTTCAAGTTAATCAGTTTCAAGTTTCAGTCAATTTCAAGTAGTTTCGAAGTTTCAGTCAGTTTTGAAGTCAGTTTTGAAGTCCCAAATCAGTTTTGAAGTCCCAAGTCAATTTTGAAGTCCCAAGTCAATTTTGAAGTCCCAAGTCAGCTTTGAAGTCCTAAGTCATTTCAATGCAGTCAATTGAATTCAACTTTTTTGTTGTTGTTTAAGAGAATTTACTTTAAGAGAATGTAATTTAAGAAAATGTAATTGAAGAAAATGTAATTTAAGAAAATGTAATTTAAGAGAATTTACTTACACTGTTTTTTGTTGTAAAAGAGAATTAAATTCAACCTGAATTGACCGGTTTGTGTCTTTAGTTTAACCTTTTTTTTTTTTTGTAAGGAAATTGACCGATTTGTCTTTTTTCATGCCATTATTGCATATATAAATATATAGGTAAAATTATATATTTTATTATTGGTAACCAAAACCGTTTTTACAATTGTTTTTTAAATTTTTTATAATTATTGTGATTATATGATGACAGTAATTGTGTAATAATTAATCGATCATGTACTAATTTATCCTGCTCTGTACGGTCGGGAAATTTACCCGTATGACCGCACATACCCTAAATTTCAGTTGTGTTTATTCTTTTTTGTCATTTAATTTTAATAAAACTTCTACACAATAAAATATATGTATTTATCTATATGCAAACACATTTTCAGACTAAAATATCAAATAATTCAAATTCTCAACATTTAACGAAAGAGTATGATTTTTCTACTTAACAAGCAAAAATTATTAAACCTTTTTAATATTGTTTTTATTATATAAAAATAATTTTTAATGTAAAATTTACATGAAATTATTAAAAAAAAATTGTTCGAAATGCTTTCCTTCCATTTCAATAACTTTTTTTTTCTTGGCCGAAATTCATCTATGGCTCGATTTACTTTTACTTTTAAGAATATTATAAAATTGTTAGCTCATTGAAATGCATAATTGATTTCTATTTTTAATTTGTATTTTTCATTTTCTTTGTTCAATTAATCGTGAGTAATTGTCCTTAAATTTAGAATTTAATAATAATTGACCTTGAACTTAAAGGATTTTATAATAATAATAATAATAATAATAATAATAATTGACTTAAACTTAAAAGATTCTAAACCCTACTCTCAATTTAAATTATTATATAACTTTGTTAATTCGAAACCTCCCGAATCCTTCACACACACACACACACACACACACACACACACACACACACACACATGTATGCACACTATATATATACAAACCTTATGCTAAAATCATTGGATATCACAATAAACTATTTCATTGCGTGTAAGTGCTAACTATGCTATTTAATCTTAATCATTTAGCTTACTATATATAAAATTTTGCTCATGTGTTTATTAAGTTATTTTAACCAAAGTTAATCTGTTCCTTAAAGTATATATATAAATATATATATACGAACATAATCATAATCCACATACTCAATACTCATGTTCTACGTACAGTACACGTATATATACGTATGCGCATTTACGTATAACTTCAACAATAAATCCCTTTTTCCCATTTGGACATATCACCAACCACTACACTCTGTATCTAATACACACAAATACACATTTGACCACAGGTCTATACATCATCCATTACATAATTCGATTTTTACCTACAATAGTCAATAAAACTAGTTTATAGATTGTACGATCATGGTAACCGAAAATTCCTGAACTTCAAAATTTATATTTTTCACTTTTACACACTATTCATTATGTATGTAATTTTTCCCACAGAAAACAAATTTTTGTTAAAAATTAAACACAATTAAAATTTTTGTTGAAAATTTAAAACTATCATTGATTGTTTAAATTAAAGGGTTATCTAAAATTAGATTTGATTTTCTATTTACTGTGCATTGTAACTTAACCACCCCGACTTATGCTGTGTATGTAAATTTGTAATTATAAAAACCATAGTCATCATCTAACTTGAATTAGTTAGGATGTTATTTTCTCAATTGTATTGTATTAATTGCATTATATTATTGTATTAATTAATACCAATTTAGAGGGGGAACACTAAAAATGAACAATGAATAATCCATATTCATTTTTACATGAGGAGCCAAAGTCGCTTGATGCAATTTTGGCTAAAAAATTTATTTGTTGCTTTCTATTTTTGTTTGTGTCACAACCCTACGATCTACCATTTCTATGGTTTAGTCGTATCCATTTTTCCATTTTTCATTTGTTATAGAATTAATACTATAAACACCCAGGAATGTCTGTCAGTCTGTCATGCTCGAAAAGAGAAGATTCTTGATATATATGGGCGATATTTGGATTTTAATGCATTAGAAAAGGGCGTAATGAATTCTACTTTTAATTATAATTTTAAAAAGTGTAAAAAATATTTGCTTTTGCGTTCAGCTTTGAGCCGAAATTTAATCTGCGGCTAAGTTCAAAAATTTACCAAATGAGTTCTTTTTATGCACTTTCATACTGGTGCTGCAACCATTACAGACTAAATATTTTTACGGCTTTCAAAAAGTCTACTTTATTGTATCAAGATTTGTGAAGCTTAAGATTTTTATGGCTGCATTCTTTTCTATAGTTTTATTGACTGAATAATTGACTCCCCGGTAACTGGGGGGGGCTGCGGCTCCCCAATTACTGAGGCCAAAGGCCCCAACACCACGGGCGTAGCTAAATGGGCCCGTAGGGCCCACTTTAGCTAGTTTATTATAATTAATTATGGTTCTCTTGCATCTCACCCTCGTCCCTAGATTATGCATACACAGTGCATATAACGGGATTGGAACCCTTAGTTGTACTTCTTAGTCGTTAATACCCACTCTTTGTCTCTAATACGTTTCTTTTAAATCCTCCCAATAATGACTTATACACTATGACGTCATAAAATAACTTAAATTTCCTTCACGGTTTCCATACCTTGAACACTGAATCAAAGTGTTTAGTATTTGGACATCTTCCGTATTCAATGTATGGTAAATTCTTTAATAATAATAAAAAAAAACTTCATTCTCTATACGTCATTATTTATATGTTGTGGTGTTATGTACTATAAATATTATTATTCAACCATATTCATCTATACGTCCATATCTTATCTTGACCATTATCCTATATCAATTTTATTAAATATTCATTTTTACTCGTGTCAGTCTACGAAATGGTACGAAAGTTTATGCCTCCGTACCTGTTCGTTCAAAATCGTCCAAATACGTTCTCATGTATTATTTTTTAATTTTTTACTTTTTATTTTTTTAATTATTTTGCCTCCCGCGATGAACTTGAAAACGCTTATGCAAGTGTACGCAATTCGCAAACCACAGCAAAAGCAAGCTCTTCTGAGCTAAAAACCTCCCTTCGCTTGCCTCGGATTTATAACAGTGTCATGCGTTGTTATATCTCGTGTGTGCCCATGTACTTTGTGTTGTACTAATAACCATATATAATAACCATGTATAATAACCATACATAAATATAAAACCACTGTACGAATTGTAAACGACGTAATGTACTTTAATAAAATTGTAATTAAATGTAAGAATTTAATATAATGTAATGTACTTCAATAACGATAATTAACGATAATAAGCGAATGTGAATCATTAATAATCATAATCATAATTGTAATGAACTAAAATTACAACGTACTCAATGATGTACTTAGATTGTACTTATGTGCTACTACGAAATTATATCGCCTTCAGAAATGTATACTCGGCGAAAATACGATTAGTTTTTATTTTTTTAAAATTTTTATTTGGAATCTTTCATCTGATCATGTGTTTAAAAGGGGGGAAACTTAACCTTCAAACTACATTCCCCCCCAAATTTAGATTGTATATAAATCATGTAATTGTAACATAATGTCACTTCTACTTCTGCTTCTTAGACTACACTCCATTGTTAGCAGCCTCGCTGCTAGGAGGGGGCAGAGGCCTCTTGCCTCCTTAATTTTTAGATTCCGACCTGAGCCATGGTCGAAAGAGGTTGAACCTCTACCCCTGTAAATTCAGAGCACTACCTGTACATTTTTTAGAAGTAAATTACAGTGAAAGAAAGTTTCTTTTTATCTTTTCCTTCGAGACAACCAAAAACTATAGAAAGAGAAGAATTAACAGGTCTGTCGACCCTATAGCGAGAGAAAAAAATTAGAATGTTATAGAAGAAACTATCGCGAGAAATATCCGTTGCTGCCTCCCAACCAGAATCCCCGTCGACTCCGAACCAACCAAGGGCCATAGACGGAGGGGTTAATATATATATATATTTATTTATTTTCCCGTTTAAAAGTAGGTCTAAGGTGGAGTGTAAAGTTTGACCTTCGCCAGTATGAACAATTTGGGCGGGAAGCAAAGGCGAGCCTATATATTTACAATTCCGGAAAAAAGTTCATCTAAAAATTCGTATAAACATTTTTCCACGGTTGGTAGGGGTACCCAGAGCGCCCTAGCAGGGATCTCTCTCGCGCGCTCTCTTTTATTTATATATATATATATATATATATATATATATATACATATGAAATAGGACCCCTCCGATGTATATCCCCGTTTAAAAGTAGGTCTCAGGTGGAGTGTAAAGATTGACATTCATCAGAATGAACAATTCGGACACAAATAAATAAATAGGAAGGGAATATGATAAAGGAGGGAAATGAAGAAAGGTGAAAGCGATATAAGCAAACATCTTCCTAAACGTCTCCCAATTAAACGATGTAAATAACTGAACAAAAGAAGGACCTAAATATTTATGGAAAAATATATATAATATATATATAATTATATTAAACATCGTTCTGAAAAATGTGGAGTTTCGCGGAAGCGATAGATAATATCGATTTAAAATTCCAATAAATAAACTTCTTTCGCAGGAGTTTATTTCGAGATCATAAAGATCAAAACTTCACCAGCAATTGACTCGCAGTTTACTGTATCTCTCAAACATACGCGAATTGTACAAATATATCTCTGCTAATCATAGTTTTTATTTTCTTTTTACAACAACAAAAAAATTAATTACGGGCTATAAACACCCTATCACTTCCATTCTGAACTTTTCTCATATATATATATATATGGGGATATATATACATATACATGTCCTTCATCATTAAATTATACAGCCCAACGTTGGGTCAATCTTATTTCCATTCTCTCGAGATCGTAAACTTTGGGTTAATCAACCGCGACCAGCACGCAGCTGTTATTTTTAAATATATTTATTGTATCGTCGAAATTTTACAGCGGCTTTCTTCATGGGTAATTAACAATCTTCCACTTTTATGTTTCAGGCATCATAAAACGTTTCACATTCCAACCTCAACTCGCTCTCTCTCTCTCTCTCTCTCTCTCTCTCTCTTGGTCGAATACAAAATAAAAAACAAAGCGTTTCTCGACTTTCCACGAATGGTGATATCTGACACGCCCCAGATTTCACGGGGCAACCAATCACAGCCCGTGGGCTGGATCCCAGGACCTCTGTTTGGCCGCTATGCAGGCCTACGCGTCAAGCCCCCCCCGAAAATTCACCGCAAGCCAATAGGAAGCTAGCGATTGTGTTTTGTGGGTTCGTCACAAGCCTCCTTTATAAAAGGGCGCAGCTCATCTCAGAGCCTCAGTTCAATCGTTTTTACGCTTAGTGTTTTTGAAATACCAGCCATGAGCCAGCTGTACGACTCCCCCGATCTGTTTGAAGCTCAAGATTTTTATGCTCACGCAGCAACGCGTCTAATTTTCAGAGCTGTAGATCGGGAGGAACTTTCATCTACCCAGATTGTTACGGAAAATTGTGACGAAATGCAAGAACCGTTCAATGAAGACGCTATTAAAATGTAAGTAGCTGTGATATATTCTGCGACTAATTCAGTGTTAACTTATAAGTGCCTAACCTAGCTTTATTCTGAGTTTTCCTACAAAGAAAAATTAATCCCAGGACTCTCTCGTTTATAATAATATAACCTAACTGGGATATATATATATATATATATATATATATATATATATACATATACACACGGAGTGTCCCAATAAAATGTTTACACATCATATTAATATATATATATATATATATATATATATATATATATATATGCACACTTTAGATGATAGTAATATGCGCTGATGTATTAGTATATTTATAGTACTTAGTAATAGTAGTATAACAGTATAGTAATGGTGTATTGTACTTAAGTAACAGTAGTAGCCCTTATTACAGGAAATGGCGGCATTGCAGTTATCGTTTGAGCAACGTAAGTGGATTCTGAAGCACTACTGGAAGACAGAGAATGTGGCTGAGGTACAGAGATATTGGAGAAATGAGTTTGGAACATTACCACCATCACGGGTAACAATTACCAGATTACGTGATAAGTTTGAGACTGACGGAACAGTGCAAAACGCCAACAAAGGCCGATCTGAAAGACGTCGCACTTTAACTGACAATGAAAGTGTTGAGACCGTGTTACAGGCCTTCACAAACTCTCCAAATAAGTCTACAGGGCAATGTTCTCGTGAGACTAGTGTTTCTAAATACAGCGTTCATCGCATTTTGCGACGTGAAAAGTGGAAACCGTACATACCTAGACTGCTCTATGCAATGAATGAGGACGATCCAGATCGTTGAAAAGAATTTTGAGTGGTTTTGCACATGTGTGATGAAAAACAATCTTTTCCTGATTTCATTGTTTGGTCTGATGAAGCCACTTTTAAACGTAATGGTACTATCAATCGACACAACTGTGTGTACTGGGACACCGAAAATCCAAACGTAACAGAAGAACGAGCGCTTAATCAACCAGGAGTGTCAGTGTGGTGTGGTCTATCTTCCAGAGGACTGACTGGGCCATTTTTCTTTGAGGACACTGTAACAGGTGCTGCTTACTTATCAATGCTGCAAGACAACATTGTACTTTCAATCAGAGCTCTTTTCTTGGAAGAAGAGTGTTACTTTCAACAGGATGGCGCGCCACCACATTACCACAATGACGTTAGAAATTTTCTCAATGTTTGTTTTCCTGGAAGATGGATAGGACGTAGGGGATGTACGGAGTATCCACCACGATCTCCTGACTTAACACCCTTAGACTTTTACTTGTGAAGCACTCTGAAGAACACTGTGTATGCTGAAAAACCAAGGACACTACAGGCCTTCAGACACGAAATTGAAATAGCCTGTGCCAACATTCCACTCCGAACAATCCGAACAATATGCAGATCTGTTGCACGCCGTTGTCAAGAATGTATTGTGCTAGTGGCGGACATTTTGAACATTTAAAACATTAAAGTAAGCAGCACAACCATGAAGGTATTGACGCTGCTGGCTGATATTTCGAACATTTAAACATTAAAGAAGCTTATTTGCTATCTATTTACTATCCGCATATTTTACTTATTGATATATAATGTATGTAAATATGATGTGTAAGCATTTTTTTGGGACACTCGGTATATCGACCAGGAGTCTTTCTCGTTTATAACAATATAACCTAACCGTAAAAGGCCGCAATAAACGCGTTTCCAAAAATATTTTTAATTCTCTGTTTCCTTCGGGTTATTTCGGCATATATATATATATATATATATATATATATATATATATATGGTGTGTTTTTATTTGTACATTTCTTATACAGGTAGGATTTTAGAAATATTAAAAACTATTAAGATTTGTCTGCGGATTCGAGACCCGTTGCAGGCAGACGGAGCATAGCACACCCAGCTAATCTTACTTTTGAAAACTGTCAGGATATCTGCTTATGGTTACAATTTGCTGCTAGTCTAACCTAGCTTTATTTTGAATTTTTCTACACCGTAAAAATTAATCCCATTATGTTTTTAATTATTGTCTGTTTCAAGCGTGATTATTTCGGCATATATATATATATATATATATATGGTGGAGCTTTAATAATATTTGTCTCGATAATTCAGCACCGCAATGGGATTTTTAAATTACCAAAACTTTTAAGAATTATCTGTTTTTTTATTATAATTTTTTAAATTCGCAACAGTTTCTCTTATTGTAGCTCTTTATTTTTACTTAAACTTATAGGAACGAAGCGTAACTTGATCGTGTTATAACTACTTTTGATGAAAAGAGAATAAATGATATGGATGCTTCTCCGCACAGCCAACCCAGTGACCTGAATACAGAAGTCGAGGTATTGGCTCACATCCGGTCCAGCGAGTGCCAGGTCATCGAGGAACTAATGTAAGTATTTTTGAGGTTAAGAACAAAAGACATTGTATTTGCATTTATTAAATGGTCGAAAACATGTAGAAAGCGGAACCAGTGTCCGTTAAATAAGTCTTAATGGCTACATTTTACAGTTACAAATGTATATACAGCTTTACACAATGTAGATATACACGTTTACACAATACAGCGGATGCTAACATATGGGAAACTTTTTTTTATCTGTCTGCATACACTTTTATCATTCATCTCTGTGTCGCACAAATCGAATAATTTAAAAAAAATTATAAATCCCTTCCAACGTGACATGTGCAGGAGAAATGAAATGCAATACAAGCCGCACGTTTCGCGATAATATCCTTGAAAACGGTATGGGTTCCATACAATCTCAGGTACATGTATCTGCTCGATTAATTTTACTATAACAGGATCATTCCAGGGCTGAGAGCCGAGTGAATCAAAAGAGTACATTCTTTCTCTATTTTTAAAATAGATCGCAAACCAATAAATCCCCCCACCTCCACAATGTCGGTGTTAACGATAAGGCTATACCAATCTCTCGTACTTGGCAACTTCAATATTTCATTCTTCGCAAACACCGATAAATTTGGAACGTGTGAAACGGTCACTTTTCATTACTCTCTGGAGTGTATTCGCATCCATTTTAAAAATCTGTGACCACGTTCCTGAAACGATCAACTTCTATTAGTGCCTGTGATTCGAAGTACACGAGTACACTAATAGGTGCGTCTATAGGCTTGGCAAATTCCAACCTAACTGAGATATTCCCACTCTGCTGTGGACTTAAATGCGTATTTGCGCCAGCAGACAAGTCAGGCGTAATATCAAATGAATAAATGTTAAATTCTTCGAAAAATTCTTTCTGCGTTACACCAAACCCAAGTTCGTCACAGGCGCCTGTATTATGAGCCAGACTACTATATGCTCTCGCGCAGAGCGGGAACACAGCGTCTGATGAATAGTCTGTAATCATGGTCCCTCCCAAAGCGATGCCATTTACGTATAGAGTAATATTTTTAAGGCCGAAATTCTCGAATTTAAAGGCACTCTTTTTATATTTTCCATTCGTCGAGGCGTGGTCCTGCATTCCAATTAATATCCTTTTAGGCAGGACTCCAAGGGCCACGTTTTCTAGTTGCTTCGAGGCCAACCCGGCAGGCACCGAGTATAGTTTGATCTGTACCCTGTTAATTGGGTATTTTACTGTGGCGTGTATTGTCTTTCTCAATTTCTATGTGTTTTGGCGAACTTAATTTCACTCGGCGTATACGCAAATACGTCACCATGATGTGAATCACAACGGGTTTCGCGCCCTCTTCTTGATCAGACCCAAGATTTATGCAGATCTCAGGAATCGTGCGGGTAAGCTTCAACTTCATATCCATCCCGTTCATAAGCAGTTTCTCCTGGAATGTGAAATCTGTATGAAGACGTCCAAAACATTCGTATATCTTTTGTTTAGAATTTTTAAATTTATCCTTTATGCCATTTTCATCTTTAGTATGGTAATATCCCTCGGCGGTTAAAAAGGTGTCCTTCGCTTCTTTCGAAAAGTTGAGGACATTTACCAGATAGGCTCGTAGGTGGTAGTACCCCGTTCCTGCCGAGATGTTAACCTGGTTTAAATACACTTCACACTGGCTGAATATGGAGTGTAAAAAGTTGGTTTCAGGGTAGGCAGAGTAACTATCATTGCGGTCCGTTCCATCAGAATGGGCTATACGCAGTTTAGCGTTCATGTGCATGCAGCTCGGGTCAAAAAAGTAAGGGCCTGAGCTGGGTATCACGAATTCTATAGGGGCACTCGGCGAACTAATTGTGTTTAATGGGTTAATTGTAATAAAGTCGCTATGCTCAATAGAGACCTGAGTGGGGGTCATATCAAAGAGTGACAGTTCCGATTTACAGCATTGTGAACTACACAGATGGCTGAAACGCGCCATGACGAGTCAGAAATAGTGCCACCTCCCTCGACCAGTATTAGTCAGCCTATGATTCGTGAGAATAGTGTCCTCAGCTTATATCAATTAAAAAAATGATCAGCCATATGTTTCATACGCTTAGAACACTTCTTTTTTTATTTCCTTTTACGTTTAGGGCCACGTGATGGTAACCCCTTTCTCTTTGCATCTTTGAAGATTTAGTCCCGTGTGCGTTTCAAATGTTTTTTTTAGAGCTTCTTTAGGCTTAGTTCCGCCCATTATGTCTTCTGCCACGTTAAAACCTATTTGTAACGCCTTCCGCCCTAGGTTCCTGGCACCTTTCTTTAACAGTGGGACAGCGGTGCGTAGTATGTATGAAAAAATGGATCCAAGTCCACTCCCACACTGGTATCTCACTCCTCGGTAGACTGTGAATGCCCTTCGAGTCATTATAAACGGCGAAAGTGTAGTTTCACTGTTAAGCTCCCATCACCGAATGGGAAATTTTTTCCCTCAATCGTTCTTATATATATCGAGATGTTGGTTAATAGATTAGTCGCAACATTCACATAATGGGGCTTGTCATATGTAATGCTCAAACTTTTCCCTCTATGGTTGGGGATGTGTGCAATGTGCAGCAGGCGCGCCTGGGTGTCCCCAACAAATTGGTGCTCTACGATATTGCTGTAAATATAGCACATGTCTGGGGGAGAGCTTTCACCCAATTTCTCCATCTTCAATTGATACATTAAGCTGGACAAGTCATGCTGTGCCTCGTGAAAGGTATCTCTTTGGAGAGCTGCGCTATATCGGCCCTCAGCCACAATTGTGAACAGCTCTTTATCTTTAATATTTCTACTAAGCGTTGACTTTAACTTCAATGTGCATGCAGGCGTGTCTATGTTTACGACTTCAAAAAGTAAATCGTTTGTCAGGTACGACTTTTCAAGACTCTTGTTTAACCCCGTCACAATGTCCATGGCTGTATCATAATGCCCGATCCTGGCGACGAACGCATAGTATTGTCTAAGGTTATGCCTAATTTTTCGCACTCATCGATTCTTCTAAGGATCAGAAATATGATTTGCTCATTTTCAAGAGTTAAAAATTTGGAGACTAACTGGAGTTCACATAACCCACCTCATACGAATCACGCTCCAATTCAATGGGTCCGTGGAGTTCTGTCACAAAGTTGGCGAGGGTGTTGTTAGGATGTACAGACAGAGAAGAAGAGGACGGGAGTGTGACATAGAAGTGGCTAGGCGCCATGTTGCATACTATTAAGCTTCATTATTGCAGCAGCTTTTATATAGGTGTTGAAGCTTTCTGGGTAACCCAGCCATTTCACCAGGTACATTTTTCTCTTTCCTGAACCTTTGCTGCCTAAAATTTTTTCAATTTTAAACACACTTTTTCCTAAATTAAATGTCACTTTCTGCAACTCCTCGCGGTAAAAGCCTCCAGCGATCTCTTCCCCATTCAAATCTTCAACGTAATACATCATTATCTCCTTTAGGTCTCATAGCACGAACTTTAAAAATCTCACGTGTCCATCCTTGCTCAAATCCCTTCGCGAATTTATTTCCCGAACGTGATAGCCTTACATAATCATTGATTTTGAAATGTGTAGAGTGTGGTGGCGGTGCTCCATCTCTTCTCACCTCTGGCAGCGCACCTCTTTCTAAAACTTCGTTAGGTGTTGTGCCAATCGTACGGTGGTGTGAACGGTTGTATGATGATGCCAATGACCCGAGAACGTTTATATATCTGTATGTGTTTTTATGTGTAAAATAGCGATGCATGCGTTCCTTTATGGTACGTTGAACTCTTTCAGCTAAAGAGGCCTTATGTATAGAACTGCTAGTGTAGTAACTGATATTAAACTCTGTCAGCATGTTCTGAAAAGCGCGACCTATAAATTCTTTCCCCATATCCGTACAAAAATAGCCAGGAACCCTTTCTTCTTTTAACATCAACGTTTTGGTCGCTTTAGCAACTGTTTCAGGCGATTTTTTTTCAGGGAATTAGCCACAGATATCTAGAGAATACATCTATTATGAATAGGATGTAGCGGTATCCGTCATTATACACTGAATATCTTTGCATGTCTGTTAAATCCGCTTGCCAAATAGAGTCAATCGAATCCGCGGTTGTCTTGGCCGTTTTAAACCTTTTTCTCACCGGTTTATGAAGTGTATAAGCATCCTGTTCCCGCAAAAACCGCTCAACATCTTTTTTCCTTACTCCGTAAACACCTCTGTACAGTCTATTAACGCCACCATAGGAGGCGGGGTTAGAAATGTCATAATAGCGTTTACTTAATATGTTAGCCATTTGCGTATTTTAGAGACACGTGGATAAGGTTGGCCGTTTGTTCTCTTCTTTCTCTCTTCAGAGACGCTGCTGCTGGGGCGATGGCGTACTCAGTTGTGACACATGCGAGACTTGATCCAGGTCTTTTAACCTATTCAGATTACCTATCAATGTTTTGGGGACATTTATTTGTTGTAGTCTTGCTTTAATATGCTTCCATCCTGTTGGTGAGGGTCTGTCCCACTTTCTCACCAGATCATGAACAATATCAACGATATTGGATCCTTGTACCCTTGTTCCTTCAACAATGACCTCGCCTGTATCGGCCCACTGTATGATGGGATC
Source organism: Bathynomus jamesi (assembly GCA_023014485.1). Lineage (NCBI taxonomy): Eukaryota > Metazoa > Arthropoda > Malacostraca > Isopoda > Cirolanidae > Bathynomus > Bathynomus jamesi. The sequence goes on along the minus strand of JAJOZX010001035.1, from coordinate 579,835 downwards.
CTCACTCAATAGATTATAAAGACTTAAGCCTTTATTCCTCAATGTATGTGGGAGGCTCTTTTTTAGCACATGTTCGATGTGTTGTGTTTCGTTGTTCTTTGGTTGGTCATCTCTAACGTCGGGGCCAGGTCCTGTGTCGCCATGCTCAGCGCTATTCGCGCTGTGCCTAATAACCACGGGGAGCTCTGTGGATTCTTATAATCTTCGTACTCATGAAGAAATTTCTGCAAACCCTCTTGGTACAAGATCCTTTTCTCATCAGGTGACTTTTCACTCTTTAATAGGGCTAGCAACTCGCTTTCCATTCTTTTAAGCCTACTTTTACGGGGTTCTAGAGCCGTGTCTGGAATCTTTGAACTTTGCAATGAAGCATACACCTCGTGCAGAATCACAACCACCTTCTTCATTATATTAATCTAGTCAGTAAAGGACCCAAAACTGAAAATAAGATGGGTAGGAATGATCCTCCTCTTTGTACAATAATTCGCTTTTTCTTACCCACAGTTTGACTTTTATGAGCGAGCGCTCGTATTATGTTCTTGTAACGACGTAAGCGAGCCTTCTGAGAGGGTTTCATTGGCACATTACATTTTATAACATTAAGACAGATTTCACAGATGCATTTTAAAAAGTCGGAGTCGATATTTTTAACAAACATCTGTTGCAGTGCCCGGGCAATCGTTGATAGATTTTTATTAATTCACGATATTTCTTCAGCCTATTTGTCATTCTGGAATATACACCGTTTCAGGTTCGCTTGGGAATATATTCGTTCTTAGAAGCACCCTAAACGTGTTTCGCGGGTGAAGGTCACAAAGCAAATATCCATAACGCTGTTTGTGGCTTCTTTATAAACCTCCAAAAACTCCTTACGCTGATTCGGGAACATTTGATTGGCTAATACCCCAATTTGTGACACATCTCTACGTTGTGCGAATAAGACTAGATATTGTGTATTTAGCGACACATCGCGCATGTATCTATTTTTGAAAAATAGATTCTGGTTGATGAAGAATACGCTTATGTTAAGATGGTGGGAGAACACTGTAAATGTCTCGGCAAACGTTTTATCCATTTCCAACATGAGATCGTCAATTACAATAACTGTATGCTCATTACCTTTTAACGAATTAACGTCATAGACCCTTGTGGAACAAAATTTCATCTTGGTACTCGTTGAACACTGACTGATACGTCGAATAGCACCATATTACTTTATGCACAAATTTTGAGAACATCTCCCCCTTATCTTTAATGATTTTAAGCATAAATACATTTTTCCACATCCTGTAGGGCCAGATATAATACATGTGGAGGGGCTTGTGAACCTGAATTTTTCTACAGATTCCATCTCTAACACGTCACACCCCTAAGTGGGTCATTTACAAAATATTACAAATTTTGAGTGCTGTTCCTTATATTTTGTTTTCTTCTTCCACAGAACCGTGAATGACGACGATGTACAGCACCCCATCATCGATATCACAGACGAACCCGATGACCGTGCAGCTACAGAACCCTTCCGCGACGAACCCTCACCAGCGACACCTGTAGCATGCGACAGTTCAAAGCGGAAGCATGATGAAGAACCCTCCACGTCAGGTATAAAGCGTGCCAGGATTGCTCCGGTTGTTAGACCCCAGTAATAGAGCCCCAACCCTCAACGTCTTACGACACAACCCCCACAATAGTACCTTCCTCAAATATGCCCCATTGTTCAGTTCCGGGTACTTCCTCCACAACAGCTTCTCATACTGTGGAGGATGGTATAACATTCGAGTTGGTGCGCACCGCTACCCCACCCCTGCCCTGACTAGAAATCGGTACGTGGTCAGGGTTGCCTGGTCCCTGTATACCAACGGACTGCGGCGCGTAGTTGAACGTATTGTGGAGTTTGCCCTTCAGAACCGCGACGAACGTGAAGTCCGGACGAGGTTATCCTTCAGGTTCGGGTCAGATGAGGGGACGATTTTTGGGTGGTAATACCGTTCAGACGTTTGGCGGCTGTAGATATAGAATATATCTTGGGCGTATAATGCAAGCCTCTCAAAGTGGTACATCCTTCAATATGGACAACTTCATGGTAGATATTGACAGAGTATTCCGGGTTGGTCATAGTGCCACACCTTATACTCTTAATTTCAATTCTCCGGTTATTTACAGAAAGCATTTAAACGTCGATCGTGGTTGTGGTTTTATAGCAATAATTTTAGCTCATATGTTCACTGTGCTAAATACTTGGACGCAAAAAATTTGGTTGCCCACGGTTGTGCAGCGTGCCCGTAAACTGGCTTCAGATTGTAAGCTTGAGTTTGAGTGTAATATGGGTCCTGAAGAACTGAGAAGGCCGAGCAGGAAATGAATGCACGTATAGTCGTATTTGGAATGGATGATCGTCGTAGGACTGTGTATGTTTTTAAAAGCAGCGTGAGAGATCGTACAAGACCTCTACTTATTTTAGGATTGTCAGGAACATCGTATCTCCCCATCCGTAACATAAGGGCTCTCTACGCCAGTTATGATAAAAGTCGAAAATATGGAAGGCATCATGATTTGTGTAAGGGTTGTCTCGAGTTTGCTGATGATATGGTGAAACATTGTAAGGATTGCTACATGGTATGTGAGCAGTGTAAAAGCCCCAAATGTGAAAGTCGTGTAGTTGAAACCGAGAAGAGGGAATGTAATGTGTGTAGACGTACATTTTTCAATAATAAATGCTTTGACTCCATAAATCAAATGGCACTTGCAGGAAAATGAGGATTTGTAAGTGCGGTATGTTTCACATGATGGATAATGGGGGAATTTCAAACATAAATGCGATGAAATTCACTGTTCTACATGTCATGAAAAATATAAGGCGGATGGAGTGAAGCATGTATGTTATATGAAAGATGCTAAACCTAAAAATAGCCCTTGTATAACCGTGTACTACGATATAGAAACTTACACGAACGCTGAAACCAAAGAGGTTATTCCACATTTACTCGTAAGTCAGACTATCTGTGATGAGTGCATGGAGCGAGTGTGATGAGTGCCACAAATGTGGAAAACGGACAAACGTTTTTAAAACGAATGCACACGACAGCCCTGTGAAACTCTTTGTCCTATATTGTCAAATTAGCGGACAAGTTAAAAAAAATGTGTATATTCTTGCCCATAACGGGGCGAAATTTGACACACAGTTCCTTTATAAGGAGCTGCTTGAACACGAGTCGTCTGCGATATTTACAGGTGATCCCTTGAAAAGAGGCAACAAACTAATACAGATGCAGATAAGAGGTAATGTACAGTTTAAAGACACCCTGCTGTTCACACCTTGTAAATTAGCAAAGCTGCCCAAGGTCATGGGCGTAGCCGCTGAAGTTTCAAAAGGTATTTCCCTTACACATTCCTCACTAACGAAACTTTGAATTACGTAGGACTACCTCCACCCAAACATTACTTTAACTACACCAACATGAGTGATAGTGAGCGTGAAGATTTTGACCGCTACTACAACAGTTTTAATGAAGCTAATCCATACAATATAGCCGATGAATGTGAACGTTATTGCGTGAATGACGTACGTGTACTTAGAGTATGCTTTCAAGCCTTTAGAAGGATGTACATAACCCGTTTCAAATGCGATCCGCTGCAAGTCGCGACCACGATCGCCTCATTATGTTTTACAGTGTTCAAGAATAACTTCATGCCTAAAGACACCTTAGCATCATTCACAGAAACAACCCCGCAGTTATGGGCACAAGGCTATTTACTGGCTCATACACCTACAGCACAGACCGGGGTATACATAAAACATGCCCGCAACACGGGTGAAGTACCCGTTAAGGTCAATGGTCGTTTTTTTGGGTTGACGGCCTAAGTGAGGATCCAGCCACTGGTGAGAAGACTGTGTATTCCTTTAACGGCTGCTGGTGGCATGGATGCCCGCGCTGAATGTGCCGTCAGGGGACCTTTATGGAAGATCCCCCGCCGACAGCCTCGCATGGACCCGTAACCGTGATCAACTTATAGGCTCCCAGTTCACTCACAAATCGTGTGGGAGCATGAGTATGATGCACGGATGGAAACAGATGCCCAGTACCGTGAAGAAATAAGGCCATCAAACGTTCAATGGTGTTGGACCCCCTCAAATGCGGTGACAGCTTGTTTGGAGGGCACACAAACCCATTCAAGCTATACTTTCCGCCTACGGAGGGCGTGAAACCACTACTACGACTTCTGCTCTTTATACCCCTACGTGATGAAGAACAATCCGTACCCCGTAGGTGCACCTGAAAAAATGGTGGGTCCCACCATACCAACCATCGAGGAGTTTTCAGCTAACTTGAATGAGCGCTACTTTGGACTCTCTTTCGTAGACGTGCTCCCCCCTCGCGATTTATGGATGCCGATCTTACCCGTCGTTATAGATCACAAGCTCATGTTTCCCCTGTGCGTGAAGTGCGCAGAAGAGAACAACGGTGATTGTGACCATACAACCACCAGCGTAAGATCAGAGGTGTATATACAAGCCCTGAGCTGGCCCTAGCCGTTCGCCATGGGTATAGAATATGAAGATACATGAGGTGTGGAGGTTTCAGAAGCTACCCAACCTTTTCACACCATATATAAACGCTTTTTTGAAGGATAAGGTAGGCATCAGGATATCCGCGAGGGGTTGATACCGAAGATGAAAAAACGGCTTATATTCAGCGTTACCGTGCCCATGAAGGTATACAGCTTGACCGATCCCAAATTGTTAAGAATCCTGGCAAGCGCTTTAGTGCAAAGTTGTGTCTAAACAGTCTTCGGGGAAAGTTTGCACAGAATACCGGCAAAGAGAACGTCCATTTGGCACAAAGTTATAGTGAAGTCTGGGACTATGCCAACGCTCCCGATAAAGAGGTTATGGAGATCGTGAATGTAGGTAATACTTACATAATAAAGTACAACATCTCCGAGCTGGCCAGAAATACCTCACAAATACCTCTTGGACGGAGGGTGTTGTACGCTGACACAGATAGCGTGATATTCACAGCGAGGGAAGGTGAATACATGTCCACTATTGGGAGTTCTTCGGAGAGTTAACTGACGAGATCAAAGATGAGTATGGTGATGGTGCATACGCAGACTCGTTTGTGTCAACAGGGCCAAAAACTTATGGGGTACGGGTGAGGATAGGGGATGTTACGAAGTATATCGTGAAGGCTAACGGTATCACGCTTAACCATGCGAACCGTCGAGTCGTTAACTTTGACTCGTTGAAGGAACTAGTGTGCTTGGAAGATGAGGGTGACCAACTACTCCAACTGACTGTGGGGACGCACAATTTTCGGGCGCAGAAACTGGGATGTGTGAAGGAACTTAGGGGCACGAAGGTATGCCGTAACACCAATAGGAAACGTTATCAGGTGCATGGTACCTATGATACCGTACCCTTTGGCTACCTTAATCCTTGATTGTATTTACTGTATATGTATGTGTGTTGATATGTTTATTTATCACGTATATTTGTTTCAATTAAGGTTTCATTTTCTCATTTGCGTGCGTGCGTGCGTGTGTTTGTGTGTGTGTGTGTGTGTGTGTGTGTGTGTGTGTACAGTAAAAAGCTAAACTCCGCCCACTGTAAGATCGGCAACGTGAGTCCTGCCACTACCTGACCATATCTGTATCCCTGCGTGCTCAGTTGACCTCTGCATACCCTTGAGCTCAGACGTGTATTTTTCCCCGTAGAAAAAATAGTAATGGCTACCTTTAATATTGCGTGTTCAACGTTTATGAAGTGGTATTCGGCAAAGTGCCAAGATGTGGTGGATACTGAAAAACTCCCTATTCCCCCTTATTTTGAGACTTTTAAGGCTACATTGAGCCGTGCGAAGGACCAAGATGTTCAAATACTCTACGGGTATTCTGGCGAGGGCATTGTAGGATTTTGTAGTACAAACGATGTATTGAAGTATGTTGTAGACCTAACCTTTATAAAGGCTTACATATACCGCAAAGTAGAAGAAGCAACACGTTCAGAAGATAAGCAACGGTTACGGACAGTGAGTCTTGTTGATGAGTGGTGTGACAAGCGATATTATGTCATGTTACACCATACCGACTTCTTGTACCCTACGGTTGAGAATGTAAATCTTGTCATCATGGAGAATCTTAAGTATTTTTACGACTATATTAATATATATCATGACGAGGTTTGTAGTGAGGTTGTGGCTAATGGGTTGTATGAGTTTTTAACAGACTTTAGAGACGAGTATCGCTTGTTAAACAAAAAGTATAAATATGGGCATATGTTCCTCTCAAATAGTGCACCGAATTGTGAAGATGTTTAGTTTGTGGAAATGAACGTCTGGTGAGTGATAAAACATTAAAGCGGGTATTGTTTTAATGTAGCGGAAAATTCTGTTTGTCCAAGGGCAAAAGTGTTCGAACAAGCCTGTACACGCTTCAGCAGTTTATGGTGTGACTCGCTCCCCCCAGCGAGCCACCCACCAGTGTACCTCACGAAACACACGAGTTCGAACAAACCGTACACGTTTTACCAGCGTGACTCACTCCACCCGTCGAGCCGATCCGTCCACCTGTGGCTCATAGTCATCTCAGAGCTTGAACCGAGTAGACGTGCGAATACGATGGAACTTCCTTTGAAAAGCATTCTCAACGCCTCGTACGATGTCTCCGTGATGAAGTCATTGCGCGTGTTCAGGCGTGAAACCGGCACCATTAACTATGTACTTGAAACGATTTGCTGGCAAGCAAATTCTGGTAAACGTAATGTTATTTATTTAAGTGTTGAGGACATGAATAGAGTCTTCGTGATAGTTGAGAAGTGGGGAGAGGACCGTTATAAAATACCTGCAGGTGTAGGTACAAGAAGACTGCAGATTAGTGACGCCCTCTTATATGCCGTTGTTTGCACGTTGTGTATAAATATCGAACAGCCATGCATTGATATACGACTGATGTGGAAAAATGGATCTGATAATAACGTTCTTGTTCCTACGCGAAACCGTTTCATCCTCGACAGAATGTTTGAAATCGTCGGATTCCGCAAGCTGAAGCCTATATTAGACGCTCGTGTTATGGATATGATTTATTTTGACATGGTTCTTGAATCCGCATACACCGCTCTGCTCGACGGATTTATCGAATGTAGGAATGAACAAGGCGAGAATGGTCTAGAGCTGGATGCATATTTAAAACGTTTAGATTCTTCGAAATATCCTGAACTTTGGTACAAAGCACTTGAGCAGTACAGGGTAGAGCTTGCCTACACTGTTCACCCTGAACAGCTGTACCTCTATATAATGAATAGCTGTCGTTACGACTTGGAAGATTATTTCAATTGCCTCTATGCAGAGTGAAGAAGAGTTCACGATTGAAAAGCTCAGGACGGTAAGAAAAAACCCTCGATTGGAAAGGATTTTGATTGTATTCTAGCCGTGTTTACAGATAACTTGCCAACCGAATGTAAAGTGGGCACCAAAATAGTATTGAACGAAATGAAAGCCATGTATGTCGAGTATCTGCATCCGTATAAGTTAAACGGTGAAGTGTTGCTTGGACGGTTTTACCGCGTAGTACAAAGTAATAACGATGTGAATGTAGACTCGATTACGTGTGAGTTTAGCGTTTTGCACCGTAGAACATAAAGGATGTACATTTACTTATTTAATTGTGTATATACACACACACACATATATATGTATATATTATATATATATATATTTCCTGTACTATTATGCAATTGATTATACGTTTCGTATATTATTATTTTTAATCATTTAATATACCCCGTAGAACATAAAGGATATATATTTATTTATTTAATTGTCTGTATATATATTATATATACATATTTCCTGTCCTAATATGCATTTGATTATACGTTTCGCATATTATTATTTTCAATATATGTAATTATCTAATAGAACTGTATATATTTTTTTCCCGTACTAATATATTGATAATACAACGTTTTGTATATTTTTTATTATATATTTCCAGTTCACGTTTCTTATGCTATTATTATTTTTTGATCATATATATATTCCATTGTATATTTATTATATATTCTTCGTCCGTATGCTATTATTATTTTTGATGATATATATTCCACTGTATATTTATTTTCTATGTATTTCCATTAATTCGCATAAATAAACAGAATGATATAATGGTGTTTTATTTAATTCTTTTGGTTGTACACGGTATTTAATTATATCAATTGGCTGGCTTCTAAAGCGGATTTCTAAACCAGAATATATGCATTAATTAAATAAATAGCGCTATCTGACAACTCAACCTGTACACATGAACAAGCCATTTACGCCTTCTAAGTCAACTGGCGGATTAAGCCAGAATATATGCTTTATTTAAATAAATAGAGCAAGCTGGCAACTCAGCCAGATACGCCAACTGGCGGGTTAAGTCAGAATATATGCTTTAATTAAATAAATAGCGCAAACTGGCAACTCAGCCAGATACGCCAACTGGCGGATTAAGCCAGAATATTTGCTTTAATTAAATAAGAGTGCAAACTGGCAACTCAGCCTTCTAAGCCAACTGGCTGATTAGGAACATATTAAGGCAACAGCCGCTCTGCTTAAGTCTTAATTTGCGCTTGGCTTCTGCAGGCGAACACCTCTCTTCCTTTCTCTCCTTCGCCTCTCTCTTTCTCTTGGAGGATAACTCCGCCTCCAAGTTGGATAACCCCTTGTTGCTCTTGCAACATTCCCCTCCCCCTTTACTGCATAACATCTTGCAACATTCCCCTTCCCCTTGTTGCACAACAACTTGCAACATTCCCCCTCCCTTGTTGCATACCAACTTGCAACATTAACCAACATTTGCAATTACATTGCACTCGCCAATTTTGCGCCCATGCTACTGGTTATAACCCATACGATCCGAACAATTTGAAGGTGTGATTGCATCGGTGGCTCGTTCACCGAAAAAAATCACTTCAGAAACGATCACAAGAACTTGCAGTCCCCATTCCACAATGAGAGATCACATGACAAAAGATCTCGGCATGAAACCATATCACCCGTCATAATCCTTTGTTACGAAAATGATGGTGTACACACAGATATTCTTTATTAGTAAATGTATTTACTGTTGTTGAAGTAATTGTTGCTAGTGACTTGTTTCTTAAATTACACCTACCACATATAAATACAATTAATCACACAAAAATAAAATTGGTATTACAATATGTACATTTTTTAGGGGGTGACGGGACTTTTCGAACACCCAGTAGCGAAACCTAACCTAACAAAACCTTAACTAACCTAATCACGACTAACATATTTTTTCTGATATTTTTTTCTGAAAATGAAACATTATCATAAAGTTGTACAGTATTACTCTTTCTACACATTTCCTATGTCTCCAGATATATGAAACACCGTGATATATTTTTTTTATGCAGGAAGGAGGGGCTAAGGGCAAACGCCCTTAAAAATGCCTCCCTATATAAGAAGGGGAGAGCCGAAATCAAGGTCTCCGAGGCTCATACTGTCTTTTTTTTATAAATTTTGAAAAGACTGTGAAGAAAAGATTGAAGAATAGAGGGAGAAGTGTGCGTTTGAGAGAATGCTGGACTGCTCACAGAGTAGATGAGACACGGATAAAGATCAGCTAAAGGGCACAGTGACAGGAGAAACGGGAGTTCCAGCACTCCCTATCTCCTGCCTAACGTCCCCCCCACCCCAGAGTACTTCCCTGGTCGATTGGTGTCTATAATCTCCTTATAAATCGAGCTGCATATTAAAACCATCTTGCATACCACAGGTTGAGAATCGTGGCTATAAACCATTTATCAATACAATTCACTATATATATATATATATATATATATATATATATATATATACACACCGAGGCGCCTCGGTGGTGTAGTGGTTAGCGTCGTTGACTACGAATCCATCGGCCCGGGATTGAGACCCAGTGACGGCAGGCGCGCGTAGCAAAACCCAACTGTTCATCCTTCCACACAGTAAAGAAAGTGGTTGGCAGATAAATGGGTACCATGGGTAGTCTAGTAGTTAAGACGCTGGGCTGCTGGTGGGGCGTGGTTCGGATTCTACGTTAAACTGTAAGTCTAAGGTGGAATGAAAAGCTTGACCTTCGTCAGAATGAACAATTCGGGCGCAAGCAAACCAAAGGTTAACCAAACCTTATATATTAAGTCCTTCGTAATCTAACTCCCTGGTATTCCGACGTTCCCTTATTCTGACTCAAGTGGTGGTGATTAATGACCTGTTTCTATTTCTTTTATGAAAAAATTGTTGTAAATATGTACATATACACAGTACAGTAATTAAGTAGTCAACATTCGGACCTCTTCATCATTGCAAGACTGACTGCACGGATAGTCCGGTGACTTGTTTGCATTTACATGTAGTCTACTTATTTTAGTTTTTATTATAATAGTAGTATGAGATAGTTTAGAATAAAAATATCAGTAACATTATATAAAATGCTGAAAACAACAATTTTACTTTCGTAATAAGCTGATAAACTCATAGTAGTTAAAGAGGGTAGCCCCATTATTCCGACTTTTTGTCTATTCCGACCCTCCGACCGCCGCAGACTGTGCACACATCATGCTATTGTTGAAAAAGCACATGTTTTTTATCCTGTGATAACCACAGACTAGTCGCAGTTTCTTCCTATTTTCTGTAGGCTGTTTGCAAAATTTTCATATTAGTTAAACCGGATGACCTGAAGATCCGTCACTCCAGCCTTTTTTAGTTAGCTTTATAAAGCTAACTAACGAAAATATCACGAAACCAATTGTTAGGTCGACTGTACGCCCTTGACGATTGGTTAGGTTAGGTCGTGATATTTTCGTTAGTTAGCCTTATAAAGCTAACTAAAAAAGGCTGGGGTGACGGATCTTCAGGTGATCCCTGATTAAAAAAGTAGGCTCTACATACAGATTTTTTTAATGTACATGTACATGTACATGTGGCAACGCCGCAGTGTTAGTCAAGGTACCCCAACTGGGGGAAAGTAGAGTGGAGGGGGGACAACCGAGTCCAACAACATATAACACAGACATATATATCTAAAGGACAATTGAATGTGCAGTCATTGACATAGAGGTAATTATAATGTTATGTCTGTGTTCATAAAGATGAACAATTAATATAATCGTGAAAAGCATTGAACTCCATGTAGTATACTAGTCTTATATAGTAGTAGCATGGGCACAAAATGCGAGAGTGCAGGAATGTTGCAATGCAATTGCAAATATCGATCAGTGTTGCAAGATGTTGCAAAGGGGTTATGCGACAAAGGGGGTAGGGGTATGCAATGCAGGGGGGTTATGCAACATCAATGTTGCAAGGCTTATGCAACATCACTGCTGGAAAGGGGGGAAGGGTTATGCAACAACTCAATGCTGCCAAGGGGGAGTGGGGAGGGAGCTTCGGGGGGGAAGGGAGGATGACCTCCTCCCAAAGGGGCAACCTTAACCTAAGAGAGGAAGAGAAAGGAGAAGGAGTTCTTTGGGGAGAAGCTAGAGTGTCCTCATCCCCGAATGGGAAACCTAACCTAAGCCTTAACCTAAGAAGGAAGGTGTTCGCCTGGCTGGAGCCAGACGCATTATGAGCGTCTAGGGGCCAAGCAGCTGTTATACAGAGGGTCGAGAGTTGCCAGATACCACTTATTTATATATGGAGGCGGTTACCAGATACCACCATTTATTTTAATTTTTATTTAGGTGAGTTGCCAGATAATGTTTTTATTTATATATGAAGGGATTACCAGATACCACCATTTATTTTAATTTTATTTACATGAGTTGCCAAATAGTGTTTTTAATTGTTCAGGTATACTTTATTAGGTTGAGTTGCCAAATAATGTTTTTATTTATATATGGAGGGGTTACCAGATACTGCCATTTAATTTAACTACTCATTTATTAAAGGTAAGATTGACTTTCTCCTTAATTTTCTTCAGCAACAGAACTAATTATTTAAACGATACCCAATATTAACAATAAAAGAAATACACTAGACAATTAGCTTAGCAAAAAGAAATCGTTCATCTTAATATTCATTATAATTAAATTTCAGAGAAATTCAAGTAATTGATAAAATAATTAAATGAGAAGTCTGTATATACTTTTATATTAAACAATAAATTTTAACAAACTTCCCGTTCTTTGTTCAGTTTCCCAAATTTTGGCCAACTCCCCATATGAAAACATGCAAGCAAGCATCCCTCATCATGCATTTTTCTTACTATTTGCAACATGAATAAAATAAAAATTTAGTGATGGATTCCGTACCATGTTACGGATTTCTCGTCTAAACTGTAGGTCTAAGGTGGTTCAAAAACAATGCTACTTGACATCTTTTACTTTAAAACAGCTGCCTTTAGCGTATAAAAGCACATGTCAGTATATTGATTTACTCTAAAGCCAAACCTAATATATCTATTTACTTTTGTCGTTCCTCTGTATATATATATATATATATATATATATATATGTGTGTGTGTGTGTGTGTATAGAGGTCGTCCGATAAGTGAGTGGCGATTCGGGAACAATTTATAAATAAAAGATAAAGGATAATACAAATTTTATTAGAAGGAATTTTATTATCAATAAACTTACAATTAATTCGATAAATAAATGTCATAGGGATCAACCTGATCGCCATTTACACGAACAGCAAGCTGTATGCGTCTCCATGTCCTGTCTGACATTTTTTGTAAAAGTTCTTTATCCTCATTGATGTCACTTAACACAACTTCTGCGAATTTTGTCAGATCAGATTCACTTTGATTTTCACGGCCATTAATCTGCATCTTGAGGATTCCCCAGAGGGTATTATCCGGGTAGTCAAGTCCGGACTCCGCGGAGGCCAAGGTACAGGACCATACTTTCAGATCCATCTGCCAGGAAAATTTCTGTCTAGGAACTCATGCGCAGCGAAAGCGGTGTGTCCTGGAGCACCATCTTGCTGAAAAATAGGGTTGCGAATATTCGTATTCCATAAAGCGGGTAGAAATCTGTTCTCCAACATGTCGATATAACTTCCTGAAGTAATTCGACCAGTGCACACAAATGGACCAATTAAACAATGCGCTGATATTGCACACCATATCATGATTCGAGGGGGATACTGTTTTACTTGATCATAATAATGAGGATTTTCTTTCGACCAAAAAAACGAAAATTTGCTTTAGCCATCGCCATAAAGGGCACATTCATCACTGAAGAACGTACGATCTCTCTCGTCTTTACTTGGAAAAGCTTCAAGAATTTGTTGACAAGCATTAACTCTGACAATTTTATCTTGTGGCGATAAAAACTGAACGGAGGTTGGGCGGAAAGCTTTAAAATGCAAGTCTTTTTTCATCAAATCATGCAGTGTTGATTTCGGAACATTTAATGCAGATGCACGCCTACGAATACTTTTGGTTGGCGATTGTCGAATTGACACTTGAACATCATCTTCCAATCTTGCTCTTGCTTTGGGGCGACCACGGCGTTTTTTATCAATTATCATCCCAGTTGTGAATAATTTGTGTTCCCATTTTCTAATAATTTCGCCCTTTGGCGGCACATCATTAAATCTTTGTTCAAACCTTTCGCGTACTACCTTCATGCAATGCTTGGTTTTTCCAGATTCATGCCACCATGTTGCTGCTAATATCCGTGCTTCATATGTGTAGGGACTTTGATCACAAATTTTATCAACACGTGCGTCTACCTCAGCCATTGCAACGCCAATAATTAGAAATAATAAAAATAAAACAATGAAAAACCAGAACAAACAGGAATAAACATGAATTACTGCAAAATTAAAAATTTGGATTTCATGTGAAGCTAGCTTAATTGAAAAAAGCATAGACATTTATTAGATATCAAAGATATTAGTACACTATGCTAACTGACATAGAATCGCCACTCACTTATCGGACGACCTGTATATATATATATACAAGATGTGTCTTTTCAATTTCATACATTTTTTCGTTTATCTTAATATTAATTCATTCTTTACAATATACCAAATTGAGAAATTTAAATATACACATTTATATTAAATTTCCCATATGAAATCAGGTTTAATAATATACAATAGATATACTAAACTGTATATCAAATTTGATAATAAACAATTTTAAATATTCTATAAAAATAACATTCATTTTACCTATAATTCGAAAGACAAGGAAGGCATACGTTATACTTACGCTTAAAACTCGAACTTGGCCCAAAAGGCTAAATTTATAGGCTAAATTACCCTTTGTTTAAGTAATGATTTTCCTTATCATATTTCCATATGCAACAAGAAAATATATATATATATATATATATATATATATATATATATATATATATATACATATATATATAGAAACAGTGTGTGTGTGTGTGTGTGTGTATATATAGGGTGGTGCAAATTACAGTAGTAATAATAATAACTAACCCGGTGCCCATTTATCTACCAGTCCAAACAGACATTCATTTTCATGAGCTAAACACAATTTAATCACACTCCTACGCGAGAATTGGCAGGTAAAAAGTCAAGCCGAATACATTAATCAAAGTTGAGGATCGAATAGTATGACCGCAAACATATATTTTGCAAGTATTTGAAACCATCGTGGTAGAGACTGTAAGTGGTAATTAACACACACACACACACACACACATACACACACACACGCACACATATATATATATAACCAAATCCACATGTCAGGAATCTTGGGAAAGCTGAGAATAGTATGACCTCAAAAAATAATAATGCACAAAAACATTCTGCTTGTAGAGATCTAGATTTCTTATTTTCTAATGATCTTTGTGTCATTGGATGTTACTTTGCTGTCTCTGGTAATGATCTATGTCAGGATTATGAAGAGTAGCGGCGCTAATTTTGCTTCATGTGGTACTGAGCTGAGCGGCTCTGATGAAGATATTCCTGTAACGACTTGCATCCGCTCAAATTGTCCATCTCCCTATCCGAACTGGAAAAATTGAGGATCGAATAGTATGACCGCAAAAAATAATAATGTAAAATATTGTCGTGATAGAGATGGCAAATGTTGATTAATGTTGCAAAAGGGTGAGGTATATTGCGTAAAGGGGTGGGTTCTAAAATGGGAAAACCGAGAATAGTATGGACGCAAATGCAAATATTATCGTGGTAGAGACTGTAAGTGGTAATACACGGTGTGAGCATTAAATCTACGGAAAGAATATAAAGACACCATTAGTCAACCAATCAGGACATCCAAAGCATGGACCCGTAATATAAGTGTTACGATTGGTACACAAATTTATCATAGACCAGCCCAGTTACATTGACAACCAATCATTAAACTTACGAACCCCCTTTTAGTCTTTTGGGGTGGTGCTTGGGGATCATGCATATAAAAGGAAATATTTTCAGCTGGGAGTCACAGTAGTTATTTTCACCAGTGAATAAACATTCCATCCGCCATGAATCAAGAACTTTACAGTTTACCGGATTTATATCAAGATGGTGACATTGTAGCGTTGTCCGCAATTAATCTTTTAAACGCGGCTGACGGGTATGGATTACTTCCAACGCAAACCGTTGATGATATTTGCAATGACGCTCCTTACGATCCGACGCAAGGGACTGCCGTAGAAATGTAAGTGCCTGTAATTTTATTTTTTAGCCAATTATTCGCGAACTTATTTAAAGTGCCTGTCAGAAAGAGCACTGTTCTTGATTATTTCATCATATATATGGAGGGTTGTAGTAATTCTTGTAGTAATTCCTCTCATCACATTAAAAATGCTTCATTTAGGTATCCGCAATTATAGGTTAGTTTGCAATTATGCTAAAATCCCGTTTTGATTCATTGATTTTATTGTAGAAATCTTTTGCATGTTTTAAATATTTTTTATAGCAATCTTTTCCAAGTTTTAAATAATTTTAATTATCTCTTAAAGGAACTTCTCTGAGCAGTTCAAAGATATCTTCACATTGTAATACTCTTACGAAATGTATACTCTGCATATGTTTTGGGTTTTTATTAAAAAAGATTCAGTATCAACTAATGAATTATTCTTTCTCCTTTAAGGTCCGATGAGGATTTGACACGTGTTATACAATCTTTCCGTTTTGAAGAAACCCATGTCATGTACCTGAATACGGAGGTAGAAGATTTACCGAGCAGTCAGCCCAACGATTGTCACATCATTAACGAAATAATGTAAGTATTTTTGTTTCGATCTTTTTTAGGGGGGAAGACACAATGTATTTTCATCAACTTATTAAATGAAAGAAATCATGTTTTTAGTACAATAACCATCTTAAATTACAGAATATGCAACACATTATTGGTTACAAATATATATATATACACGAACAAACATCATACTATACAACGAGTACGCACAATCGGAAAACGGCTTTTTATCTGTCTGCATACCATTTCGTCGTTTCGTTGAGTGTGACACGGGTCGAATAATGTAAAAAAAATTATAAAGTCTTTACCGTGTGACATATGCATGAGAAATGAAAGGCAGTACATCCCACACGTATTACTAAAATATCCTTGTAGCCGGAAGGGATTCCATAACAACTTCGGGGATATGCAACTGATCGAGAAATTTTACAATAACAGGGTCACTCCAGGGTTGAGTCCCGAGTGAATCAGAATAGTACATGCGATTCCTATTTTTAAAATAGATTACAAACCAATGAATCCCTTCACTACCAATAACATCTGTGATCACAATAAGGCTACCGCAATTTCTCGTAGCTGGCAATTTCAATGATTCATTCTTCGCAAACACACCGATAAATTTGGAACGTGTGATTCGTTAACTATTCATTACTCTCTGAAGTGTATTCGCATCCATTTTTTTTAAAGTCAGTGACAATGCCCCTAAATCTGTCTACTTTATTAGGGCTTGTGACTGGAGGTAAACTAGTACATTTATAGGCGAGTCTATAGGCTTGGCGAATTCCAATGTAACTGAGATATTTCCACTCTGTTGTGGACTTAAGTGTGTATTTACACTAGCAGATAAGTCAGGTGTGATGTCAAACGGATAAAGGTTAAATTGATCAATGAATTCTTTCTGCGTTACCCCAATCCCGAGCTCATCACAATCACCTGCAATATGAGCCAGATTACTATATGCTCTCGCGCAAAGCGGTAACACAGAGTCTGATGAATAGTCCGTATCCAATGTTCCTCCCAACACAACGCCAGTAACGTATAGAGTTATATTTTAAAGTCCGAAATTCTCGAATTTAAAGGCGTTCTTTTTATATTTACCATTCACCGAAATTTGTTCCTGCATTCCAATTAATATCCTTTTAGGTAGATTTCCCAGGGCTGTTTTCTATCTGTTTCGATGCCAACCCTGCTGGCACCGTGTATAGTTTGATCTGTACTCTGTTAATTGGGTATTTTACTGTGGCGTCTAGTAAATTTTTCTGTCTCTAGTTGTTTTGGTGAACTTAATTTCACTTATCGTACGCGGAGGTATGTCTCCATAATGTGAATCACAACGGGTTTGCTCCCTCTTCTTGATCAGCAACCAGATTTAAACAGATCTCAGGATTCGCGCGGGTGAGCTTTATTTTCATATCCACTCCATTCAAAAGCAACTTCTGGAATGTGAAATCTGTATGCAGGCGTCCAAAACACTCGTATATCTTCTTTGTAGAATTTTTAAATTTGTCCTTTATACTATCTGCGTCTTTAGCTTGATAATATCCCTCGCACTTAAAAAGGTATCCTTCGCTTCTTTGGAAACGTTGAGGACATTTTCCAGATAGGCTCGTAGGTGATAGTACCCCGTGCCTGTCGATATGTTGACCTGATTTAAATATATGTCACATTGGTTGAATATGGAGTGCAGAATGTTTGTTTCAGGGTATACAGCATATTTGTCATCGCAGTCCGTTCCATCAGAATAGGCTATACGTAGTTTATCGTACATGTGCACACAACTTGGGTCAAAAAAGTAAGGGCCTGAGCTGGGTATCACGAATTCTATAGGGGCACTCGTGGATCTAATTGTGTTCAAAGGGTTAATTGTAATAAAGTCACTGTGTTCAATAGAAACTTGAGTTGGGGGCATGTCAAAGAGGGACAGCTCCGATTTACAACATTGTGAACTACACGGATGGATGAAGCGTGCCATGACGAGTTAGAAATAGTGCCTCCTCTCTCGACAAGTAGTAAACAAACTATGATTCATGAGATCAATGTCCTTAGCTTATATCAGTCAAAAAATGGTCAACCATATGTTTCATTCGCTTAGAACACTTTCTTATATCCTTTTACGTTTAATGCCACATGATGGTAATCCCTTCTTCCGGACAGTCCTCTTCTTCTTCCGACCATCATGCATTTTTCTCTTTGCATCTTTGACGATTTCGTCCCGTGTACGCATTAAGTGTTTTTTATAGCTTCTTTAGGTTCAGCCCCAGCCAATATGTCTTCTGCAGTGTTAAGACCTGATTGTAGCGCTTTCCTTCCGAGGTATCTGGCACCCTTCTTCAGCAAAGAGACAGCCGTACGTAGTATGGTTGAAAAAATGGATCCAAGTCCACTACCACGCTGGTATTTCACCCCTCGAAAGACTGAAAAGCTTTCTGTCCATTATAACTCAGTGCGTCGAAAGTGCAGCTTCACTGTTAAGCTCCCATCACTGAATGGGAAATTTTTTCCCTCAATCGTTCTTACAGTATATATATTGAGATATTGGTTATTAGATTAGTTGCGACATTCACATAATGGGGTCTGTCATGTGTAATACTCAAACTCCTTCCTCTATGGTTGGGAATGTGAGCAATGCGCAGCAGGCGTGCCTCGGTATTCCCAAGAAACTGGTGCTCCACTATATTGCTGTAAATATAGCACATGTCTGGGGGTGTATAGCCATCAACCAATTTCTCCAATTTCATCTGATACATTAGGTTGGACAAATCATGTTGTACCTCGTGAAATGTGTCTCTTTGGAAGGCTGATCGATATCGCCCCTCGGTCTTAATTTTGAATACTCTTTGGTCCTTAATATTTCTGTTAGCCTTTAATTTTAGGATTAGAGTATGTGCAGGGTTTCCTTTGTTTACGATTTGTATACTAAATCAGTCGTAAGATTTGAGTTTTTTAAACTTACGTTTAAGTCTCTCACAACATCCTCAGCCGAACCATAACGGCCCGGACCTAGTGTTACTACTGTACTATAATACCGTGCAACCTCAGTCCGGGCGATACGCATAGTTTCATCCCGAGTTACCCAGGCTTTTTCACACTCATCAATATCCCTAAGAATCGTAAAAACGGTATCTTTACAATCAATATTTTAAAAGAGAGTGTCCAGCTGAATTTCACATATCCCCACCTCATACGAACCACGACCCAATTCAATGGGTCTATGGAGTTCTGTTACAAAGTTGGCTAGTGTGTTGTTAGGTTGTACAGACAGGGACGAGGAGGACGGGAGTGTGACGTAGAAATGGTTAGGAGCCATGTTGCATACTATTTAAGCTTCATTATTGCATCATCTTTTATATAGGTGTTGAAGCTTTCTGGGTACCCTAGCCATTTCACCAGGTACACTTTTCTCTTTCCTAAACCTTTGCTTCCTAAAATTTTCTCAATCTTAAACACAATTTTCCCTGAATTAAATGCCACTTTCTGCAACTCCTCGCGGTAAAAGCCTCCTGCGATTTCTTCCCCATTCAAATCTTCAACGTAATACATCATTGTCTCACCTTTAGGTCTCATAGCCCTAACTTTAAAAATCTGACGTGTCCATCCTTGCTCAAATCCCTTCGCGAATTTATTTCCAGAACGCGACAGCCTTTACATAAGGTGGTGGTGTTCCATCTCTTCTCACCTCTGGGCGCGTACCTCTTTCTAAAACTTCGTTAGGTGTTGTGCCAATCGTGCGATGGTGTGAGCGGTTGTAGGATGAGGCCAATGATTCCAGAATGTCTAGAAATCTGTGTTTTTATGTGTAAAATAGCGGTGCATACGTTCCTTTATGGTACGTTGAACTCTTTCAAATAAAGAAGACTTATGTATAGAATTGGTAGTGTAATAGCTGATATTAAACTCTGTCAACATTATCTGAAAAGCACGGCCTATAAATTCCTTCTCCATATCCGTACAAAAATAGCCAGGAACCCTGTTTTCTTTCAATATCAGCGTTTTGGTGGCTTTAGCAACTGTGTCAGGTGTTTTATTTTTCAGAGGAATTAGCCACAGATATCTAGAGAATACATCTATTATGAATAGAATGTATCGGTAACCATCGTTATACACTGAATATCTTTGCATGTCTGTTAAATCTGCTTGCCAAATAGAGTCAATCGAAGCAGCTGTTGTCTTGGCTGTTTTAAACCTTTTTCTCAGGCTTATAAAGTGTATAAGCGTCCTGCTCCCGCAAAAATCTCTGAACATCCTTTTTCCCTACTCCGTAAACACTTCTGTACAGTCTATCTACGCCTCTGTAGGAGGCTGGGTTAGAAATGTCATAATAACTGTCTTCTTAATATGTTAGCTATTTGCGTATTTTAGAGGCACGTGGGTAGGGTTGACCGTTGTTTAACCTCTTCTTTCTCCTCTTCAGAGATGTTACCGCCGGGGGTGATGGCGTCTTCAATTGTGTCACGTGCGACGCATGTTCCAAGTCTTTTAACCTGTTCAGATTGATTTCCTATCATTGTTTTGGGGACATTTATTTGTTGTAGTCTTGCTTTAATATGCTTCCATCCTGATGGTGAGGGCATATCCCTCTTTCTCACCAGATCATGGACGATGTCTACGATATTCGATCCCTGTACCTTTGCTCCTTCCACAATGATCTCGCCTGTATCGGTCCATTGTATGTCGGGGTCCTCACTCAATAGATTATAAAGACTTAAACCTTTATTCCTCAATGTATGTGGGAGGGTGCTTTTTAATACATGCTCGATATGTTGTGTGGTCGACCTATTAATTTTTGGTTGGTCAGCTCTATCGTCGGACACAGGTCCTATGTCACCATGTCCATCATTCCCCGTGCTGTGGCTAATAACCACGGGAATCTCTGTCGGGTTCTTATAATTTTCGTACTCATGAAGAAATTTCTGCAGAGTTTCTTGGTATAAGATTCTTTTCTCATCAAGTGTTTTTTCATTGTTTAATAGGGTTAACAATTCGCCTTCCATTCTTTTAAGCCTGCTTTTACGGGGATCTAGATCCGTGTCTGGGTTCTTTGAACTTATCTTTAGCATTCTTCTCCAAATCCACATTTCAAAACTTTCCAGCAGTTTCTTTTCAGATGTTTTCAGTGTCCATGTCTCTGCTCCATACAGTACCACACTCCATATCATATTAATATATATATATATATATTATATATATATATATATATATTAATTATTAATATTAAAATTGACCAACTGGTTAGGTTAACTGAATGCCCAGTTAGGTAAACTGAATGACCTGTTAGGTTAATTGAATGCCCGGTTAGGTCAATGTATGCACTTGACGATTGGTTAGATTAAGTTGTGATATTTTCGTTAGTTTGTAATTATTTTTGTAATATTCCACTCTTCCATTCTGTTCCTTTTATGCTTTAAAAGTGTCACGAATGTATACAGCCTAGGTCTTTGCGCGAACTAAGAATAAATGGCCTATAGCCTACGTCCAATTTTCAACGCAAATTATCGTCAAATGTTTGAAGAATAGACAAATTAAATGTACGAAATTCAAACGTTAAAAGGCTGTAACGTTTTTATTATTCATTTATCGGAAAAAGTTATATATTTTTCAAATCAGCGTAAAAAAGTACGCATGGTGGTAATAATTAATTTTAATTCTAGTGGTGGGCATTAAAAGGAAAAGATACAAACTTTGTAAAGTAAAAGCAGAAAAAACATTTTAAATTATACTGTATTATTACTCTATAACAAGAATGTCATGAATGCCGCTAATTTCCCAACCCTTCCGAATGGTCTCCCTCATTTTGTGTAGGTTATCCCATGCATACAGAGACAATCCATTTAGCATAAATAGGTTTCAGTGTGGAGAGCTTCAAATCTATCTTACCGAGAGATTCATTTACGTTGAGTGCTGCTGAAACTTTATTCGCATACCAAGAGGTAAAAACTTGCCTTCATATACGACCTCAACTTCGATCAATCACAGTCCAGAATAAATGTCGTCATTTTAATCTGTAAGATTATAACTAGCAACTGTTGACCGCAAAATTATGATGCCACGAACTCGTCCAATGATATGAAAGAGCGAGAATTTGCTGCCGCGAATTAACCTGGTGCGAATTAACCTGGTTTACAGTATATATACTTATAAACTCATACAATATTATACTAATGTTTGTGAAATTACGTTGATGGACCAAACCAAATACCATATTTCCACACCGTATGACGAACACCGACTCTGAAAATGAATCCAGCTCAAGATAAAATTGCACAGCGAGGCCGGATAATTGGTAGGCCTCTCTGTAGCTGACATAGCAATAGATATGGGAATTCCGAAGCCTACTGTTCGACACTGTGTGCAGAGGTGGCAGGAGACTGGGAATCTGCTAGATAGTCCTAAGTGTGGAGCACCAAGAAAGACCACCCCAGAAGAAGACCGGAGAATAATTAACGAAGTGCAGAACGATCCTATCAACAACGCAGTCGCCATCCGGGAGACTACATATGGGCATGTCAGTGGACACCGTAAGGAGACGGTTGCATGAAGCAGGATATCACCACCGTACTCCTGCCAAAAAAGAGAGGATCGAAGAACGACATCGTCAGGACAGGCTCTCGTTTGCTCGCCAGCATATAAATGATGATCTCGCATACTGGAACAGAGTTATCTTCTCTGACGAGAAGACGTTTGCGTCTACAACTCACGGCCGTCTTCGGTGTTGGCGACAGGACAAAACGAGATATGCCCGGTGTAGGAGTGTCTGTGGAAAGATCTCAGTGACCCTTGTAGACTCTCTTAATTAGTGGGCGTGGCCATTTGGCTGTGGTTGGTCGGTTAACCATATAATTATGAAGCCGAAACTGTAATCACCAACCACACGCCAAATTAGCCAACCATTCTTCCAGAGGTCTTCAAGTGGTAAGCCGATATTTTATAAGTTTCTGATTTTGTATTTTTTTTTTAGTTTCCTAATTGGCATGTTTTGATTTTTATGTTGTGAATTAACTCGTAATTTTGCATGCATATGTTCATAACAATATAAGCACCTTTTACATAAGTTTTCGTTTGCTCCAAAAGGTTACTTGGATTAAAGTTCTTGGGCAACTATTAGATAACGCACAAGCCGACACTTTACACGGAGCATCAGTGAAGCTATCGGAGCATACTCCTTACACTTCGGAAAATCCACTTGTCTTAATCTTCAGTTATTTAACATTCTTTATAATTTTGTAAATATATACAGCTAAACATTGTTTAAGTTTCTCTTCAAGCTGTACCTATCAAAGAAACCTTTTACACCCGGCAAAATATTTATGAAGTGGCATGGGGTGGATGCACCTACAAGAATTAGGAGAGGTGACTGAGATCCACAAGAAGTTTACGGTAGATCAATCAATATACAGAGATTATGTAGGAGGTGATGCTGTCCTCTGTACGCGAGTATGCCTTGCCCTATCCTGAGCAGATTATCTTTATGCAGGTATGTTGTATTTGTGCGTTGTAGAATATTATACTATTACTAGAGTAAGATTTATGTATTACACGCATTTGTATGTCTGGTTTCCACATTTACATGGGACGAATAATGGTCACAAAATTGTTCTTTTAACTTTCGTTACTATGACAACACTTCAGGATTTTATTCTGGTTAATTGCAGACTGTATTTTTGTATAACGGCGCACAATTACATTTAGCTGAGAAACCCCTAATACATAGGGGTTGAAACCTCTCTCAAATAGTGGGTTACTGATGAAGCGTATGGACGAGATATAATTCTATTTTTTAATATTTAAAGACCATTTGCAGGACAACTCTTCTATCCAAACCGCCAGGATTGTTAGAAGGTGGTTGAGGAGCAGAGAAATCTAGAACTACTGGACTGGCCTAGTAAGGGGTGTGACCTCAATCCCAATTGAGAACGTTTGGGGGAAATGATGAATTCGTGGAGCCTGGGCAGGAGCGGACCAGCCGCCAGCTGATGGATCACACTATGGCTGTGAGTGGGAGATGTTCCGAAGGAACCCACACATCATACATAACCATGTTGCATCTATGCCACACAGATTACAAGACGTAATAGACAATAATGGGGGATGGACCAAATACTATGAACCGAGTATAGCTGTGCCACTTATGTTAATCTAGGGCAAATTGTGAGTATTTTGTATGGTAAACCCTATGGCTGTGAGTGGGAGATGTTCCGAAGGAACCCACACATCATACATAACCATGTTGCATCTATACCACACAGATTACAAGATGTAATAGACAATAATGGGGGATGGACCAAATACTATGAACCGGGTATAGCTGTGCCACTTATGTTAATCTATGGCAAATTGTGAGTATTTTGTATGGTAAACTATTTAGTAAAACATTCTCAACCATTGCATATTTGTTGTAATAACGAATTGGTGTCCATCGTGATTAAATCATTATCTCTCCACATTGATAATACAAATGCAATCTGGCAAACACTATTAATACAATAGGCATCAGCCACAAACCGGTGGTGATATCCTGCTTCATCCAACCGTCACCTTACGGTTTCCACTGACACGCCCATATGTAGTCTCTCATGGACGGCAACAGCAAGTAACCGTGTCAACACCACGGTTTGACCCATCAACGTCATTTCACAAATATTAGTATAATATTGTATGAATTTGTAAGTATACATAAATGTTTATGCTAGTATAACCGTGGATTATTCTTATGTGATTTTGATAATCAGTTGCTGTTCTTAACAGTTTCGACCTTTTAATAAGTTTTTTCTGTAATAATCGATAAGCCATTTCCCACTAACTCTCTCTACCCCTCTACCTCGCTCTCTCTCATACTGTCTCAATCTTTTTCTTGGTCAATGTCAATACATATATATATAATCGTGTAGATTCGTAAGTTAGTAAAGGTTTAAGGCTGACCACGGACTCTACAAACCGCTTTATTAGTATTGTTACATAATAATTTAATACAAGACTGGTGGGTGCGGAAGAGAAATGAGGGAGTGTGGAGGATGGTTGTGTAATGTCTATTTTTGGTTCAAATTCACTTGTATATAAAGTTGTAGTGTGGTATCTGTTCATATGGACTTATACAGTAATAAGGTTCCATTATGATTACAAGTCTAGTAAACATGGAGTTCAAACGCTGTTCACGATCGTATTAATCGTTTACCTTTATAAACACGGATATTACATTATAATTAGGGGCCGTTCAAAAATTACGTAACGCTACTTTTGCCAAAACTTGACACCCAAATTCCCCAGGAACGTTCTGTAACTCTAGATCAGGCACCCACTAACTAACATGTATAACACTTCTCCCCCACCCCACACGTTACGGAACGTTACAGGGGGAAGGTCAGGTTTTAGCAAAAAGTTACGTAATTTTTAAACGGCGCCTTATCTGTATGTCAATGTTTTATGTTGTTGGACTTGGTTGTCCCCCCCATCCACTCCTATCGCTGCTGCGTTGTCATGTGTACGGAGTCGCCTGTGAGGCGAGGAACATTACGTATGCGGGCAACTGTACCTTGAAACTCTGAGAATTACTGGACAAAGCTTATTTTTAGGGGTAGCTTTGGGAGACTTTCTCAATAACAAAATGACATGGGTTCAGAAAATTTCATATATTGAGAAGGTTCGAATCACTAATAATAATAATATATTATTATATCGTTCAGTCATGATGGAATGAAATTCATTCGGTTCATTTACAAAAATAGTTTTGTAAATGGGTATATATTTTTCATTACAACAACATATACGTGTACTTTATACAACTAAGCGGTCTTTAGCAAGCGGACGCATTTTACAGGCTGAAAATCTATTTAGGTAAGTAGTATAGTGGAAAAATTGTTGAAGGGGGAGTGTTAAGGTGGTGGTGGTGGTGGTGCCGCCAAGTCCCGAAAATAAAAAAATAAATATAGTAAAGTATCCTAACGTAACCTAACCTAACCTAAAGTGGAAAAAAAAAAAAAATATATATATATATACACAGTATGTGTAGGTATGTATATATATATAGTATATATATATATATATGTGTGTGTGTGTGTTAACCCCTCCGTCTATGGCCTTGGTCGGTTCGAAGTTGACGGGGGTTCTGGTTAGGTGGCAGCAACGGATTTGTTACTTTGGAGTAGCTGATACCCTATAGGGAATCGCAGTAGTTTTCTTCTATACTACTCTCCAACTTCTTATGACGTATCGGGAAATTACTTTTCTCTATTTAAGACTAAATTCTTTGAAGAGAGCAAGGCTCGATGGAGAAGACATATTTCTTACTATATTTTACTGCTAAAATGTTACAGGTAACGTTCAGCCTCTAAGTCTAGTCAGAATGAACAGTGGAGAAATTTTGTGGGCTTTTATACTAAACTTCCTACTGACGTCATTATTATTTAATGCTGGTTTCTTTTTTTTTTTGTTTTTATTCTCAATAGGCTGATTTACTTTACAAAACATTTAAAGACAAAACAAATAATTTTGCTGAAGCAATGTGCAAACTGCTAAGCAAGAGGAATCCATATTTTATTTAAACCGTATATTGACAGCTCTGATGTTATGATCTGCCGAGTTCTAAAAATGGAATTGAAATATGCCTTCCCATCATGAATTACAAACAAACAGGCACATGGCGAAAATTAAAGGCTTAAGATTAAAAATTAAACGTTAAGCAAGACATGACTTCATCTTTTACAACGAAGAGAGAATGTATACAAAAAATGAACAAGATTACATTATTAAGCTAAGTCTACGAAAATGATTAAGTTGTTTAAACAGAAATAGTTAACCAATTATAAAATAGAAAGCAAATCAAAATTTTATCCAAACTCGTGTCATACGATTTTGAACCTGATATGTAAACATGAATATATGAATAAGAGTATAAGGCTTATATAAATATTACGAAGTATCATCTGAATTATATGAATGAAGGGATTATTCATTGTTCATTTTTACAGGGCTCTCTCCTCTAGAATGATATTAATACAATAATATAACATCCTAACTAATTTAAACTAGATAACAAATGGTTTGTTATAATATAGATTTATGTACACAACATGAGTCGGGGTGGTTAAGTTACAATGCACAGTAATTAGAAAATCAAATCCTTAACATGACACTTGCTTAGAGAGTTCTTAACGAACCAAGGACCTGAGCCGAACCGGCTGCCCAAAGGGCGAGGCACGCACTCGCAAGAGGGGTGAGGCTTCGACTGCCCTCTCAAAGTGTTTGCACTTTGCCCTGGAGAAATTCCCATGGTGCCACGTTTACAAAAGATTCCTAAGGTTGCAAAGGTTGTCTAACAATTATATTAGCAAAGGAATTTATATAATTTTGGTTCTACACTTAACTCCTTTATGTGGTTTATATTAGCCGAAAAAAACATTTGGAATTTAGGAATCTCTGTTTAAGATTATAGATTTGACACACTGGAGTCAAGATTAAGAAAGAGGCCAGATGATGCACTGGGGCTTCGAGGCGAGTTATAAAATATTAAAAATTCAAAGATTAATACTTTAATTTATGCAAACAGAATAAAAGGATTCATACGTTAATTTAGACAAACAATGATATTGTTAAATTTTACAAAAATTTATTTTCCTGTGGAAAACCTCCACATGGTTCCCTTCCCAGAGTTGGAACAAGGGGGTTAGTTTGAATATCCACTCAGACAACAGCTATTGGATGTAGTGTTATATGGAGACAGAATAGTTACAGAAATAGTTGGATGTAATGTTCCATAATGAAAAAAGAAAGTTAAATAAAATACATCTACTGCGTACTTAATCCACTATATTTATCAGTTAAATTTTACACTAAAATCGATATTTATGCACTTCTGAACACTTATAGTTAACGGTCATTTGTGTGTCCTTGAGCACTTGAAGTCTGATTTGTCTTGGTCCACTTTTTACACTAGTCTAGTTCACCGTGTGCATACACTTTTAAATCAAACACGAGTTTTATCAACTTTATGAGAACAAGATTTGAGAGAGATGAATTTCAATGAATTATTGGAAAAGTACTTAAGTGAAATTGATACGATTTCTGCAAGGTTTTGAACGGATATGGGTCATTTGAGAACTTTTTTAGAACTTTGGAATTGACTAAACTCTATAGCGTGGAAGGTATAAAATGTCAAGGTATTGAGCAGTGAAAGGTTTACGTGTGGACAATGCTCTGGAACTGGAAGTACGGTTAAAGAAACAACTTGTAATTGTTGTAAGCCGACGTTATGATTACTGTTCTTCGTTTCGTGTATTCGGTCCTTTTGGAGCTACGCGAGTGACTTTAGTGATGGAAGTTCCGCTTCTGAAATCAAAGTGGCAGATGGCTCCAGAAAATTGTGACCAATCGAATATTCAGAACCAGGCAGGAGTCTGAACGAGTGAGGCCAATCTTGGAGATAGCCTTGAAGGGTGGTGGCCTATCAGGCTGCGAGATAATAGGGATAGAGAAGGGTACGAAAGGACTTGAACCACAGATTAAGATGACAAGAACGAAGAAAGCCGATGAATTCTGAACATAAGTATTCCCAGAAGCTGTTTTATGGTGGTAGAAAGGGACATTTAGAGGAGGAGAAGGAAAGCTAGGGTCAATGCCGAGGTTCTTGACCCGTGGTTTGACATGAGGAAGGGCCAACAAGGAGACAGGAGAAAAATTAGTATTCTGTTTCATCGGACGGGAAACAGGAGGAAGATAAGTCTTCTGTTTAGTAGGAGAAAGAGAAGACTTTCGGCAGGTGTCTGAAATGGTACTGTCATATTTCGACTTCCAAACCTTCGGGTCAGAAAGTACAGAATTGAATGAACGTTGTCCTGTAGAGCAATGCAAAGATGCATCATTCCCTTTGGTGGGAAGAGAAGAATGGCAATTGTCTTCCGAATTTGTCAAAGACGCGTTGTTGGCGCGTGGCAAGATTTGAACCTCATTAAGACAATGAGACTCGAGGTCATAAGTCGAGCTTGCATCATGTCCGAGGGACATAGGCGAGTTCTCCGTGCCCTCACGTAAATTAGCGGTAAAAGGGGGATCCCTCGGAAAATTCCCCTCATCGAGAACTTCCCTCGTGATGTCTGGGACAGTTTCTTCATCGAGCGCTTCCGTCGTGGGGTTTGGGACAGCCTCTTCATAGGACACTTCCCTTGTCGTACTGAGGACATCCAGCGTATCGTGCATGCTACACAAACTAACTGGATGGACAAGTGTATTCCGCACTTGCCTTTCCGTACGAACAACTTCCGACGGCGAACTAGGTTCGGGTTCGCTCCCGGCACCTGTAGGCTTAGTCTCAGAATTGGGTGGAAAATCCTCTACCTTTGAAAACAGAATCGCGTCATCTTCCTTAAATAGGGATTCAAGCGAAATGACCAAACCGAGGACTCAAAGGAGATGCGTCTTCAGATTTATTTGGAATAACCGAAACTCTGGGAACTTCAAGTTCCTGCCTAACTGTAACCGAAGGGAGTGACTCGCTCTCGATGGAGTCACAGGGGTCTACTGTGAAGACATTCGAGTCTTCGTGCTGAAAATGACCAAAGGTATGTTGGCTTTCTAGTTCCTCGTTCGCCGGAACTGGAACGGAACAATTGACGATTGATGAAGAATCTTCCCCAGCTAATAGCGGTTCCTCTTTGTTTTGAACTGGTTCCAGGCTCTCTGAAACAAGTCTTTCATCCTGAGTCGAAAAGGGCGAAGAGTAGGGGTGACACACATACTCGAAATGTGGGTTCTCTCCTCGAATTAGGCCTGCTTCTCTATCGGCCACATAAAAATCGTGCGTAATAAAGAAATTCATCCCCAGGATTAAATCTCCATCCCAGTCTCCTTCAGATATGACCACAAATGGAGTCAGATAAGGGACTGAATCAAACTCAATAGGAAGAATAATTTCTCCGGTACTGTTTTCTTCCCAACCATCATGAATGCAGGTCAAGCGAGAGCGCAAATCGAAATTACCCGTAGCCGTCTTAAGGAACTTATTGTATACATCTTGTTTAATGTAATTCGCCTGACAGCAGTCCTCAACAAGAGCCAAAACCGCTTGGTTGTTGACAGAAGTTTTCATGAAAATTTGTGAGCTCTCGTCGAAAAGCACCATTTCGTGAGCCCAAGAAAGCGTTTCCGAAATACGAACATACTTCATCGTCTGCGTCATCGATGGTTTCGCGGGGTCCAGAAAGATTCCGACCACTCCGTCTTCCTTAATGCAGTCGCATTCATTTCGTCGCTGTAGCCTACCGGTTGGAACACTTGAATAGCATAATTCCGAAAAGCGTTCTACGTAGTAAGACTTTCCAACAAGAATGGATGCAAGACGTTCCTTGCGCAACCCTCTTCATCGTCTAAGACAGTGGTTCCCAAACTTCTATGGTGGCGATCTTGAATAAAATATTGTCCTGGCCTGGCGACCCTAAACGCTGGTACATGCAGTGTTAATGACCAATCATTTTGATACGTTGTGTTTATATTCATATAGTTTGATTGAATCAGTCGTTGAGAATTTCCGTCCCGCGACCCTCAGGAACACCTTCCCGACCCTCACTTGGGTCGCGACCATTGGGTTTGGGAACCACTGGTCTAAGAAGTGCGTAACCATTCGAATCTTCGCAATGTCATCGCGAACGTTATAATGAACATAATATCCTCTAATGCGTCAAACCATTCGTCCACGTACGGGGTTACTACTTCACCGTATTCTCTCCCCTTAAAAATTGGAACCTTAGGGATATTACTCGTCAAATAATTATATCTATCCATTTTCTTCGAAAAAAAACGACAAAGGACAGAAAAATGGACTTATAAATGAGGAAGGCGAAGCGAAACAAAGAAAAACAAGAAAGAAAACTTATCCCTAATACCGTAAATACAACAGAATTTAAACGAAAAAACTTAAGCGTGACATTACCTATTTCGGTTTAAATAAACACTTAATAAAATCATCCCAAAAGAAGATGCAAAACTTGCCTGTCGATTTCGACATATTACTCGAATTGTACGGACTCATTTTAATTTAGCCCGAGAAAAGCACAATAAAAAACAGACAAACTATTTGTGTAGCAACACAGTAACCGCAAACAAAAAGAAAAAAGATGAAACTTTGCGCATTTGCTTAACGACGCGAAAGAGCGAGAGAAAAAGGAAAACAAATCCTTTTCACGAGTCAACAAACAAACGCACGCACAAAATACTGTATACGACAAGTTAGGTACAATTAATTTAGGAGTTCATTATAGAAATGAAAATCAATCCAAAATTCCGTTTTCTGTTATAACAATGCGAGACAATTCAAATAATAAAAAAAAATTTCATACCCATTTAAAAAAAATAAATTGACCCTATACTTTGCAGAAACCGCTTTTTTGTTACAACAATAAAATATATATTTCACCTATATATTTATATACGCATCTACTGAATGCAAAAAGAGACAAATCTGTCAATTTCCTTCTTTTTACAACAAAAAAGAAGGTTGAATTAAATTGACTGCCTTGAAACTGACTGCATTTAAAATTGACTGCATTTAAATCTGACTGCACTTAAAACTGACTGCACTTAAAACTGACTGCACTTAAAACTGACTGCACTTAAAACTGACTGCACTTTAATCTGATTGCACTTTAATCTGACTACACTTTAATCTGACTGACTTTAATCTGACGACTTTAAACTGACTGACTTCGAAAATCCGAACTAACTGATTCTCTTAGCATTAAGCTAACCATTATCCTCTGGAGCGGTCGTCCCTCTGGATTCAACCGACTGACTTGAACTGCTATCAAGTATATAACTCTCTGGGGCGGTTGTCCCTCTGGATGCAACCGACTAACTTGAACTGCTATCAAGTATTTCTATAAACTATAAACTCTCTCTATAACCTATCTCTTTCTCTATCCAAGAAATACACAATTAATGCACAATTTGTGCATTATAATAATGCACAATAAATGCATAATAATTGCAGTAAATTCAATTCAATAATTTGAAAAAAATTGTAAACAAAAATAAAAAGTGTAAACAACATTTCACTCGAATGTACGCGAAGGTACGGTACTATTATGTTTGGTACATAAAATAAAATTATTCTATACTAACTATAATAGTGAAAATAACTGTTTCAGTAAAAAGAAATGTATCACTGGTGTAGTGAATGTTCACTGTGTTTCTTGTTAATTCTGGCTTGATACTCATTATTAACTGTCAATAATAGTGACTTCTCAAATGTTTAGAGATTACTTTAAAAAAAGAGATCTGTACTTAACAAGATTCCTACGGCGAAATCGTTGGAGATGTGTCCGGAAGACGTGTCTTGCTGGCTACTTGTTCCTGGATGAAGAATGCGCGTCGCCAGTTGTTCTATTTCCAGGGTCTGGAAGACGAATAATCCTAATTGCAAAGTCGCCAGTTATTCTATTTCCAGTGTTTGGAAGACTGGAAGAATCCTGATGCAGGGGCGCCAGTTGTTAACCCCTCCGTCTATGGCCTTGGTCGGTTCGAAGTTGACGGGGGTTCTGGTTAGGTGGCAGCAACGGATTTGTTACTCTGGAGTAGCTGATACCGTATAGGAAATCGCAGTAGTTTTCTTCTATACTAATCTGCGACTTATGACGTATCGGGAAATTACTTTTCTCTATTTAAGACTAAGTTCTCTCCAAGTTCCTCGATTCTTCTTATAACGTATCGGGAAATTACTTCTCTCTATTTAAGACTAAATTCTTTACAAAACATCTAAAGACAAAACACATAATTTTGCTGAAGCAATGTGTAAACGGCTAAGCAAGAGGAATCCATATTTTATTTAAACCATATATTGACAGCTCTGGTGTTATCATGATCTGCCGATTTAACTAAAAATGGAATTGAAATATGCCTTCCCATCATGAATTACAAACAAGCAGGCACATGGCGAAAATTAAAGGCTTAAGATTAAAAATTAAACGTTAAGTAAGACATGACTTAATCTTTGGGGGAGAAGCTGGGATGGCCTCACCCACCAAAGGGGTATACCTAACCTAAGAGAGAGAGGAGAAGGAGAGAAGAATGTTCGCCTGGCTCCTGCCAGACGCATATTGAGAGTTCATCCGAGCGCCCGCTGTCTTATAAATTCTAAATCAACCAGTTGGCTTAATCCGCCAGTTGGCTAGAAGGCTTCTTAGAAGGCGTAAATGGTTTGTTCAGGTGTATATTAATAGGGTTGAGTTGCCAGATTGCGCTATTTAATTAATTAAAGCATATATTCTGGATAGTTGACTTTCCGCCAGTTGGCGTAATCCGCCAGTTGGCTTAAACAGCCAGTTGATGTAGACTACCTAGAAGACAGGTGAATATATATTAATTACCTTTGCAGTTGCCAGATTGCGCTATTCAGATATTCTTGACAGTTGGCTTAGAAATCCGTCAGTCGGTTTAGAAGGCAGCCATTTGGTATACATATAATTAAATAATAATATCGTTTATATATACAACCAAAAGAATTATATAAAACACCATTACATCATTCTGTTTATTTAGACAAATTATTGGATTCAATTTCACGAAATATATAGAAAATAAATATACAATCCTATAAAAAACGATGGAATATATATGATCAAAAAATAAAATAAAAAATAATAACAGTATAAGAAATACGAACGAGGAATATATATATAATCAGAAATAATAATATACAAAAAGATGTAGTACAACCATCAATATAACAATATATATATATATATATAAATAATTAAATATATTGAAAATAAAAGAATAATATATAAAACGGAGTATAATCATCAACATATTAGTACATGAAATATATATATGTATATATATATATATGCACAATTATATTAAATAATTAATTATATTGAAAATAAATATATATCAAAATACTTTGTTCTACTGCGCTTAACTAAAACACTAAACTCACATGTAATCGAGTCTACAGTTACATCATTATTGCTTTGCACTACGTGGTAAATACTTTTTAACAATATTTCACCGCTCAAGTTATAGGGATAACTATACTCGATATAAATGGCCTTCATATCGTTCAATACTATTTTTGTGCCCACTTTACATTCAGTTGTTAAGTTATCTTTAAACACAGCTAGAATACACTCAAAAGCACACACAAAGAGGGCATCGTTAGCCATCACGTCATTATTAAATACACGTTTATAAACACTCCTTTCCAATCGAGGGTTTTTTCTTATCGTCCCGAGCTTTTCAATCGTGAACTCTTCTTCACACTGCATAGCGCCATTTGAAATAATCTTCGAAGTCGTAACGACAGCTGCTCATTATTTAGAGGCACAATTCTTCAGGGTGTGCGAGCTCTGCCCTGTCCGCTCAAGTCCTTTGTACCAAAGTTCGTGATATTTCGAAGAGTCTAAACCTTTTACATAAGCATCCAGCTCTAGACCATTCTCGCCTTCATTCCTACATTCGATAAGTCCGTCGAGCAGAGCGGTGTATGCGTATTCAAGAACCGTGTCAAAATAAATCATATCCGTAACACGCGCGTCTAATATAGGCTTCAGCTTGCGGAATCCGACGATTTCAAACATTCTGTTGAGGATGAATCGGTTTCGCGTAGCGACAAGAGCTTTATTATTTATACACAACATACAAGCAACGGCATATGAGGGGGCATCACTAATCTGTTTTCTTCTTGTACCTACACCTGCAGGTATTTTATAACGATCCTCACCCCACTTCTCAGCTATCATGAAGATTCTATTCATCTCCTCAACACTTAAATAAATACCATTACGTTTACCAGAGTTTGTTTGCCTGCAAATCGTTTCAAGTACATAGTTAATGGTACCGGTTTCACGCCTGAACACGCGCAATGACTTCGTCACGGACACATCGTACGCGGCATTGAGAATGCTTCTCAAAGGAAGTCCGTTCGTATTCGAGGAGTGCACGCCCAGTCGGTTCAAGCTCTGTGATGACTATGAGCCACGGGTGGGCTGATCGGCTCGACGGGAGGAGCGAGTCACACCATAAGCTGATGAAACGTGTACGGCGCTGTTCCGACGTGAATATTTGTATCCCATTATACTGGGTAGGTGTTTTGAGAAATTTTCCGATACATGAAGCAATATCGGTTTTAATGTTTTATCGCTTCCACTCCCCAGAATACGCACCAGACATTTTCGTTTAGGGGGAATTTCACGAACTAAACACATTTTATTCACAAGCTGGTGCACTATTTGAGAGAAACATGTTACCGTATTTTTCTTTTTTGTTTCTATTCTATCAAAAACTCACACAGGCCTTTAGCCACAACCTCACTGCGAACCTCGTCATGATATATATGAATGTATGGTAAAAATACTTTAGATTGTCCATGATGACAAGGTTTACATTCTCAGCGGCAGGGTACGCGGACTCGGTATGATGCAGCATGACATAATACCGCCTGTCACACCACTCATCAACAAGACACATTATCCATATCCGTTGCTTCTCTCCTGCACGCGTTGTTTCTTTCACCACACGGTGTATGTACGCTTTTATACAATTTAGCCCGACAACGTAATCCATTACATCGTTTGTGCCGCGAAATCCGACAATACTCTCTCCAGAATATCCATAGAGTATTTGAACATCTTGTTCCCTCGCGCGATTCAATGTATCCTTAAAAGTATCAAAGGAAGGCGGGGTAGGCAGTCTTTCAGTATTCACCACATCTTCCGACTTTACCGAATACCACTTCATAAACGTCGAACACGCAATATCAAAAGTAGCCATCACTATTTTCCGTCTACGTGAGAAAATACGAGTCTGAGCTCCAGGGTTTGCAGCGGCCAACTGAGAACGCAGGGATAGAGATATGCTCAAGTAGTGGCAGGAGTCACGTGACCGATCTTACAGTGGACGGAGCTTAGGACTGTACACACGCACGCACGCAAAGGAGAAAATGAAACCCTAATTGAAACAAATATACGTGATAAATAAACATTTCGTTAACAGTACACACATATATATATATATATATATATATATATATATATATTTATATATATATGTATGTATATATATATATATATATATATATATATATATATATATATATATATATCGTGTATATATATATATATATATATCGTATATATATATATATATATATTATTATATATATATATATATATATATATATATATCATAAGCAAACAACCACAGGGAAAAGGAAACACAAAGTCCGAGCGCTTTCGTGATATATTCACATTATCAAGGAGGAACAGAAATACGGAGATTACAAAGTAAATGAGTTAAATAGACAAGCAAAAAATTCACAATCAGCACCTCAAATTAAAGGCCTTAAAGCCCTCTAAAGATTTTTTCAATTGATAACATAATCTGTAGGCTGCTAAATTACTAAATATAAAAGAAGTATACTGTATAGATGAAATTAGACAAAAAAACCAATACAGAGAACAAAAATTATTATAATGGTTATTAACACTAATATTTAATTAAAGCAGGCAATTAATTGGCAAGAATTTAATGAAAAAAGAATAGATAACGTAGATAACAAATAGATAACATAATCTGTAGGCTGCTAAATTACTATATAGATGAAATTAGACAAAACACCAGTACAGAAAACAAAAATTATTATAATGGTTATTAACACTAATATTTAATTGAAGTAGGAAATTAAGTGGCACGAAATTAATGAAAACAAAGGGAATGTTGCCATCGTCTTACAGATTATTACAAAATTTCTACAAACAGTCTGGAAAAAAATTGTTTTCCCAAAAGCAACCCAGTTCAAAAGTCTAATAAACCCCCAGCAACCAAAGATTATACACGAAAGAAATATTACAATTAAAATAGACACATAAGAATGTTAACAGTTCTTACAATAATATTTACAGGGCAAACCATTAAGGGGCAAGAATGCATTTAAGAACCGTCGTCTATCAACATGATGGTGCTCCTTGTCACTATGCCAAAATTGTTCAGGATTATCTAAATGGACGTTTTCCAAATCGCTGGATCGGACGCGGAAGCAACAGACCTTGGCCAGCGAGATCACCAGATTTAACCCCTTTAGATTTCTTTGCATAGGGCTTTATCAAATCCCACGTCTATCAGACGAAGATTACGAGTCTTGAAAACTTACGTACACGTATACAAACTGCTGCAGATAACATAACCCCGCAAATGCTCCAGAATGTGTTTAGAAATGCTGCGGAACGATTTGAGCTGTGCAGGGATACTGATGGGCGTCACGTCGAATCCTACTTTTAATTATTTAATAAATGTTACCACTTTATCATTTTATGATTGAATTCCATATAATTTCCAAGTGCTTCACAAAAATAGATCCTGACTTTATGTACACCCTGTATATAAACAATGAAGGATTAAGGTATCAAAAGGGTACGGTATCATAGGTACCAGGTACCTGGTAACGTTTCCTATATATAGGTGTTACGGCATACTTTCGTGCCCCTAAGTTCCTTCACACACCCCAGTTTCTGCGCCCGAAAATTGTGGGTCCCCACAGTCAGTTGGGGTGGATGGTTGCCCTCATCTTCCAAGCACACTAGATCCTTCAACGAGTCAAAGTTAACGACTCGTCGGTTCGCATGGTTAAGCGTGATACCCTTAGCCTTCACGATATATTTCATATCATCCCCCACCCTCACCCGTACCCCATAAGTTTTTGGCCCTGTTGATACAAATGAGTCAGCGTATGCACCATCACCATACTCATCCTTGATCTCGTCAGTTAACTCCCCGAGGAATTTCCCAATAGCAGGCATGTATTCACCCTCCCTCGCTGTGAATATTACGCTATCTGTGTCAGCGTACAGCACCCTCCGCCCAAGTGAGTGCAGTAGTTCCCAAAGCTTGATGCGGGCGTAGGCCGTTGTGAAGCTGGCTACAGGTATGTTTGTAACCCGTGAGGTATCTTTCGCCAGTTCGGTGATGTTGTACTTTATTATGTAAGTATTACCTACATTCACTATCTCCATAACCACTTTATATATGGCGTGCAAAGGTTGGGTAACTTCTGAAACCTCCATACCTCATGTATCTTCAATATTCTGTATCCATGGCGAACGGCTATGTCCAGCTCTGGGCTTGTATATACACCTCTGATCTTACGCTGATTGGTTGTATGATTACATTCCCCATTGTTCTCCTCTGCACACTTCACGCACAGGGGAAACATAAGCTTGTGATCTATAACGACGGGTAAGATCGGCATCCATAAGTCGCGAGGGGGGAACACGTCTACGAAAGAGAGTCCAAAGTAGCGCTCACACAAGTTAGCTGAGAACTCCTCGATGGTTGCATTTTGAGGCCCACCAGCTTTTAGGCGCACCTACGGGGTACGGATTGTACTTCATCACGTAGGGATATAAAAAACAGAAGTCGTAGTAATGGAGCTTCACCCCCGGAGTCGGCGAAAAGTATAGCTTGAATGGGTTTGTACGCCCGCCAAACAAGCTGTCACCGCATTTGAGGGGGTCCAACACCATTGAATGTTTGATGGTCCTTATTTCTTCACAGTACTGGCCATCTGCTTCCATTCGTGCTTCATACTGATGCTCCCACACGATCTTGTGAGTGAACTGGGAGCCTATAAGTTGATCGCGGTTACGGATCCATGCGAGGCTATCGGCGGGGATCTTCCATGGAGGTCCCCTGTGACGGCACACTCAGGGCGCGGGCAGCCATGCCACCAGCAGCCGTTAAAGGAGTACACAGTCTTCTCACCAGTGGTTGGATCCTGACTTAGACCATCAACCCAAAATACACGACCACTGACCTTAATGGGTACCTCACCCGTGTTGCGGGCGTGTTTTATGTATATCCCGGTCTGTTGCTGTTGCTGTGAATGACGGCTAAGGTGTCTTTAGGCATGAAGTTATTCTTGAACACCGTAAAACATAATGAGGCGATCGTGGTTGCGACTTGCAACGGATCGCATTTGAAACGGGCTATGTACAATGTACATCCTTCTAAAGGCCTGGAAACATACTCTAAGTATACGCACATCATTCACGCAATAAAGTTCACATTCATCAGCTACATTGTATGGACTAGCTTCATTAAAACTGTTGAAGTAGCCAAAATTTTCACGCTCACTATCACTCATGTTGGTGTAGTTAAAGTAATGTTTGGGTGGAGGTAGTCCTACGTAATTTAAAGTTTCGCTAGTGAGGAATGTGTAAGGGAAATATCCTTTTGAAACTTCAGCGGCTACCCATGACCTTGGGCAGCTTTGCTAATTTACAAGGTGTGAACAGCAGGGTGTCTTTAAACTGTACATTACCTATTACCTGCATCTGCATTAGTTTGTTGCCTCTTTTCAAGGGATCACCTGTAAATATCGCAGACGACTCGTGTTCAAGCAACTCCTTAAAAAGGAAGTGCGTCAAATTTTGCTCCGTTATGGGGAAGAATATACAGTCATTTTTTCTTAACTTCTCCGCTAACTTGACGATATAGGATACAAAGAGTTTCATAGGGCCGTCGTGTGCAAGCGTTTTAAAAACGTTTGTCCGTTTACCACATTTGTGACACTCATCACAGATAGTCTGGCTTACAAGTAAGCCTCTTTGGTTTCAGCGTTCGTGTATGTTTCTATATCGTAGTACAAGGTTATACAATGGCTATTTTTAAGCTTAGCATCTTTCATATAACATACATGCTTCACTCCATCCGCCTTATATTTTTCATGACATGTAGAACAGTGAATTTCATCGCATTTATGTTGAAATTCCCCAATTATCCATCATGTGAAACATACCGCACTTACAAATCCTCATTTTCCTGCAAGTGCCAATTGA
Organism: Bathynomus jamesi; assembly: GCA_023014485.1. Lineage (NCBI taxonomy): Eukaryota > Metazoa > Arthropoda > Malacostraca > Isopoda > Cirolanidae > Bathynomus > Bathynomus jamesi. Next base: position 539,852 of record JAJOZX010001035.1, on the reverse strand, counting down.
TTTATGGAGTTCAAAGCATTTATTAGAAAAATGTACGTCTACACACATTACATTCCCTCTTCTCGTTTCAACTACACGACTTTCACATTTGGGGCTTTTACACTGCTCACATACCATGTAGCATCCTTACAATGTTTCACTATATCATCAGCAAACTCGAGACATCCCTTACACAAATCATGATGCCTTCCATATTTTCGACTTTTATCATAACTGCGTAGAGAGCCTTATGTTACGGATGGGGAGATACGATGTTCCTGACAATCCTAAAATAAGTAGAGGTCTTGTACGATCTCTCACACGCTTTTAAAAACATACACAGTCCTACGACGATCATCCATTCCAAATACGACTATACGAACATTCATTTCCTGCTCGCCCTTCTCAGTTCTTCAGGACCCATATTACACTCAAACTCAAGCTTACAATCTGAAGCCAGTTTACGGCACGCTGCACAACCGTAGGCAGCCAAATTTTTCGATTGTATTTAGCACAGTGAACATATGAGCTAAGACTATTGCTATAAAGCTGCAACCACGATCTACGTTTAAATGCTTTCTGTAAATAGATTGAGAATTGAAATTAAAAGTATAAGGTATGGCACTATGACCCGCAACCCGGAATACTCTGTCAACATCTAGCATGAAGTTGTCCATATTGAAACCTGTACTACTTTCAGAGGCCTGCATTATACGGCCCAAGATATGTTCTATGTCTACAGTGGCCAAGCGTCTGAACGGTATTACTACCCAAAAATCATCTACGTCCCCGTCATCTGACCCGAACCTGAAGGACAACCTCGTCCGGACTTCACGTTCGACGCGGGTCTCAAGGGCAAATTCCACAATACGTTCAACTCCGCGTCGCAGTCCAGCGCCGTTGCTATACCGGGATCCTGGGTCAACACTGACCACGTACCGATTTCTAGACGGGGCAAGGGTAGGGGTAGCGGTGCGCACAAACTCGAATGTTATAACTTCCTCCGGAAGTACCCGGAATTGAACAGGAATAAGAGGGTATGTTTGAGGAAGGTACTATTGTGGGGGTGGGTCGTAAGACGTAGAGGGTTGGGGCTCTATTACTGGGGTCTAACAACCGGCGCAATCCTGGCACGCTTTATACCTGACGTGGAGGGTTCTTCATCATGCTTCCGCTTTGAATGTCGCATGCTACAGGTGTCGCTGGTGAGGGTTCGTCAGCGGGGATGGAGTCTGTAGCTACACGGTCATCGGGTCTCTGTATATCGATGATGGGGGCTGTACATCGTCGTCATTCACGGTTCTGTGGAAGAAGAAAACAAAATATAAGGAGCAGCACTCAAATTTGTAATATTTTGTAAATGACCCACTTAGGGTGTGACGTGTTAGAGATGGAATCTGTAGAAAAATTCAGGTTCACAAGCCCCTCCACATGTATTATATCTGGCCCTACAGGATGTGGTAAAACTGTGTTTATGCTTAAAATCATTAAAGATAAGGGGAGAGATGTTCTCAAAATTTGTGCATAAAGTAATATGGTGCTATTCGACGTATCAGTCAGTGTTCAACGAGTACCAAGATGAAATTTTGTTCCACAAAGGTGTATATGACGTTAATTCGTTAAAGGTAATGAGCATACAGTCATTGTAATTGACGATCTCATGTTGGAAATGGATAAAACGTTTGCCGAGACATTTACAGTGTTCTCCCACCATCTTAACATAAGCGTATTCTTCATCAACAGAATCTATTTTTCAAAAATAGATACATGCGCGATGTGTCGCTAAATACACAATATCTAGTCTTATTCGCACAACGTAGAGATGTGTCACAAATTGGGGTATTAGCCAATCAAATGTTCCCGAATCAGCGTAAGGAGTTTTTGGAGGTTTATAAAGAAGCCACAAGTCAGCGTTGGATATTTGCTTTGTGACCTTCACCCGCGAAACACGTTTAGGGTGCTTCTAAGAACGAATATATTCCCAAACGAACCTGAAACGGTGTATATTCCAGAATGACAAATAGGTGAAGAAATATCGTGAATTAATAAAAATCTATCAACGATTGCCCCGGGCACTGCAACAGATGTTTGTTAAAAATATCGACTCCGACTTTTTAAAATGCATCTGTGAAATCTGTCTTAATGTTATAAAATGTAATGTGCCAATGAAACCCCCAGAAGGCTCGCTTACGTCGTTACAAGAACATAATACGTGCGCTCGCTCAAAAGTCAAACTGTGGGAAGAAAAAGCGAATTATTGTACAAAGAGGGATCATTCCTCCCATCTTATTTTCAGTTTTGGGCCTTTACTGACTAGATTAATATAATGAAGAAGTGGTAGTGATTCCGCACGAGGTGTATGCTTCATTGCAAAGTTCAAAGATTCCAGACACGGCTCTAGAGAACCCCGTAAAAGTAGGCTTAAAAGAATGGAAAGCGAGTTGCTAGCCCTATTAAACAGTGAAAAGTCACCTGATGAGAAAAGGATCTTGTACCAAGAGGCTTTGCAGAAATTTCTTCATGAGTACGAAGATTATAAGAATCCGACAGAGCTCCCCGTGGTTATTAGGCACAGCGCAGCAACGCTGAGCATGGCGACATAGGACCTGGGCCCGACGTTAGAGATGACCAACCAAAAATAACGGAACACAACACATCGAACATGTGTTAAAAAGCAGTCTCCCACATACATTGAGGAATAAAGGCTTAAGTCTTTATAATCTATTGAGTGAGGACCCCATCATACAGTGGGCCGATACAGGCGAGGTCATTGTTGAAGGAACAAGGGTACAAGGATCCAATATCGTTGACATTGTCATGATCTGGTGAGAAAGTGGGACAGGCCCTCACCAACAGGATGGAAGCATATTAAAGCAAGACTACAACAAATAAATGTCCCCAAAACATTGATAGGTAATCTGAATAGGTTAAAAGACTTGGATCAAGTCTCGCATGTGTCACAACTGAGTACGCCATCCCCCAGCAGTAGCATCTCTGAAGAGGAGAAAGAAGAGAACAAACGGCCAACCTTATCCACGTGTCTCTAAAATACGCAAATGGCTAACATATTAAGTAAACGCTATTATGACATTTCTAACCCCGCCTCCTATGGCGTTAATAGACTGTACAGAGGTGTTTACGGAGTAGGGAAAAAAGATGAGAGGTTTTTGCGGGAGCAGGATGCTTATACACTTCATAAACCGGTGAGAAAAAGGTTTAAAACGGCCAAGACAACGCGGATTCGATTGACTCTATTTGGCAAGCGGATTTAACAGACATGCAAAGATATTCAGTGTATAATGACGGATACCGCTACATCCTATTCATAATAGATGTATTCTCTAGATATCTGTGGCTAATTCCCTGAAAAATAAATCGCCTGAAACAGTTGCTAAAGCGACCAAAACGTTGATGTTAAAGAAGAAGGGTTCCTGGCTATTTTTGTACGGATATGGGGAAAGAATTTATAGGTCCGCTTTTCAGAACATGCTGACAGAGTTTAATATCAGTTACTACACTAGCAGTTCTATACACAAAGCCTCTTTAGGTGAAAGAGTTCAACGCACCATAAAGGAACGCATGTATCGCTATTTTACTTATAAAAACACATACAGATATATAAACGTTCTGGGGTCATTGGCATCGTCATACAACCGTTCACACCACCGTACGATCGGTACAACACCTAACGAAATTTTAGAAAGAGTTACGCGCACAGAGGTGAGAAGAGATGGAGCACTGCCACCATACTCTACACATTTTGTAAGGCTATCACGTTCGGGAAATAAATTCACGAGGGGATTTGAGAAAGGATGGACACGTGAGATTTTTAAAGTTAAAGTTAATGCTATGAGACCTAAAGGCGAGATAATGATGTATTACAATGAAGATTTGAATTGGGAAAAATCACAGGAGGCTTTTACCGCGAGAAGTTGCAGAAAGTGACATTTAATTTAGGAAAAAGTGTTTCTAAAATTGAAAATATTTTAGGCAGCAAAGGTTCAGGTAAGAGAAAAATGTACCTGGTGAAATGGCTATGGTACCCAGAAAGCTTCAACACCTATATAAAAGCTGCTGCAATAATGAAGCTTAAATAGTATGCAACATGGCGCCTAACCACTTCTATGTCATACTCCGGTCCTCGTCTTCTCTCTCTGTACATATTAACAACACCCTGGCCAACTTTGTAACAGAACTCCATGGGCCCATTGAGTTGGAACGTGATTCGTACGAAGTTGGTATTTGTAAATTCCAGCTAGCCTCCAAATTTTTAACTTGAAAATGAGCAGATCATATTTCTGATCTTTAGGAGATTCGATGAGTGTGAAAAATTAGGCATAACCTTAGACAACACTATGCGAGCAGTCCTGTTCGGTGAGGTACAGTACTATAGTACAAATGTAACACTAGGAATCGGTCATTATGACACAGCCACGGACAGTGTGACGGGCTTAAACAAGAGTCTTCAAAAATCGTACCTGACAACCGAGTTACTTTTTGAAGTCGTAAACATAGACACACCTGCACGCACGTTGAAGTTAAAATCAACGCTTAGTAGAAATATTAAAGACAAAGAGCTGTTCACAATTGTTGCCGACAGTGGCGGTTCCTCATATGGGCAATATGGGCAGCCGCACAGGGCGGCATTTGTGGAGGGGCGGCATGAGCGCCTGCAAAAAAAATAAAAATAAAAATAAGAATAAATAAATAAAGAAATAAATAAAAATAAAAAATAAAATAAAATAAATAATAAAAGATCAATGACTTTGCATCAAGGAAGGTAAGAAGAGTCAGGCTTTAGATGGCAGTTGTGCTGTGGTGCAATTTATTTTGTTTCTTGTTCAAAGTGTAGCATAATAATTACCCTCTCTTAAGTGTCTTATTCTATTTATGTGATAGAGCATTTGTACAATTTAGAAATTTGATTCTCTAGTTTATTTATGGCAGTTGTGCAATTTAATTTGTATTTTTCCTGTTCATAGTATCATAATTACATTCTCTTAAGTGAGTTATTCTATTTACGTGATGAAGGATTTGTAAAATTCAGAAATTTGAGTCTTTGTTTTGGTTCTGAAGTTCCAACAATTAGTCCAATAAAAAGTTATTTTGTGAAAGAGTTATGTCTGTCCTTTATTTTGGGGGGATTCGAATGTGTGTGTGTTGGCGAACAGGGGGGGGGCGCTGAAGGTGAGGTTCGCCCAGGGCGTCATGTAAGCTAGGACCGCCACTGGTTGCCGAGGGTCGATATGGTGCAGCTCTCCAAAGAGATACTTTTCACGAGGCACAACATGACTTGTCCAGCTTAATGTATCAGCTGAAGATGGAGAAATTGGTTGAAAGTTGCCCATCCCCAGACATTTGCTATATTTACAGCAATATCGTAGAGCATCAATTTGTTGGAGACACCCAGGCGCGCCTGCTGCGCATTGCACACATTCCCAACGATAGAGGGAAAAGTTTGAGCATTACATATGACAAGCACCATTATGTGAATGTTGCGACTAATCTATTAACCAATATCTCAATATACAGTATATAAGACCGATTGAAGGAAAAAAATTCCAATTTGGTAATGGGAGCTTAACAGTGAAGCCACACTTTTCGCTTTCAGTGAAAATGACCCGAAGGCCTTTCACAGTCTATCGAGGGGTGAGATACCAGCGTGGGAGAGTGCTTGGATCAATTATTCCAACCATACTACTCACCGCTGTCCCACTGTTGAAGAAGGGGGGGCTAGATACCTCGGGAGGAAGGCGTTACAATCAGGTTTTAACGCGGTAGAAGCCATAATGGGTGGAACTAAACCTAAAGAAGCTTTAAAAAAACATTTAAAACGTACACGGGACAAAATCATCAAAGGTGCAAAGAGAAAAGTGCGTGGTGGTGGAAAGAAGAAGAAGGGGGCTGTCCGGAAGAAGGGGTTACCAACACGTGGCGCTAAACGTAAAGGGACATAAAAAAAGTGTTCTAAGCGTATGAAGCCTATGGCTGATCATTTTTTTAACTGATATAAGTTGAGGACACTACTCTCACGAATCATAGGCTGATTAATTATTACTTGTCGAGAGAGGTGGCACTATTTCTTACTCGTCATGGCGCGTTTCATCCATCCATGTAGATCACAATGTTGTAAATCGGAACTGTCCCTCTTTGATATGCCCCCTACACAGGTTTCTATTGAGCATAGCTACTTTATTACAATTAACCCATTAAACTCAATTAGTTCACCGAGTGCCCCTATAGAATTCGTGATACCCAGCTCAGGCCCATACTTTTTTGATCCAAGATGTATGCACATGTATGCTAAACTGCGTATAGCTCATTCAGATGGAACGGACTGCGATGATAGTTACTCTGCATACCCTGAAACCAACTTTATACACTCCATATTCAGCCAGTGTGAGGTTTATTTAAATCAGGTTAACATCTCGGTAGGAACGGGTTATTATCACCTACGAGTCTATCTGGAAAATGTCCTCAACTTTTCAATACAAGCGAAGGACACCTTTTTAACTGTCGAGGGCTATTATCAGACTAAAAATGAAAGTAGTATAAAAGATAAATTTAAAAATTCTAAAAAAAAAGATATACGCATGTTTTGGACATCTTCATACAGACTTCACGTTCCAGGAGAAACTGCTTATGAACGGCGTCGACATGAAACTAGAACTCAACCGCACGAATCCTGAGATCTGCATAAATCTGGGACCTGATCAAGAAGAGGGCGCAAAACCCGTTGTGATTCACATCATGGAAACATATCTACGTGTAGAACGAGTAAAATTAAGTTCCCCGAAATATGTAGAAATTTCAAAAAATTTAATACACGCATCAGTAAAATACCCAATTAACAGAGTTCAGATCAAACTATATACTGTGCCCGCAGGGTTGGCCTCGAAACAGCTAGAAAACGTGGCTCTGGGAGTTCTACCTGAAAGGATATTAATTGGAATGCAGGATCACGCATCGACGAATGGAAAATATAAAAAGAGCGCCTTTAAATTCGAGAATTTCGGCCTTAAAGATATAACTCCATCCGTAATTGGCGTTGCATTCGGGGGACTATGGTTTCGGACTACTCATCAGACGCTGTGTTCCCGCTCTGCGCGAGAGCTTATAGTAATCTGGCCCATATTGCCGGTGTCTGTGACGAGCTTGGGTTTGGCATAACGCAGAAAGAATTTATCGAAGAATTTAACCTTTTCCCTTTTGATATTACCCCTGACTTATCGACTGGTGTAAATACAGACTTAAGTCTATAACAAAGTGGGAACATCTCAGTCAGATTGGAATTCGCCAACCTTATAGACGCGCCTATTAGCGTACTCGTGTACCTCGAATCACAATCTCTAATAGAAGTTGGCCGCTACCGGAACGTTGTCACAGACTTTTAAAATGGACGCAAATACACTCTAGAGCAGTGGTCGGCGAACAGGGGTAAATTACCCCAAATGGGGTACATTTAAAATTTTTTGGGGTAATGCGTGCGGTATGAGAGACACCATATGCAACAATTTTAAGAGCCATTTTCTTGTTTTTGTTTACTTTGAAGTCTGGGGGTAATTTCATTTTACTCAAATAGATTTTTGGGTAATACCCAAAAAAGTTCCCCGACCCATGCTCTAGAGAGTAATGAAAAGTGATCGAATCACACGCTCCAAATTTATCGGTGTGTTTGCGAAGAATGAAACAATGAAAGTACCAATTACGAGAGATTGGTGTAGTCTTATCGTCAACACCGACATTGTTTGTAATGTTGGAATTCATTGGTTTCTAATATACTATTTCAGAAATGAAGCCTTATATATATAGATAGATATATAGAGTGTCCCAAAAAAAACTATATACTCTTTATAGCATCATATATTTTACAATTTAAAAAAAAACCAAACAATATATTGTTATAGCAATTGCCAATGAAAGGTAAATTAGTAATCTGTGATCAAAATGTTATAGCGAGTTGTTTGCATATAAAATTTAATTAACTACGCCAAGTGCTCAAAATGTTCTGCGGCGGCATGATTTTTATACAAAATATTTTGATATTTTTAAAATTCAATGATTTTTATACAAAATATTTTGATATTTGTTATAATTTTAACATATTTCGATTCACAAAAGATTTCTTTATCGATTCAGTACAAAAAATTACATAATTAAAACGGGCAATTTAAATAAACACGAGTTTAAAGTTAAACGAGCCACACTCGAAATTATTTACCGTGACTTTTGTGCGTTTTATTACTGTGGCTTTTGTACAAATAATTTTACGTACACACAAACAATTTGATAGGATATTGATTTATCATTCTATTTTTTAGTTGTCATAGAAATACGTTAATTAAGTTATCTGATTAGATGTGCTTTTATAGTTGAAGATCATTTTTAGAAAATTATTTATTTTCCCCACTTTAAAATATTACAAAATTTCTATTAGGTATCCTAATATCATTATGCCTGTCGCTGTAAGTAAGAAAATAGCAATTAAATAATTAATTTTAAAACATTAAATGACGTCATCAAGATCATTACGAAACCTATGGTAAAATTATTGAATACCCGGTTAGGTTCATTGAATGCCAGGTTAGGTCATCTGTACGCCCTTGACGATTGGTTAGGTTAAGTCGTGATATTTTCGTTGGCTTTAACGAAAATATCATGACTTAACCTAACCAATCGTCAAGGGTGTACAATTAACCTAACCGGACATTCAATTAAGTACACGGGCATTCAATTAATCTAATCGGGCATTCAGTTGACCTAACCGGCCATTTAATTAACCGAATCGGGCATTCAGTTGACCTAACTGGGCATTCAATTAACCTAACCGAGCATTCAGTTTACCTAACCGGGCATATATATATATATATCGTTCAACATCCACCCTGGCAACGCCAGGTCGCTCCGCTATTATTGAATACCCGGTTAGGTTCATTGACTGCCAGGTTAGGTCATCTGTACGCCCTTGACGATTGGTTAGGTTAAGTCGTGATATTTTCGTTGGCTTTAAGGAAAATATCATGACTTAACCTAACCAATCGTCAAGGGTATACAATTAACCTAACCGGGCATTCAATTAACATACCCAGGCATTCAATTAATCTAATCGGGCATTCAGTTGACCTAACCGGCCATTTAATTAACCTAATCGGGCATCATTACTATTATAATTTAGCAAAAATGTGTCTGCTTGTCTGTCCGCAGAAAAAACTTTTACGTTTCTGAACCGATTTCGACCAAACTTCGTATGATGGATGGGGGTGATGAGTAATGAACGAAAATATATGTGTGACCAACCCCCCCCACCACCACCACAATTTACTGGGCCCGAGGGCCCCCAGCACCGCGATAAAACTATAGAAAAGAACGCAGTCATGAAAATCTTGAGCTTCACATCCGAGTTCATCGTATCAAGATTTGTGAAGTTTTAGATTTTCATGGCTGCGTTCTTTTCTCTAGTTTTATTAACCGAATAATTGGTTCGCCAGTAATTGGAGGGCCACAGGCACCCCAATTACTGAGGCCCAAGGTGAGAGGAATGGGAACGATATCCAGATAAAGGGCTATTGATGTTCAAAATAAAATACGCCGCAGGCCCACAATTCGGTTTGGGTCGAAGGTCCAAGCACCGCAGATGCGTAGCGCCGATCTTTTGCTAGTGCAATCTATTCTAAAAATATTTTAAAAATAGGGAAAGAATGTACTATTTTGATTAACTCGGCACTCAGCCATCTAGTGACCCTGTGGTTGGACAATTTATTGAACAGCTACAGGTCCCTGAAATTGTCTGGAATCCTTACCGTTTCCAAGGATATTTTAGTAATACTTGTGGCATGTATTGCCTTTCATTTCTCCTGCACATGTCATGTGGGAAGGGATTTATAAATTTTTTAAAGTTATTTGATTTGTGCGACACTGTGAAAGACGAAATGGTATGCAGACAGATAAAAAAAGGGTTCCCATTTGTACGCACTCGTTGTATTGTGTAAAGTTTTACGTATGTATATATATATATTTGTAACTATATTGTGTAAAGTTTTACATGTGTGTATATATATATATATATATATATATATATATATATATATAACTGTAAAATGTCTCCATTAATGTTAGTCTTATTTAACGGACGCTAGTTCTGTAGGCCGAATTGTACTAAAACATCCTTTCTACCATTTAATAAGTTGAATGAAAATACAATGTATTTTGGTCTTAACCACAAAAAGAAGCTTACATTAGTTCCTCGATGACCTGGCATTCGTTGGACCGGATGTGAGCCAATACCTCGACCTCGGTATTCAGGTTATTGGGCTGGTTACGCGGTAAAGCCTCCAAATCATTTATTTGCCTTTCATCAAAACTATCGCGAAAAGTAGCTATAACACGATCAAGTTCCGGATCGGTCCTTAAAGGAGAAATTAACATGATTAGTTCGTGTTGAATCTTTTCACAGAATGTACAATAATTTAAAAAAGAAGTAAAAAGAAGTTGAAACTAGCTTAAATCAGTTCAAATCGGATTTGCCTCTTTACTTGCGTTACTTTATACACACTCTGTTTATATTACTGTATATATTAACCGTTAATCACAAAGACACGTCCCCTTAGATTCAATACAATTGTCTGGAGTTAGCTAGAATAACATAAGAGAAATAATACGCAATAAAATATTAAACCGAATTAGTTAATCCGAAAACCGGGTGACAAATAGCGATTGAATGTTATTATGTTATCTACGACATATATAAATTAACGCGGTACAGATCGTAACTGTCAAATTTTAAAACAAAACGTTCCGACCCGAAATAACTAAGAAGAAAACATAGAATGGGGAATAATTAAAAACCTATTGTTTTTCAACAAAATACACACAGAGGAGCATATATATATATATATATATATATATATATATATTACGAATAGAGAGAGCTGCAAGGTGCTACAAGTACACTAATTTACAGCTCAAATGAAAGATTAGATGGGTGTGCTACGCTTCGTCTGACGGCACCGGGCCTCGACCACTGGGCAGATATCCTTTCACTTCGTTTTATTACGGCTTTTTATAAGTTATAACACTTGTACTGAATGATACGATGTATATAGCCCGAGAATAAATCACAAACTAGTTTTTCAAAACGCAATTATTATGGCTTTTTATAAATTAACTAACACTGGCACTGAATGAATCGAAGTATATACCCCGAATCACAAATGAACTTAGTTACTTGCATCTCGAAGGTAGAGGCTTCTGTTGGTTCAAACGGAGGATCATTGCAGATATCATTAACGCTTTGTGTGGAGAGAAGATCATTCCGGTCTGCCGCTGTGAAAATTACGAGCGATGCCTCTGCGTAGAAATCCCCGCCTTCAAACAATTCCGGGGAGATGTGAAGCTGCTGTGAATGACTCATGACGAGATATTTCTGTAACTACTGGTCGAAAAATACAGCTGCTGTGGATTCCATATGAAAATGCCCCCTTTTATATAGGGGGCCTAATTGTAAATACCCACAATACCCGAATCGCGAGCTTCTTATTGGTCGTCAGTGAAATTTGGATGGGGCTTTACGCGTGAGTGCTACCATCCACCAAACAGAGGCGGCCATAGGGCCCCGTCCACTGGGTTGTAATTGGCTGTCCCGTGAAATCCGGGAGGCGCCCATATTTGGGTGCGCGCAACTGACCAGATATCAGTGTGTAAACGACGAATGAGATCGTTTCCCAGTTTCTATGGACGTATATGTGTAAAAGACGGAGGGAGTTTTTTCCCGAGCCTCTATGAACATTTATATAGTTGGTGTGTGGAATAATTGTATGCGTATAATGTGTGCGCGCATTAATTTCGTTCGAAGGTTATTAATAAATTGGAAACATGAAATGTTATATATATCTATATATAGATATATATAATATATATATGCTTAGCGTTTTTAGAGTCAGCTAAAGCTGAAAATAATTTTGAAAAATTAACTGGTCGATCTCTCTCTCTCTCTCTCTCTCTCTCTCTCTCTCTCTCTCTCTCTCTCTCTCTCTCTCTCTCTCTCTCTCTCTCTCTCTCTCTATATATATATATATATATATATATATATATATATATACACACACACACACCTATATATTTGAGAGAGAGAGGAGGGAAATAAACAGCCAAACATGACCGAGTCTTGCAACCAATCAGCAAATCTCAAAGGTTCACCTCAATATTAATTGGATTGGAATTCGAGGCATCTCTTTGTATTAAGTCATTTTCAGTTATAAATATTTATGTCCTATTGTTCATCTATTTACATCGTTTAATTAGGATTTGTTTAGGTAGGTTTTCGTTTATATCGCTTTTGCCTTTCTTCTCTTCATCCCCCTCCTTTATCTTCATATTTTCTTTCTACTTATTCATTTGTGCTGTACATTTTCACCTTCATTTTAATGGTATGTGTATCATTTGTCCTGTTTTATTTTTAATTTGCAGAAGTTACAGAAGTTGCAAGTGAAAAAGACCTTAATATCCACTTCAAGTTAACCCGAGAGAGAGAGAGTTAATTAATGCAATTTGACGTGATTGCTAATTATAAATTTCGGAACTTTTGTGTACGCTTTTTGTAATAATTAGTAATTTTTTATAGTTTCCAGATTTTTGTAGATTAACTTTTTCCGGAACTGTACATATATAGGCTTTCCTTTGGCTAACCCTTCGTTAGCTATCGCCCGAATTGTTCATTCTGACGAAGGTCAAGCTTTACACTCCACCTTAGACTTACAGTTTAACAGGGAATCCTGCAGCCCAGCGTCTTATCCACTAGGATACCCAGGGTTCCCATTTATCTACCAATCATTTGTGTGGAAGGACGGTTACACTCCACCTTAGACCTACAGCTTACCCCGGAGCACCAGCAACCCAACGTCTTAACCACTCGGATACCCAGGGTTCCCATTTATCTACCATCCCCTATATAGGCTTTCCTTTGGCTAACCCTTCGTTAGCTTCCGCCCGAATTGTTCATTCTGACGAAGGTCAAGCTTTACACTCCACCTTAGACTTACAGTTAAAAGGGAATCCTGCAGACTAGCGTCTTAACCAATAGGATACCTAGGGTTCCCATTTATCTACCAACTATTTGCATGGAAGGATGTTTACACTCCACCTTAGACCTACAGCTTAACCCGGACCACCACCAGCCCAGCGTCTTAACCATTAGGATACCCAGGGTTCCCATTTATCTACCATCCACTTGTGTGGAAGGATTGCTGCGCGCCGTTGCCGTCACCGGGACTCGAACACGGTGCATATAATCGTGCATATAGTCGTGTGTGTAATAATAGGGGCTTTATGGGCGTATAGTTGGGGATGTACGTGCGTTTGTGTGCGCTTCCTGTTGGCTTTCCAAACGTTGTATACAGTGTGCCAACTGGCTGATAATGCCTGGAGGCACTGGCTTCTACGCCAACTGGCGGATTAGGATCTTATAAGACAGCGGGCGCTCGGCTGAAGTCACAATATGTGCTTGGCTCCTGCCAAGCGAACATTCTTCTCTCCTTCTCCTTTCTCTCTAAGGTTAGGTATACCCTTTGGGGGGTGAGGCCGTCCCAACTCCTCTCCCAAAGAGGTTAGGTGGACTAAGCTGGGGGAGTTCCCCTCTCCACCTTTTTTTTGGCACCCTGAGGTTGGCACAGGGGGGTCTTGCAACGAGGGGGTTTGGTATTGGCACTCATTGCAACATTGCATCATTGCACTGCACTCTAACCTTTTGCACCCATACTACTCTCCATTAAGGAAGAGAAATAATTAACTAACCAACAATGTAAAAGAAATATCTGAAACATTGAGAGCCCAGTATGAATCAGTTTTCAGTACCCCAAAAAGTGACAAAGCGATATCTGACATAGATGCATTCTTTGAAGAGAAATTGCAAGGAGATTGTATGACAGATTTTGATTTTACCCCATAAAATGTAGCGCGAGATATAGGACAAATGAAATCACATTCAGATGCAGGTCCGGACAAACGTAACGCATTATTGATCAAAAACTGTAAAAATGAAATAGCTACACCCTTATACTGGATATGGAGAATATCCTAGACACTGGGGAAATACCGAGCATCTTGAAAAGAACAAATATTGTCCCTATATATAAAAGAGGGGATAGATCTCAAGCAAAAATCTATAGACCAGTGTCATTGACGTCCCACCTCACCAAAGAATTTGAAAGAATAGTTAGAGAGAAAATGTATGACTTCTTGGAGATATTGGAAAGATTCAACGAAAATCAACACGGATTCCGATCAGGAGGATCATGCCTATCACAACTTATAGAACACTAGAACAATATCCTAGATGCACTGGAAGGCAATGACAACTGCGATGTCATATACACGGATTTTGCTAATACTTTTGACAAATGCAATCATGGTATAATATCACATTAAATGAAACATATGGGAATAACATGGAAAGTGGGAAAATGAATCTACAACTTACTCAGGAAACGTCTACAGGTCGTCAAAATTCAAGCTGTATCGTGATCAGAATCAAAAGTACGCAACTCAGTACCACAAACTATAGTACTGGTCCCACTCCTATTCATTGTCATGCTAACAGACATAGACAGTGAAGTAAAGAGCAAGAGTATAGTAACATCTTTTGCAGACGATACAGAAATCAGCAGAAAAATCAGCGATGCAAAAAAGGCTTTGCAGAGGGACACGAACAAACTATACAAATGGTCAAAAGACAACTTGACATTTAACATCGAGAAATTTCAGCTCTTGACATATGGTTGAAATGAGAAAATTAAACAGACAGCATATTATGCTCCAGATAGACAGGAAATTTAGAGAAACATGAAAGCGATCGATTTGGAGATTATAATGACCGATGATGCGAAATTCGAGAAACAAAATCAGATAGCGACAAATAAAGCAAAAAGAGTTGCGGAACAGGTACTAAGAACGTTCAAAAGAAGGGACAAGACGGTAATAATTTTGCCTGCTGAAAACACTGATCATACCAAAACTTGAATACTGCTCAGTTTTGACTTCCCCAAATAAAAAGGAAGAAATTAATAAAGTAGAAGAAACGTAGAGACATTTCACAGCTAATAGGTCAACTACTGGGAAATTAAATTAAATCTATACTCCCTGGAAAGATGAAGAGTGAGGTACATCATAATCTACATATGGAAAGTGGTCGAAAAACTGGCACCAAATCTCAAACTAAACTCAATTACCATCCAAACAACCCTGGAAAATAGGAAAGGCAGAATTTGTAGTGTTCCCAAATTAAAGGCCCGAAAAGGGACCTCGTCAACTCTGAAGGAAAATAGCTTGGTTGTCAAGGGGCCAAGACTTTTTAACCAGCTTCCAAAGGACCTCAGAAACGTTACAGGGGTCAAATTTGAAGTCTTCAAAAAAAGACTAGATGCCTGGCTCAGGACGGTACCAGATGAGCCGGGTGTACTTGGCTATGTGCGGTGGAGAGCGCAAGAAAGCAACTCTCTCCTCCACTAAGCCAGGCCTAGAGGCTGGGCCACCAGCTTGACCTTCGTGTGAAGAGAGACTAACACACGGAACTGCAACGAGGTTAACGAGGTGTGTGTATGTATATCGAGTGTGTATGAGGTACCCAAGTGAAGAGACAAATCTGATTTGAATTATATTAACCCAAGTGAACATGGACAAGTAATATTCATTACATGTACTTTATAACAACTGTATATTCGATAGTAAGGTTTATAAAAGGTGTTGAAAAAGTCCACCATCGACCTCTACACAGGCATTTGCATGGCGTCTCACATTTTCCGATACCGACTATAACGTCTTCTTTGTAAGGCTTTCGATTGCCTTTCGAATGTTGTCCTGAAGAGCTTCCAATGTTTTTGAGTACATCTTTGAGGTACCCCCATAAATAAAAATCTGGTGGCATCAGATCAAATAAACGGGGAGGATGTGGACCTCTGCTGATGATTTGGTATCAAAACATTTTTTTTGAATGAGGCATGGATGCATTAGCCGTGTGCGCGGTTATATTATCCTGCTGAAACCAGGCTTCCGGGATTTCCCGCTTGGCCAATGTTTCGATAAATTGATCGATAAAGCCATAGTACACGTTGGCCGTTACTGTTTCTCGAAAGGTGTAAAATACGCTTTCTCCGGAAATGGCTGTCCAAACACCAACCTTAATAGGGTGTAAAGGTGTCTCGTGGTAAACAAGAGTTTTCTGACGCCCAAAATCTGTTGTTCTTGCTGTTTATATCGCCGCTTAGATGGAACCAGGCCTCATCCGTCCAAAAGCAAGCTTACAAGAATCTTTCATTCTCTTCTGTTACTGACAGCAAACATTCGCCAAACAGGACACGTACCTCATGATCTTGATCAACCAATGATTTGCAACACTGTTGTTCTGTATGGGAAAAATTTCAAAAAATTTTGTGTACCCCTTTGAATGAGATGTCAGTTTGCTGCGCTAGTTTTCTCATTGATTTTCGGGGACTTTGAAGTAAAGCTCTCTGTACTTCTTTAATTTTCTCCTCAGAATAAAATAGTCTCCCACTACGTTTTTCATCGTAAACAGAACCGAATGACCTAAATTTATCGATTAGCCTTTCAATAGTTGAGTCAGCTGGAGCTGGAGCATTAGGGAATTTCAGCAATAGAGCCTCCTTTGCACCCGTATAGCTTCCAGTCCTGAAGTAATGTTCGATGATTGTAATCCTCTCTTGTATACTGCACCGGTACACCATTGTTGACTAGCGTAACATAACTAAACAAACGCACAAGTAAGCAGTAAGAGACCAAGACGCACTAGTGAACAGTTCGAGAGCTTAATACAGACTGAAATAATTGCTGTTTACAAGTTAAAAACCAAGTTGAAACTACTTTAAACAAGTTCAAATTGGATTTGTTTCTTCCCTTGCGTTACGAAACTAGTTAAGCCAGTTCCAATCAGATTTGTCTCTTCACTTGCGTTATTATACACACACACACACACACCCTATATATATATATATATATATATATATCAACGTAAAGAACGACGCTTGTATAGGAGAATATCCGCGCAAGATGAGAGAAGAGAACGAAACAAATGAAAAAATGAGGTAACCACCCGGGAATCGAACCCGGGATCTTCCGATTGCCGGTCAGATATGATAACCATTACACCATGGGCCTCACTCAATCAAATGCCGTAATTCTTCTACATACGCGCAGAAACCAATGCCCCAAGGGGGCACCTCCCGCATGCCGTACATTATATACATTTGAACTGCAAACACGCAGTATAATTAACGTAAAGAACGACGCTTGTATAGGAGAATATTCCGCGCAAGATGAGAGAGAGAGAGAACGAAACAAATGAAAAAATGAGGTAACCACCCGGGAATCGAACCCGGGATCTTCCGATTGCCGGTCAGATATGATAACCATTACACCATGGGCCTCACTCAATCAAATGCCGTAATTCTTCTACATACGCGCAGAAACCAATGCCCCAAGGGGGCACCTCCCGCATGCCGTACATTATATACATTTAAACTGCGCGGATTATTCTCCTATACAAGCGTCGTTCTTTACGTTAATTATACTGCGTGTTTGCAGTTTAAATGTATATAATGTACGGCATGCGGGAGGTGCCCCCTTGGGGCATTGGTTTCTGCGCGTATGTAGAAGAATTACGGCATTTGATTGAGTGAGGCCCATGGTGTAATGGTATATATTTAGCCATTCACAAGGGTTGAATACCATATACTCAAAATACATTTATTCCGAATGTGTTGAAATAACTAATAAACTAGACTTATGTCTCTCACACTCTAGCTCAGTAGCGTACTAAGGGGGTGCGAGGGGGGCGGTCCGCCCCGGGTAACAGCCAGGAGGGGGGTGCCATCGGGAGAGTTGAAATACCAGTACACGTTTTCAAACCAAATGAAAAATTCGCCAAAGTAAGGAAAAAATTTAAAAATGTTCAAACTATTACAACAGCTTAATGTTAATTTCCACTATAAAATAAATTTTTATTTTTATTGGCAACACAAAATTTACAAACGAAAAATTAAATATTTGATAAAAATTACATCGAAAGACGAACGTTTGTTAACGTTTTAGTCATCAGTTTGTTGAGCATAGGCAGCTGACTGCAACTGACATTCCAAGTCTTGTTCACTTGACACTGTGACTCCACATAAATGAGGTATGTTTCATTAAATAATTATGATAAAGCATAAAGTGCTGGTGTTTATAACAATATCATGGTACTTATACCAGTGTCCACTAATTTTTGACAATGTGGTATCATAGTGATGTTTAATTGTTTATAAATGCATTGTCGTGATGTTATAATACCCGGTAAATGCATCGTCTTGAAGTTATAATAAATGCATCGTCGTGATGTTATAGAAACTCATGTTTATGAATAGTGGTCCCTGTGACTGCTGGTTATCAGTAAAAAGAAACAGGAAAGTCACACTTTGCACTAAACTTTAGACGACTTTTTTCCTACAACCATGACTACTGAAGTAACGATGATGTGTATGACTGAGTGAGTTTTTTATGATGACTATGTGGTGATCTTACGATGGTGGTGGTGATATGACTGCATGAATTTTTTTAATGCAACTACATGGTGATGTTAAGACAGAGAGGGTGATGATGTGACTGCATGGAGATGTGTTAATGCTTACATGCTTAATATAGTAAACACCGATTCAGATTTACATCAACAACTACAGTACTATTCTATATTGAATTAGTACTAATGCTTATTGGCTTAGTCAAGTTCAACAATTTTACAATGTCCAGTGTAGTATCATTGTATATTTAATATGTTGTATATTTAATATGCGCCTCGGTGGTGTAGTGGTTAGCGTCGCTGACTACGAATCCATCGGCCCCGGGTTCGAGACCCGACGGCAGCCGGCGCGCAGCAAAACCCAGCTGTTCATCCTTCCACACAATAAAAAAAGTGGTTGGTAGATAAATGGGTACCCTAGGTGGCCTAGTGGTTAAGACGCTGGGCTGATGATGGGGCGTGGTTCGGATTCCACGTTAAACTGTAGGTCTAAGGTGGAGTGAAAAGCTTGACCTTCGTCAGAATGAACAATTCGGGCGGAAGCTAACCAAAGGTTAATTTTTACTGCTTATTAAATAAAGCTCCGAAAAAGGATGCCAGGAGAGATGGCAAAGGATGCTGGTCTCACATTGCAGGAGGAAGTAAAAAGGACTATGTTCGAATGTCTTGATCGCTTTCATCAAGAATTGGAGATTCGTTCTAAGGCAATGGATCAAATTCTGTCAATCTTCGCTGTTATTCAGCCAAACACTTTGGTTGTTGCAACAGAAGAAGAACTTCGGAAGTATATTCCAAATTTGACTCAGATTTTCGATGAATTCTCTGATGAAGATATCAGTGTGGAAATTGGACGACTTCGGAGGCATTTGGGAGCTACCAAAATCAGCGATGAAGAGGCAAAGAAATGGACAGCATTGCAGTTTCTGGAGTTTATTGTGAAATGGGATTTTTGTGA
Source organism: Bathynomus jamesi (assembly GCA_023014485.1). Lineage (NCBI taxonomy): Eukaryota > Metazoa > Arthropoda > Malacostraca > Isopoda > Cirolanidae > Bathynomus > Bathynomus jamesi. The sequence goes on along the minus strand of JAJOZX010001035.1, from coordinate 520,359 downwards.
ATCGTTGCCAAGCTTGTCTGTGTGTCTATTGCTTCATGTCAAAGAGGTTTTTCCAAGTTGAAATTGATAAAAAACTTCTTTCGCTCGACCATGAGTCAGACAAGATTAACAAATCTGGCTTTACTTTCAATTGAACATGAATATGCAAAGAAGGTGAATTTTGATGAGGTCATTGATCAATTTGCAGAAATTAAGGCTCGAGAACAGAGACTGTGAATCCTCTCTATTTACCTTTGAAGAAAAGGCTGAGCGTTGAGACTGGATTTCCTGTTTTTTTATAAAATAAAATGCAGTATTACCTGTTCACTGATTTTAATGTTCTGCATTTTTTTTATTTTCAATTTGCCTATGACAGAAACTGTACTGTTTAAAAATCTACTTGCAAACATAATATATTTTTCTTTGTGTTTAAATTTTAAAATTATTTATGGTCGGTGCCAAAGGAAGGATCCGCCCCGGGTGCCAAATACTTTAGGTACGCCCCTGCTCTAGCTTATATATATATAAATATATATATATTTGAATTATATTCTCGAAGTCTAACATTCAATAAATTTTAATTTGTTTTGACCCCCTTATCAATGAAAGACCTAAGACCCAAGACTTAAGAGTGATTACCAAAAAAGTTTGTATGTTTGTTCAGATGAAATTAAATCTCAGAGAACTATTTGAAGTAACTCTAATGATAAACATCCTTCGTGAGGAAATATGCGATTTCTATTTACTCTCGCTTGGGATATGAGATAAAACACAGTGATTTTTGTTTGAAGTAACTCCAAGAAAACAATGCTGTGCCTTATCATAAATTAGATTTTGCCTCAATTCCTTTATACGTAAGCACATTTACACACTACATGTCAATATTTGACCTGTATTTAGATAAGAAGGGCAAGGTGCTAAAACTCTGACAGCTTTCAAGGTGAATGTATACTCCTAAAATATTTTCTGCACGTCATATTATTTTTGTTTTTTCCTTGTGATCTATATAGTGCTTCAATCTTGTTATTAATTCCTGAGAATGTCATTAGATGAAAGCGTTTGAGCACTTTTTCTGCTTTACTTTCCTTCGTGATTATGTTCACCCTAAATATTTTTCACACACACACACACATACACACACACACATACACACACACATACACACACATGCATATACTGTATATATACACAAAACTTTCCGACATTATTCACTGGTGGTCACTATACGCTCCATCATAGTAATAGTCGGCAGCGTGCTGATTTTAAGCATCAAATTCTCATCTTTTAAAATGGCGGCCGCTAAAGTTCGTAGTATGACGTCACACACACACACACACACACACACACACACACATGGCTTGTAGAAGTAAACAAGGTCATAAAATACAAACACGTGGGCAAGAATAGCCTCATAGAGAAAACAAATTTCACATTGTTTCCAAAATTCCCCTGAAGAACCGTGTTATCGGAGCCTATAAAAGTGCCAGCCTACTTCAGGTCACTCTCATTTGCCCTTTTCTCGCATCTTCATTTCATATTCCGCTCTCTATCCTTCTTCACGTATCTCCACTCAATCGCAGCCGGCCGCCGTCCTTCAAAACTCCGTTAAATCATACACGAAGTTGATCATCTCTGTGGAGGCCTACTACTATTTCATCCTCCCCGGAAACAACATCACTTTCGCAAGATTCAACAGGCGTCATCCCTCCGGTTTTTCAGCCTCACTGAACATCCTTCTATTCGACTTTCAAATCTTCACCTCCATTCAAGAAGTATTTCATCATTTAATCTGGTTCGTAAGGTCTCTCGTCTTTCGAGTCTACCTCCGCAGAAACCCAGGTCTGTAAACCTCACATAAGCTACCAGCTCATTTTGCCTACCGTTTATTCCGTCGTGCTAAACAACTGTTGCGTAGCCTACAAACTCAGTACACTCTCAGTCTAACCGAATAGGTTCTCTATAAAGTGTTCTCAATACCGTTCAAGCTAACTCACGCATTTACGACCGCACTTAGGCCTAATCGTTACTCTACTAATACCATATATCTCATCACGTTAATTAGTGTTTCTTGTTACTATTGTATTATTTAACTTTTTTACGCTATAAAATCATTCCTTATTTGTTAATAATCAGTCATTGCAACGTTGCACAAATTCCGTATAAATAATTGTTAATCACTGTGAACAAATAATTCACTTATTTTTCTAATAAAACGAAAACCACAAAGTCATTTCTATCTCCCTTATTAAATATTGTTTATTTGGTTGAAAGTCCAAATTGCTGACCCATAACATTTCATTCCATTTTTACTTCGTATATTATAGTGGGCCTACCGTCGCATAGGCATATATATATATATATATATATATATATATATATATATATATATATATATATATGTACTTTTTAAAAGACGCGAAGGACACCCTTTTAACTGCCGAAGGTTATTATCAGCCTAAAGATGAAAGACATATAAAGAGTAAATTTTAAAAATCTAAAAAGAAGATTTACGACTGCTATGGACGGCTGTACACAGATTTCTCGTTCAAGGAGAAGCTCCTTGTGAATGGGGTCGATATGAATTTAAAAATCACCCGTACGAGAACTGACATTTGTTTAAATCTGGATGCTGACCAAGAAGAGAGTGCGAAGCCTGCAGTGATTCATATTATGGAAACATATCTTCGCGTACGGCGTGTGAAGTTAAGCTCTTCGAAACAGATGGAAATTGAGAAAAATTTACTGCGTGTAAGATCAAATACCCGATTAATAGAGTCCAAATAAAGTTGTTTACAACCCCTTCAGGTTTAACATCCAAGTAAATGGAAAATGCTGCTTGGGATTCTGCCTAAAAGGATATTAATCGGAATGCAGGAACACCCTTCTGTGAATGGAAAATATAAAAAATTTGCATTTAAATTAAAATTTTTTACCCTTAAACAACGGACGGCTTGGCCTTAGCGGGGTCACTGGAAACGAGCTATTCTACAGATAACGAATTTTCACTTTGCGCGGGAGCATATAACAACCTAGCGCATAACGTTGGTGGATGTGACGGGATAGGTACAGGGGTAACGCAGAACGAATTCGTCGAGAGGGTCAACCTGTACCCTTTTGATCTCTCCCCCGACTTCAGCGGGAGTATAAATACACACTTAAGCCCACAGCAGAGCAGAAACGCATCACTTAGACTTCAATTCGACAAACCGCTAGTCAAACCTATTAGCACAGTAGTTTATCTTGAGTCTCAGGTCCTAATTGAAGTTCACCGCTTTAGGGGAGTCATGACGGACTTTTAAAAGTGGGCACGGTTACACTTCAGAGGGCGATGAAGAATGATCATTTCACGCGTGGAAAATTTATCGGAGTCTTTGCGAAGAACGGAACAGTAAAAATTCCAATCACGAGATACTGTGGCGTATTTATCGTGAACACAGACGTGAGCAATGGAGAAGGGCGCCATTGGATAGCTGTTTATTTTAAAAATAGGGAACGACTGTATTACTTTAATTCACTGGGCGAAACTCCGTGGAATGATGTCATTATTGTAAAATTTCTCGAACAAATGCAAATTCCACAAATACTTTAGAATCCATATTGTTTCCAGAGTCTGTACAACAACGTATGTAGGCAGTACTGCTTGTGTTTTCTCATGCATATGGCCCGCGAAAACGAATTTACCGATTTCCTAAAATTATTCGAGTAGTGTAACCATGAGACTAATGATAAATTTGTGTGCAGACAGATAAAAAGGCGATTCCCGTTTGTAGTCACTCAATGTTTTGTGTGAAATTCAAAATTTTATTTTATATACTGTATATAACGCATCTATTTTTCACAAGCTAAAATTGGAATGTAAGTAAATTGTAACGGTAAATATCTTAAACACAGCTAATTAATTATTTTAAGATGTTCCCCAAAAAAATATGCATCGTGCGCAGTATAGCTTTTAGTATTGCGTAAATTTAAAAAATGTACCAACTAATAATAATTTGTGTAACGCTTAAGGGCGAGTATCTTAATTATATTCTGTAACTAATGTGATTTTTTAAAAAAGGTCTTTACTTCTACTCGCTTTCTTTTCATTATTTTCCTTTTCTTACTATTATCACTCGTTTTCTCTGTCTTTATACGAACGCGGGTAGCCCGCTTCAGCCGGTGAGCGCCATTAAACTTTCAAACAAAGCAAAGGGACAGGGGATAATTACACACTTTTATTTACTATTTACTGACTTTTTATTTATACCGAAACATTTTGGATAAACGGGGTAACGCGAGGGCGAAAATAGCGTTAACATTTAATCGCAGAGAGAGACATAATTAATATTCTAAATATACAATAACATTCTAATACGAAAAAACACCTAACCATGTCACATCTCGCCCGAAGACTAGTGTAGTAATGTCTAATTAAGAATTAAATGTTTGTTTGTAAGAATTTAATAATGTCCAATTAAGTATTGTTAAATAAGAAATTAATAATCGTTTGTGAAATTAAAAATATAAAAATACAAATTGGCAACACTAAGAATCTGCCCAAGCGGAGGCTGAGCAGAAATGCCCTTCAGTCATCGGACAGCGTCCAAATAAAGTGTTTGTGTATTTATAAATTTAACCTATTATTTCGGGTCTGTCTCTCTCCGTCTAAAATGTTAACGTTAATTTCCCCCTTCGCGTTACCCGTTTGTCCAAAGTGTTTCGGTATAAATAAAAAGTCAGTAAAGTGTTAATTAAGTGTATAATTATCCCGGTCTCTTTGCGTTGTACAAATTACAATGACGCCTCGTCTCGGTCACGTGCTACCCGTTTTTATATAGTACAGCGAAGCGAGTGTAAAGAGAATGATAAAAGATAAAGAGAAATTGAATGAAGTAACGTAACTAATAAAAATTGTAAAAGAAGTTTTGTAAAATGGGATTCACTACATATGTTGGTGGCAAGCGGTGGTCCCTATTAAATTCAAATAAGGGCATTCCCACTTCCTCGGTACGCGCTTTATGCTGTATTTCGGTTAAATTTTTGCTATCCGTTTTAGAGTCTTTATAAAATTAATAACTATTCTGTTTCGGTACTTTAAACAGTAAGATGCATTGTGTACCCCATTTGCAAGCAAATTTCGATTCCCATTCCTTAACAATTCATTGTAACTGTATTTCAAGATGGCGCCTCACTTTCGAAATCCTCGTAGCGTCCCTTCCAAATTTCGCGGTCAAAATTTTCAGTCGTTTTCTTTTTCTCTTCTCGTTGGAGTCTAGACTGTTTCAAACCATTTCGACTCAAATTTTTATTTTCATTGAGTCCGATTCTGGATTCTGTCGCGGCTCGGTTTGAGTCAGAAATTTAATTTCGAGAGTCGATTGTTTTCTTTTTCTTCTCGTTGATCCGTTCCTCAGTTCATTTTCTTTAGATTTCGTTTCATTTAGTCGGAGAGAGAGAGAGAGAGAGAGAGAGAGAGAGAGAGAGAGAGAGAGAATTAAAATTGGTATTTGCTGCCCGAAGACTCATTTCTTTTTTTCTTTCCTCTTCATCTTTTATTGCTCTTTATACATCCTGCCTATTTTGTGTTTAAAAATTGTTTTGTATTCATGTTTTCGGCATTAGAATTGATTGTGATAATGATAATAATAATAATTAGTAAATAAAATTCACACTTATATGAGAGTAAACTATTTTAGTTGTCATAAAATTATTACATGCAATTTTATACAGTCGATTTCAAAGGTTGGTTCGTATATTGTAACGCATTTCTAGGTAATATATATATATATATATATATATATATATATATATATATATATATACAATATATAGATATATATATATATATATTAGAGCATTGTAAGAAATTAAATAAGTGAGTAACAAAATTTTCCAGTATCTAGTAGGCAGTTTTTGAGATTGTTTTTCGACGGATAATAGAGTTTATGTTTATTAAAATAAAGGATGTCAAGTCGACACATGACCATCATATTTGTATACTTTTAAGGATCGCTATGTAGTTTTAAGATTCACTTTCTCGCTTTTCGCCTATAGTTTTTAAGGTAGAAAATGGTAATTTTAGGTTTAAAGTCGAAAAATAATAGTTAGAGACACTAATTTATATTGGTTTAATTCGGACTTTTTAAGTTTATATGCTGGGCCGTATATATTGTGTGAAACGTCAAAGGAAGCTAAATTTGTTATAAAAAGATAAAAATTTGTTTAATTGAAATACAGGAATTGTTTTAGTAAGTTCTTTGAATAATTTAATTTCTGGTTTTTTTTTTATATACATTCACTTTTATTTATAGGTGGGCTGGTTTTTTTTGTTGTTTCTTTTTTTTCATTCTTTCATGATTTTAATGAGAATTCCTAGTGATATTTTGTATGGTTAGGCTGTTTAATTTTTTTTTATTCTGAAATTAGATTTTATTGTGTTAAGGAGTGATTTTTTGTTTAACATTTTATTTTGGATATTAAAAATTGAAATTTTTTTACGTTCTCGCGTTTGCATAGAAAATATTACAAAATTATGTCCTGATGTAATGCAGTTTCATTCGGTTAGGAGTATTTCATAGAGGTTCGCTTACAACACAAAGCGAACACTTCATTATGCAATCATTATTTTAATTTTTGTTTACGTAGTAGGTTGTGCTGTAGTTTTGGGTTCATGATATCTGTTCTTATTTAGAATGACGATGTAAATTTGTATTTAGTTTCACTTCAAAACGATAAGTTACTAGAATTTTTGTGATTTACAAACCATACTGGGTTTTGTGTTGAAGGAGAGAGTTGTCTTTCAGGTGTAATTTATGAATTACGAGTTTTCTTCCTATGAAATTTAGCGTTGCAGGTTGGAATTAAGGTATTAAAGTACTCTTCGGTATTAATATTTAATTTTTTTATATTTAATGATTCAGTTTGGAAAATTATTTTTTTAAACTTCATTTGGGTTTACTCGTGCAATTGAAACTTTAGCTTGAGTGTTGACTGGAAATGGAGCCTTTTAGATTGCCAGTCGCTGTGGTAATCTATGTGTGCTCCACACAAAGTGTAAGATGGTTCATTGATTATCGGGAATTGATGATATGAAGTTTCTGGGTTTCATTTTTGTATTTTGTATTTAAATGTATCGATGTGATTTCTGAAGGTAATGTGAATAATAATATTTTTTTTAAATTATAATAACGGTTACAATGTATGGCCGCTTTTATGTTTCTACTGTGCAGGATTGTTTCGTTGCTTTCATGATTTTTTAGATTATCTTCTCCGATATAACTGCCATAAATGACCTTATTGGTAGCTAGGCGTGATTAAATTTTTGCGAAATTTTGAGAGATTTGTCATATTTTTCCCATAAATTTGGTCAGAGCAAATTATGCAGGGCTCCAATAAACCTTAGCCCTCCCGCCCATGGCCTAAACCATTAGAGGTACAGTAAAACTAAACATACCTTGCAAAAGAGAATTTAATCCTGCATTTAATGAGAAAATTAAAACTTGGTGTTCCCGCCATTGGCTTCCAAGACACCCTGAATTCGCTTTCGGTAGCTTGCCAAAAGTGACGTGAATAGATCTTAATCGTTACGCAAATTTGCTAAAACAGTTTCAATGTGTTGCGTCATTGTATCCTTCGAAAATCGATTTGCTGCAGGTTCTTGAAACAAGAGACATTCAACCTTGTCCTTTATAACTGACCCAATGTGTTCACAGACGTTCAGGTCAGGAGAATTTCCTGGCCATCCTTCATTTCCAAAGAAATCGATCTCATGATTCCGCAACAACTGTTGAGTGGCTAATGCCTTAAAGCAGGAGCCCTTATCGTGCAGAAGTGTGACCTGATCGACATCCATAACAATGTTTGGGTTTCTTAGAAAACGTTGCCTCTCCGAATCACCAATTAATTGAGAAGCCATTATATTATCACTTTATCAGCTAGAGTAATTTTAATACCTGCAATAAATAAAGAATTTTATATATTTTTATAATCACTAAAAACTATTTCGATATAAGTAAACATGTAAGCTGCAAATGGGGGGGGGCTAAGGTTTTTTGGAACCCCTTAGTTATTGTTTCGAAGTGAAGTGTCGAGAAAATTCAGTAAATTAAATATGAAAAAGTGATAATCAGTAGCAGTACAAACTTTGATATTTTTCTGTCAACTAAGTTGGATCCGAATTCCATCCATTGAGTTTAGTTGACCCGATTTAAGTGAACGATCACCGACGAGAGAGAGAGAGAGAGAGAAGAGATGAGAGAGAGAAGAGAAGAGAAGAGTGAGAGAAAAGAAACCGAATGCGCAGTGACTTGGTACAGGAAAGTTTCGGTCGAAGATGATCTACTGGTATTTTTCGGCAGTTCTTAGTCCAGCTGCTCGATGGTTCGCTAAATATGTGTTTTAGTACTAGGTAGGCAAACCACGAGAGTTTGAACGAGTGTCTAAGGCTTTACTCTCCATATAGACATACAGTAGGTTCGTTGTGAAACCGCCTACGGCGAAGTGATCGTTTAATTATTGCCAGTAAGAGAGTCTTTCAGCTGGACGTAGGAAGAGCAGCGTTCACCGACAAAAGTCGAGATGATAGAGGCGAGTTTCTTCGTCGACTTCTAGAATTGCAAATTCCGTCCAATTGAGGTGCGTGGTTCCACTTTCAGTATATCTCCATCCCCTGATCCTCTGAGAATTGGACGTCTCTTTTTTTTTTTCGCCAATTTGGAGAGAGAGCGGAACCTCAAGCGTGCTGACCTGTTGTATGTTGATGCAACCCCTTGCATTCTAGCGAAGTGAGCAGAAGAGCTGCATTTGGAAAATTAAGAAGCCCGTTGTCAACTTTGCGGATTGTGTTCTAAACAATGTCCAGCAATTAATGTACTGATTATTATATAATGAAATTATAAGTGAAATGGTGCGATTATTGCCCATATTTGTTTTGTGTTTCGTCAAATAGTATGAGCGCTCCGGGCAGTACTTTATATAAACATTTTATTGTTCTTTCTTTGTTGCCCTGATAGTAACTGTATAACTATATAAATAATTGTTTCGAATGTAACGCGATCTTTGATGAGGAATCGCTGGAATAGATTGCGAACTTGAAATTTGTGTAACCAGTGTTCAGAAAATTATTTGTTATTTTTCACGTAACAGATGCATTACAGGTTGTAAATTGAGTATTAGTGTGAAATGTTATTTTTATGCAAATGTGAAAATTATAGTTTTTTTTCGATGTTTATAAAATGATACAAAATATCTAATGTGTGGAATTTCTCAATGAAATGATTTTTTGTGTATTCTAACTTTGAACTTGTTAAATAAAAAAAACAAAAAAAACTGCAAAATAAATAAATTTGTTGAATAAATAAATAAATTTGTTGAATAAATAAATAAATTTGTTAAAAGATATTAAATGAAATAAATAAGTTTTTCTAGTGTAAAACTTATTTTCAAGGGGGTGATGCGAGTATAGTAATGTCTAATTAAGAATTAAATGTTTGTTTATAAGAATTTAATAATGTTCAATTAAGATTTTGTTAAATAAGGAATTAATAATCGTTTGTGACATTAAAAACACTAAGAATCTGCCCAAGCGGAGGCTGGGCAAAAAAGCCCTTCAGTCATTGGACAACGTCCAAATAAGGTGTTTGTGTATTTATAAATTTAACCTATTATTTCGGGTCTGTCTCTCTCCGTCTAAAATGTTAACGTTAATTTCCCCCTTCGCGTTACCCGTTTGTCCAAAGTGTTTCGGTATAAATAAAAAGTCAGTAAAGTGTTAATTAAGTGTATAATTATCCCGGTCTCTTTGCGTGGTTCAAATGACGCCTCGTCTCGGTCACGTGCTGCCCGTTTTTATATAGTACAGCGAAGCGAGTGTAAAGAGAATGATAAAAGATAAAGAGAAATTGAATGAAGTAACGTAACTAATAAAAATTGTAAAAGAAGTTTTGTAAAATGGGATTCACTACACTAAATTGGGCATTTCACTTTTTCTCTCGGCCCATTTCAGGTGTTGTCAACTAGCACTTTATATTCTTACTTTCAAACAAACCATTATTAATTTCTTATTAAACATTATTTTCTTCTTTATTAAACAAAACATTAAATTCTTATAAACAAAACATTCTTAAATTCTTATTAAACATGATTATCTTTATTAAAAAAATACACGATACTATTTAAAAAGTAATGGCTATTAAATCTGTAATTAATTAAAATTGGTTGCGTATATATATATATATATATATATATATATATATATATATATATATATATTGTTGTGCAGAATGCAATTACAAACAAGGTTGTCAGTGTGAAGCATTTATCTAATTTAAAATACATAAGTGCATTTAGTTTGTAAGTATTAAAAATCTCGCACTTCATATTATGTAATAATAATAACAATAATAATAATAATAATAATAATAATAAACAAAATAATATAATCGACGTTCATTATCCTTTTTCATCAATACAGAAAGAACTTACATTATTTCTGCAATTAATTCGCACTCGTGTTGTGGTTCTCTACTGTAGTGTATTGGTTTTTAATAAAGATAAGATAATAATGTCTACTAAGAATTAAATGTTTTGTTTATAAGAATTGAATAACGTATGATTAATAAAGAAAATAATGTTTAATAAGAAATTAATAATGGTTTGCCTGAAATTAAGAATATAAAGTGCTAGTTGGCAACACCTCTAAATGGGTCTAGAGAAAAATTGAAATGCTGAAGGCAGTGTTTGGGCGGGATGTATCCTGGTTGGGTTGTTTTTCGTATTTAGTATGTTATTGTTTATTTAAAATATTTAATTGTGTCTCTCTTCCCGATTAAATGTTAAGGCTAATTCCACCCTCGCATTACCCCGTTCGTTTAAAGTATTTGGGCATAAATAAAGTCAGTAAATAGTGATAATTGGGTGTAATTAATCCCCGTCTCCTCACATTGTTTGAAAGTGAAATGGCGCCCACCGGCTCAAGCGTCTGCCCGCGTTTTTATAAAGCACAGTGAAGCGAGGGTAAAACAGGAATGGCCACGCAGAGTCAACCTGACACCTCGTTCTAAAAACATTCAACGTGAAAGTTTGGTTGACATGAAGAAAGTCCTTTTACTTCCACTTCACATAAAATTGGGCTTCATGAAGCAATTTGTTAAGGCCTTGGACGAAGATGGAAATTGTTTTAAGTATCTGTGTGTAAATTCCGAACTCTTTCGGAAGCAAAATTGAAAGAAGGAATTTTCGTTGGTTTCCAGATTAGAAAACTGACTTTGGATGAACACTTTGAAAGAACAATGAACAATCTTGAAAAAGAAGCGTGGAATGCTTTTAAGGATGTTATCAGCAAATATTTGGGGAACAACAACAAGGACTCAAATTACCAAAACATTGTGAACAACATGCTAAATAAGTTCAAATAGTTGGGTTGTAATACGAGTTCAAAATTACATTTCTTACATTCACACTTGATTACTTCCCTGAGAATCTCGGAGCACTCAGCGAAGAACGATGAGAACGGTTTCACCAAGACAGCAAAGAAATGGAGAAAAGATATCACGAAAGGTGGGACATCAGCATAATGGCTGATTACTGCTGGATGTTGAAACGGGATACGCCAGAATTATTACATAAAAGAAAAGGAACAGCGCATACCTTCGAGACTAAAAGGCATAGATCTCACAAGAAAACTCAGAACAAATAAAGATGACTATGTAATTGACGATAATAGTCTTCTTTCTTTTTAAAGTTGTTTGCATTTGTAATTAGTATAAGAAAGCGAAATAGGCACCTAATGTAAATTGAAATAAGTAATATTTATTTATGTTGTTGTTGTTTCCCTTCCAGTTTGTAGGAAATCCTTACGTGATAGAAAAAATGGACACCTTATTCGAAATCAGCGTAGTTGAATTATATGAAATCAGTTATTAGTAAGAAAACAACTCTTACAAAGTTCTCATTCGCAGGCCGATGTTATTATTAAATGAAATTATAAGTGGAAGGGTATGATTATAGCCCAAATTTGTTTGGTGTTTCGTGAAATAGTATGTGCGCTCTGGTCACTATTTTTTGTAAACATGTTCTTGTTCTTTCTATGTTGCCCTGATAGTAACTATGTAACTATATGAATATGTTTCGGATGTAAAGTGATCTTTGATGAGGAATCGCTGGAATAGATTGTGAACTTGAAATTTGATGTAACCAGTGTTAAGAAAATTATCCTTTATTTTTCACGTAACAGCTTTGTTACTGGTCGTACATTTGATTATTAGTGTAAAATGTTATTTTATGCAAATGTGAAAATTAAAAATTTTTCTTTCGATTTTATAAAATGATACAAAATATCTAATGTATGGAATTTGTCATTGGAATGATTTCTTGTGTTCTAACTTTGAATTTGTTAAAGAAAAAAAATGAAAAATAAATAATTTATTGTGTAAATAAATAAATTTATTAAAAGAAAATAAATGAAATACATAAGTTTTCCAAGTGAAAACTTATTTTCAAGGGGGTCATGCGAGTGCAGTGTATTGGTTTTTAATAAAGATAAGATAATAATGTCTAATAAGAGTTAAATGTTTTATTTATAAGAATTGAATAATGTTTGTTTAATAAAGAAGAAAATTATGTTTAATAAGAAATTAATAATGGTTTGCCTGAAATTAAGAATATAAAGTGCTAGTTGGCAACACTCTAAATGGGTCTAGAGAAATATTGAAATGCCGAAGGCAGTCTTTAGGCGGGATGTGTCCAGGTTGGGTTGTTTTTCGTATTTAGTATGTTCTTGTTTATTTAAAATATTTAATGGTGTCTTCCCAATTAAATGTTAACGCTAATTCCACAATTGCATTAACCCGTTCCTTTAAAGTATTTGGGCATAAATAAAGTCAGTAAATAGCTATAATTGGGTGTAATTAATCCCCGTCTCCTCGCAATGTTCGAAAGTGAAATGGCGTCCACCGGCTTAAGCGTCTGCCCGCGTGTTTATAAAGTACAGTGAAGCGAGTATAAAGAGAAGAAAGAGCGATGATAAAAAGTGAATAAAGAAAAGTAAATAATAAATTGTAAAATAAGAAGGAAAGAGTTTTGTATGTTTTGATCATTACACTATAGGGCTGGCGGCTGTGATGTAAACCTTCTGATTCTCATCGGCACTAAGCTGGATTTCCTCCACAGCATTCTGGAACGCTTCTGCAAGATGATCGATCTCATCTCCACTGCTTTAAAAGAAAAAAATAACAAATTTACTCCCTTGACATTAAGTTTACGTAAATTATAACTACGCATCCGTTTGCTTAAATCAGTTGCGTAAAATTACCAAGTACCATAGCTATATTTTGATTAAAACTTTATAAAACAAAAAATTATATAAACATTCCGATTGAGACTACATCCCTGACTTATACTTGTAATTACGTTTCTTAGGATTAAAATAAAAGCTGTGATATGGATTGTCGCACCATCTTAGACCTCATCTTAAATTTAAATTAAGATTCACAGGAAAATAAAGTACAGAATGGACTGTCAACCAACTTAGTCCTGCAGGTTTAACATGGCACTAAAACAAAAATTATACTAACACAAATTCCCGATTATAGAATTCTTTTCTAAAATTCACTTTCGTGAAAATAATAATTATTTGTGTAATTTAGCCAACAGATGCATAATAAAATGAAGTGATGTTACATAAAGTCACTGATAGTGAAATATATATATATATATATATATATATATATATATATATATATATATATATTAATGTGATTCGATTAGATTCATTGATCAAAATAAAAATTAATCTCATTTGCAGGAACGGCAGTATGTGTATATATTTTTTTAGTCAAAGTTCAAGAGTCTTAAAATAAACTGGAATGTCCCCAGTTCCTGCTACTTCTACATGCTCCCCCTGAGGATGGGTTCCGCAAATTGCATCTACTTCTAGGGTGGAGAAGAGTGCGTGATTATCTACAGCCTTGAATAACAATAATGCACTTCTAAGCAACAAAAACAAGATATATATATATATATACACACACATATATATATATATATATATATATATATATATATATATATATATATATATGGGATGAATTTCACAATTAAACACGGGAAATGAATGAATGATGCAAACCCACAAGGAAAAGTAAAAATGATTCCAAGGCCTTTCGTGTATTCAGAAGTACCCCTCGTCAGGGAATGACGAGGTGTACTTCTGAATACACGAAAGGCCTTGGAATCATTTTTATTTTTCCTTGTGGGTTTGCATCATATATATATATATATATATATATATATATATATATATATATATATATTCCTGTGAAATTATGTTTGTATGAAACCTGAATGTATGATTACATCTATACATACGGTTAAACAATGCATTATAATTATTTGCTCTTCTACACGCATACTTGTGCTATTTTATCCTAATACGTAACGTTTTTCCCGTTTGGCCGATATATATACTGAGTTAAATACATCAGATCGAATCCTCTGTCACAGTATTAGCTAACTTATATAGGGAATTTTTTGAAAGCAGAATTTTGCCTACTATTGTTAATTTTAACCTTGTTTGGTATAGGTATATAGATGATATTTTATGGCTTTGGCCCAACAATTCGGATGTTGACTTATTTCTTGGTAGGCTCAACAATTTAGTCCCATCTATTAAGTTCACGGTTGAAGAAGAAAATGATGGAAGCCTATCTTTTCTGGATTTAAAAATTCGGAGAAGCTTGATCACTTTAAATTTTAAGTTTTTCTTAAGCGTACTAATAATAATTCTCATGTGCATTTTTATTCTGACCAGCATCCATCGATTAAATCTTTTATTTTCTGTTATGTTTCTTAGAGCATTTAGAATTGTCAGTCCTGAATTTTTAGATTCCGAGTTATGCAATATCATGAATATTGGTACTAAATTGTTATCTTATTTTTTTCAAAATAACTGCCTTAGGAAAGCCGAGAATAAGTATTATAATAGTGTAACTGTGAAGGCATTTGAGCGTAAAAATATCTTTAGCCTACCTTACCATGTTAATTTTCAATACCTTCCGACTTTATTAAAGCAATTGGTATTAATGTAGTTTTTAAATATAATAATACTGTTAAATCACGCCTAATAAAGAATAGCCCGGATAATGCAGTTGGCTGTGTGTATTCGATCGGATGAACACACTGTAACTCAGTATATATATGCCAAACGGAAAAAACGTTAGGTATTAGGATAAAACAGCATAAATATGCGTGTAGAACAGCAAATAATTCTAATGCATTGTTTAACCATATATATAGATGTAATCATAGTATCGAGTGGGATAGTTCTAAAGCGCTCGTTAAAAAACATATAATTGAAAGGAATATTGTAGAATGTGCATTTAGTCATTTTCAAAATAATTTCAAAAACAGTCCGGGAATGTACAAAATTGACAATATCCTGTTAAAATATCTTTTGCCTTTAATTAACTCCTGTTTATCATGTGCTAATCTTTTTGTTTTTCTGTCTCGTTGTACATATGCATATATTTTTGTCATCTCGCCTTCTCCCTTCATTTCTTGACGGGGTGTACTTCTGAATATACGAAAGAGCTTGGAATCAATTTTCATTTTCCTCGTGGGTTTGCATCATACACACACACACACACACACACACACACCACACACACACACACATATATATATATATATATATATATATATACATATATATATATATATACATATATATATACATTACACACATATACACGTGTGTTTGTGTGTTTGTGTGCTTTATTCCCGTGAGTGTATGGATATGTGCACAGAGAAAGAGGATTTTATATAATATTTTCACTCAGAGTTTAATGTTATTATTATTATTATTACCTTTCCTTTCAACCTTTCAAAGGTTCCGCGCGATGATTCGTCATTTCACGAAGGTCAAGCTTGTCGCCCCTCTCTAGTTGGCCTGGTGAAGTAGTGAGTTGGTTTCTTCTACTCTCCACCTCACACAGCCAGGTACGCCCGGCTCATCGGGGATTGTTCTGAGCCAGGCGTCTAATCTTATTTTGAAGATGTCTACTGCAATACCATTCGTGTTCCTTAGTTCTTTGGGCAGCTGATTAAACAGTTTTGGTCCTTTCACAACAAAACTATTTTCTTTCAGAGTTAAAGATGTTCCCTGTCTCGCCTTTAATTCGGGAACATGACACAGTCTTCCTTTTCTACTTTCCACCGTTGTTTGGGGAGTTACAGGGTTCAGAGTAAGATTACGGACTAGTTTCTCCATTGTTTTCCAAGTGTAAATAATGGTGTATCTCTCCCTTCTCCTTTCCAGTGAATATAGGTTTAATTCGCGTAACCTTTCCCAGTAATTTAGTTCTTTGCACCCTTTGATCTTGGCTGTAAAGCTTCTCTGAATCCCTTCTAGCTGTCTAATGTCTCCTTTTTATATGGAGATGTTAGGACCGAGCAGTATTCCAATTTGGGTATGATCAGTGTTTTCAATAGAGGAATCATTACATTCCTATCCTTCGTTTAAAGTTTCTCAATATCTGCCCCGTTATTCTCTTTGCTCTGTTTACTGCTATCTTATTTTGTGTTTCAAATTTAGCATCATCAGTCATTACAACCCCTAAATCTTTTGCTCTAGAATTTCTCTGAATTTCCTGTCCATTTGGGATATAATATTCCATGGATTTTAAATCTTCTCTTTTTCCGTACCGTAACAGCTGAAATTTCTCAGTTTTAAACTTCATATCGTTGTCTTCCGTCCACTTGTAGATTCTTTTCATTTCAGTTTGTAGAGATCCTATATCTTCTGGGTTTCTTATTTTTCAACTGATCTTTGTGTCATCAGCAAAGGATGTTACTGTGCTGTCTCTGGTAACGTCCTCATCTATGTCAGTTAGCATGATTATGAAGAGTAGTGGAGCTAATACTGTTCCTTGTGGTACCGAGCTGAGGACCTCTGATTCTGATGAAGATACTCCTTGTACTGTAACGACTTGCTGCCGCTCACTAAGGAAATTATATATCCATTTCCCTACTTTTCCTCTTATTCCCATATACTTCAGTTTATGTATTATGATTCCATGGTCACTCTTGTCGAACGCTTTGGCAAAGTCTGTGTGCACTTTCAAGTGCATCAATAATGTTGTAGTGTTCCATTAGTTGACAGGCATGATCTGCCTGACCGAAACCCATGTTGGTTATCATTGAATTTTTTCTGAGTTTCCAAAAAGTCATAGATTTTCTGTCTAACTATTCTTTGAAATATTTTAGTGAGATGAGATGTAAGCGATAATGGCCTATAGTTTTTGGCCTCAGCTCCATCTCCTTATTGTTATATATATTGGGACGATGTTCGCGCTCTTCAGGATGGCCGGTATTTTTCCTGTGTCTATGATCGTCTCCATATCCAATATAGGGGCTCAGCGACTGCATCTTGCAGTTTTTGATCAGTGTGGCATTCCATTTATCCGGTCCTGCCGCTGAGTCTGTTTTTAGTTTCCATGTAGCTTGTGTAATATCATCTGTCGTAAAGTCGAAGTCCGTTATACTTCCTCTTGTAGTTCTTCAAAGAATGCGTTTCTATCGTATATCAGTTTGTCAGTTTTGGGGATACTGAAAGTTCATTCGTACTGAGCTCTTAGTATTTCAGATACTTCTGTTAGATCATCAGATAAAGCACTGTTTTCGTTTTTTGAAAGTACGATAGTCGCATGGCTTTCCGATTTTCTTTTTGCAAAATTATAAAAGTACTTTGAGTTAACCTTTATCGCTTCAATAGCGTTGTCTTCTTCTTTTTCCGTATGCTTCTCAATTAGTTCCTGTATGACGTCATCGATACGCTGCCGTTTATCATTTAATATTTTTCTGATGTTGTTATCTTTACAGTTACTTAATTCTGCAGTCACTATTTTTCTCTTTCGGAACAATGACCTCTTTTGTCTCTCGAACCTGCTTCTCTTTCCTTTTTGTTGTATTTTTGGGACATGTCTTTCCACAATTTCTAACGTCTTCTCCTCTAAAGTCATTCGCATCTCTTCCGTTGTCTTGGTCTCGAAAATGGTTTTTCAATCTATTACTTCCATGGTGGATGCACATCTTCCTGTTGCTTTTATATTGGTTGTTATTTCAGTGATGTTGTGTTCCGATATTATAGTTGGGGATATCTCTACTTTATCAATTAGGATGCTGTTGTTTGTAAATACCAAATGTAGGCAGTTGTTTTTTCTTGTGTTTTCTTTCATTTGTTGCGTTAACATAAATTCATCAGCTAGAGCTAGTAGGATTTTTACCTGCTCCTGGTCTTCCCGTGTGTCCCACTTTTCCTGGTGTATACATACATTTTTTGCTATCCTTTCATATTTCATGTATGGGAAATTAAAATCACCACAAAGAAAAATATTTGGGGTTGGAGAGTGTATATCTTTTACCCAGTTTCTTACCTCTGTAATGGAATCTGAAAATTTTGAGGTTGGCGTGTTTGGGGGTCTTTACATTACAATTAATACCATATTTAATTTTTCAACTTTTGCTGCTACACATTCTACGTAGCTGTTTGAGGTACTTATAGTCATTTCTGCCATATGCCTTTCGCGTGTGTAAATAGCACATCCTCCTTTACGTCTCACTGTTCTGTCGGCTTGGAGGATGCTACAGTTGTCAATTTGTATTACTTTTTCGTCAACACAGGACTCAGTTTTCACAGTTCGCCTGACAGTCCTTTCGATGAGTTTCCGTGAGGCAAGCAAAGTCTGCTCCGGCTTCTAGCATGAGTTCTTTCAGGTATAAAACGTTGTCCGGGGAATGATTTGATTTAAGGCCCTGAATGTTAGTTAGGATTATTTTTATTTTTTCTCTATCGTTTTCACATACAGGTGGTTCAGATTCGTTTTCCAATGGTGGTGCCGGTTTCGATGCCTTGTGGTCCTCCGAGAATTTGCCTCTTTTTATCTTTGTCGGTACCTGTTGTCCCGATAACGCATGAAGTGTCTTTGTGCATGCCTTCTGTCCGGCTCTCGGATTCCTATATTTGTCAGCTGACTTTGTATTTGGTAGATAGTATTTAGCAGCTGAATTGTGTTGGCTATATCTAAAAAATTGGTACCCTTCTTTGATGTTCGTTTTTCCTATTCACCCATTAGTTCCTTTGAGGGTGGTGGTAACGGCATTTTTGTCCGTATTTGCACCTCCCATATCTTGCATAGGTGTTGCAGACCGTAAGATGGTGGAACTTGCACTTCTTATCAAATTTGCAATATCCACTTGTGTACTGTGTGTTGCATAATGTGGGATGTGAATAGATGCATTGCCGAACCCGATATCTGCAGTTCCCTTTTACGTGATTTACATACGGTATTTTCTACGCTTCTACTTCTTGTTTTCTTATTATTTTCAAAGTTCTTATTTTTGGTATTATCATTATTTTTCTTTGGCTGATTATTTCCTACGTTTTCAGTTATTTTTTTTTATCTTTTCGCTCGTTGGACAGTTTTACTCCCTCGCAACTTTTACTTTTTTCTTTCCTTTCACCTATATAATATATATATATATATATATATTATATAATATATATATATATATATATATATATATACGGATTTATGGATCAGATAAATATAAAAAAATCACATCTCTGACGTATTATTATCGAGAAAGATCATTTTTAAAGTAAAGGAAGTTTGAAAGGTGAAAAATTTTGGTTCGTTACGAAATGTGATCGACAATAATGTTGTGTATGTGTGTGTTTATTTCTAAATCCATACGAGAAAATGTTTATGCAATTTGTTTCAGATTATCAGTACGAAGGTCTTACTCGTCAGGCTGGAGCAAAAAAGCAAATTGGATAAAGATTTGTTATTGGGGGTAAGCAAGATGCGAAAGGTTTTTTCGAGTAATAAGCCAACTTACTTTTTCTTTACGAAGGAAGAAAGATATGTAAGTTTAAAATAAATATTCGATCGCGGAGGTCACGGGTTTCAGATCGTTATCAAGGACTTTAACGTCAAAGTGTCTCCATGGCTCTCAACTAATTCCTCATACATCGCTGGAGCCGTGTTATCAGCTTCGTTGTGTTGTGCTGGAGACTTAATTAACTAATATATATGTGTATATATATATATATAAAAAGGGTACATTTTAAAAAGGCTATAAAATCAACATTTATCATTTAATTTTAATAAAACTTCTACCCAATAAAACATGTATTTAGCTATATGCAAACACGTTTCAGACTAAAATATCAAATAATTCAAATTCTATCAACATTTAACGAAAGAGTATGATTTTTCTACTTAACATGCAAAAATGATCAAACCTTTTTAATATTTTTTTATAAAAATAATTTTTAACGTAAAATTTAACTGAAATTATTAAAAAAAATGTTCGAAATGCTTTCCTTCCATTTCAATAACTTTTTTATTCTTGGCCGGAAATCATCTATGGCTCGATTTACTTGTTCCTGTGGAAGCTCTTCCCATTTTTGAATGATGATCTCGCGTAAATGAGCGACATCTTTCATTCTAGTCCTGTAGACTCGCTCTGCTAAGTTTTCCCATATTCCGGCCAATAATAAAAAAAGTTATTGAAATGGAAGAAAAGCATTTCGAACAATTTTTTTAAATAATTTTAGGTAAATTTTACGTTAAAAATTATTTTTATAAAAAATATTAAAAAGTTTTAATAATTTTTGCATGTTAAGTAGAAAAATCATATTCTTTCGTTAAATGTTGAGAGAATTTGAATTATCTGATATTTTAGGCTGAAAACTTCTTTGCATATAGATAAATATGTTTTATTGTGTAGAAGTTTTATTAAAATTATTTGACAAATGTTGATTTTATAGCCTTTTTAAAATGTACCCTTTTTATGGCACACCCGAGATATATATTATATATATATATATTATATATATATATATATATATATATATATATTATTAGGGTGCCACATAAAAATCATTTTTTGATTTTTAGGACGGCCCTTTGTGGGATTGTTAGGTTGGGTGAAAAAGCCCTGAATATGAAATTTTAGCCAAATTGAAGGATATTTAGGGGTTCCGCATCGACCATCTCTGGCGTACCACGTGTCAGAAGTAATGAGTTTCTCCAAGAAATTGCTCCAGCTCCAAGGGGTAAAGTAACATGTACAATGTCAATATAAATGCTATCATATACCATGGCGTAGAGGACAGTCACAGCTATATTTCCATAGCATTAAGTTTATTCCATCTCCAATATTTTTTTTTATATTAATATTTTTGTCGCGGTTCAAAAGTTTTTTTTCAAAGTTTCACCTTAATACGTTTATGCTTTGTAATCCAAACCACACCAACCGGCAACCAGCTTATAACAACACAATACGCAACTAGCAAACAGTGCAAACACCTTAACAATATTGTTCAACATTATTTCATAATTAATTGGAATAAACTTGTCCCACCATGCCTGGGTAGCAGGATACTATTCTCTGTGTGTAATGTTATTAATAATACAAAATCATTAAATCAATTTCAATTTTATTGCAACAAAACAACTTAATATTATTAAAATAAAAAACATTTTATTCCGTATTAATCATAGTAATATACTGAGCCTACTGGCCATATAAATCAAAATAATAACTAAGAAATAAAGTATATACGATTATACATTGTTATACAGGATTAATAGGAGTAACACCCTATAAAAATGAAGCAAATTCAAATATACCATAAAGTACTCCCAAACCCGTTAAGGATTTCCGCTGCGGGCGCTCGGGTGCTCTTTGCGGTGCTTCTCAACGACTTGCATCAAGTACTGCCGTTGCTCCTCGTCCTTGGTGAGTGCGAGATTGTAGTTCTGCATCAGCGCGACCCCTCGCTCCGCCCGGACATTGACAACGCTCAACGTAGAGACACGGCGTTTCCCCGCCAGGTAGGACGCATTGTTCGACCAGGTAGCCGGCTCCAACTCTAGGAAAGAAGTATTGATCGCGAGCCGCTCGAAAAGAAGCGTGCTGGATGTCGTGCAAAAGTCTGCGACTGTCTTTCGCTCGAGCTCCTCCGGGCAGACGTCCAGGGCAATGCGCTTGGGTGGCTCCTCGGTGCCCTCGACATCCTTGATGGCCGTCGCAATTCGACTCTTCTCCTCCAGCGGAGTGTCGTCATCGAAGAGAGCGAGGGCGGCCAGGTGTTCACTCAGGTACCAGAGATGTCGTCGAAACACAGGGGAGGTAGCCTTGGACACGTCCTTGTCCACCTTGTCGTAGTCAACCAGCGCCTTGAGCATCGCCAGGTCAGTTCGAGGGGCAGCGGCGGGAAGGGGCGCCGTAAACCAGGCCGGAATGTAAACCAGCAGCGCAAAGTTTACGAAGCGCAGGATGCCCCGGGCCTCGCGAGCCTTAATGGGGAGCTGCTGCCGGAAGAGGTGGAGCTTGATGGCGTATATCACTTTGGCCATCCACCGGGCGCGGTGGAGTGCGCCCGGTCGCATGAAGCGCACACCTCGCTGGGGGACGCCTCCAAGCGCTATGATCGCCAGCTCCAGGAGCTCTCGGTAGTCGTCCCGCGGCTGGCCCTTGGTGATGTGACCCTTGAAACGCGCGATCAGATCGTCTCGCGCCTTGAGCAGCGGCTTAGTAAGGTCTTCCTTGGAGATGGCGCTGAATTGGTCGGTGCAGACGGATTGCCAGCGCTCCTTCAGTCGCGAGAACAGTTTAATGTCAGGACCAGAGGAGGGGCCCATGCACTCGATGAAGGCTTTCTCTGCCACCAATTCTAGCATGTGGTGCCGACAGGCCAGGTTCAGCAGCTGGCGGTGAAGGCCCTGCTCGATGAAGACGCAAGCGCCCGAAACGACGCCCGTGTTGGCAGCTGTCGTGTCAAAGGAGAGCCCGACGACACGATCAGCGATTCCCCAGTCATCCAACGAGTTCAGCACAGCATCTGCTTGGGCGCGACCAGTTCCAGCAGGCAGCTTCGGCACGGAGAGAAGTTTGTCGACGCCGTCGCCGGACACGACTATGGCGAGGCGATCGACCTTCTTGCCGCTGAAGTCGGAGACCATCTTCCCGTCCCAGTGAACGATGAGCGGGACACTGGGATCGAACGTCATCTTCACTTCTTTGGCGATTTCCCCTCGATGACGCAATCGCCAACGCCGAATCGTCTCGTGACTGAGAGCCAGTTCATCTGTGTCTTGAATATCCAGACTGGAAGCAGCTGCTTTCATGAGTTGAACGGCTCCACGGTTGCTTGTTTTGGTCCGGTCCAGTGCCGACGCTAGGTCTTGAGTCATAATGTTCTTTTTGCGACGGCGCTTTGTAGGTGGATTGGTTTCCTCTTCTGTCGAGCAATTAGGCGACGACGACGAGTTTGATGATGTAAGGGTTGCTGTTGCCAGTGATTGCTCTGATTGCTTTTGGCGTTGCCTTTCTTTGGCAGCTTCACGCGCGGATGCACGTTGCTCAATTCCAGTGAGGATTTTGTCCACCCCGGACATGACACCACGGCGACCCTTTTCGCGTTGAGCAAGAAGGAAGTCGCGATCCTCCTGGATGGTGATGACGGAGAGGGCGTTGTCGAGAGCCACGTCAAAAATGTCATCGAGTCCCTCGGTGAAGGCCGCCCTGGCTGCCTCACCTGTGGCGCCGGACCGCTTCCGGCTGCGCTGCAGTGCCTGCCAATTGTCGTAAAGTCTAAGCAGTTTTCGCGCGGCGCTTTTGGAGGTCATGGTCGGGATTCTGGCCATAGCCCAGAAAGTATACACCTCGACGATCACATTACGCGCCGCCTCGGCTAGAAGTTGTTTTTGCACCTTATGAAACTGTATAAACCGGCGAAGCACTTCACCATTTGAAGGTAACCTGTTTCCCGTTAGGGGGCTTGGGTTGGCGTGTCCGATTAGCCATATCTCGGTCTTGGATCTCAGTGAGCTTGCGGTAGCCATCACGAGATGATCACGCGTTGAATGCGTGAAGGAGACTGATTGACTGAAGACTGTGACAGTGTGACTCACCACACTAACCCGGCGTTGCGCTGTTGCCAGATCTCAATGCTGAAAAGTAGTGAAAATATATACAATGAGAAGCAAATATTAATTATAAATATTTAAATTTATGAAATGCATAAATTATAGCAATATATATGCAGGGTTGGCTGGTTTAACCCAAATGGTTTAAACCATTGGTTTAAACCATGGTTTAAACCATTTAAAAAAAACATGTTTTTCTGTTTTTTGTTTTTTTATAATTTCAATTTTTACAACACAAATTATTTAATTCATAAACTAATAGCTCTAAAACTAAAACTTATATTTATATTGATAAGACCTAAAAACCATCAGTTCAGGGTAGCCTAGTATGTACGGTAGTATATAATATAGCTACCTTGCACTAGCAGGCCTATTTAATAGTGGCATTGCACATAAAAGGATTGAAGTTACCTGTATCAATTACATTATAAACGCATGTAGCTACAAATATAAATGTTGTTATTAGGTTTATTTTCATTTTTGTGAAGTTAGCACTTCTTACATCTAACATCTTCCAATTAAAAAATGAGACAGTCAGCAATTCTAATTTCTGAGTACCAGTACCTAATTGAGTTATCTGAGTTTTTTTTTTTTTTTAAAAATTGTTTTTTTTTTTTTTTTAAAACCATGGTTTTTTTCAACCCTGTATATATGTAATAGTGCCATGGTTACAGGTTTCCCAGATAAATCCATTATTTCGAACACACGGTACGACAGAAACGGTCGATGCGGAACCTCTAAATGTACTTCGATCGGGCTCAAACTTCATATTTAGGGTTTTCTCATCCAACCAAACAATATGACTAAGGGCCATTCGAAATTTCCAAATTCTAAAAACTGCCCCTATAGAGTGTGGCACCCTAATATATATATATATATATATATATATATATATATATATATATAGAGAGAGAGAGAGAGAGAGAGAGAGAGAGAGAGAGAGAGAGAGAGAAGTTAGGAAAGGCTTTCTACATCAAGCGTTTTATGAATAAGAAAAATTTTATTTTAGAACCTAAATTAAATACTTTAGTTATACTTTTAGTTCCTTTTATACCATGTTATTCTTGCCAATTATTAAAGCCTAAAGCATAACCAAGGACAGCATATAATTGTGCTATTCGTTTCATCTGATTGAAATATGCAACAGTGTAATAATATTCTGGAATTAACTCATTTTCTTCTGACGAGGTTGAGTGTAATTAAATGAACAAAACTGAATTAATGGTTTATTATATAATAACAATAATTATGATAAAATATATATATATATATATAAATGATACAGAGTACGTGTGTGTGTGCTTTATTCGCTTGACTGTGTGGTTGTGTGTATAGAGAAAAGTCCGAGCCCTATTCAAAAGACCTCTTGCAGGATCGGCGGAACGACAGTTATCTCTGGCGAGATTTATTTGTTAAAAGTATATATATATAAATGATACAGAGTGTGTGTGTGTGTGTGTGTGTGTGTGTGTGTGTGTGTGTGTGTGTGTATCTAAGCCATATACGGCTGGCTCTGTCATGGCTGGCATCTAAACCAAATGGCTGTGAGCCAAAGTCGCCCAAGGAGTTCAGGGAAGGATTCAAAATGCTCCTAGACGTCACAGCGAAAGCAGCTTCTCCTCTCTGTTTCCTCCTTGTGTTTTATTACCCTTTTTGGGTTACCCCACTCCCCCCTTGGAGGGTCTAACCCCAGCCCCTTCATGCATAACCCCTTCTCCCACTTTAATGGGGTAACCCCTCTCTCTCCCCTTTGTTTCATGCAATCACAATTCAAAATTAGATGCTCTTCGAACTGTAATCTGACATGCCGAATTACAGTGCACTTCGAATTTTGGGATCATTCGTAATGCATTACTTTTTGTCATATCGTAATTCGATATTAATTAACACTTACAAATAAGTGTTGCATTCCTCTGCATTATGATGATTAATTTCAGCTATTGTGCGAATCCATGTAGTGTAGAAGGTTTGATCTCGTAATATCGTCGTTTTTGGTGTATTATTTTAAAGAGAAACAAGATTATTGATATTCACGAACACTTTTGGAAGCTGTTAATATATTTTTGAGTATTTATAGAGGAAGTTTTATTAAAAATTAAATGCGTGAGTGGATGAGTGAGTCAGTTATTATGTAAAAGAAATTGAATTAGGAGGGGATAAAAAGGAAAGAAGCAAAAACAACAAATGACAAAAGTAATTGATAGGGTGGGAGGAATGAGAGCCATGGGAGGAGGTAATAATCGGGGAGCAGGGGTAAGGAAGAGAAGGGTCATATATTAGTATGAGGTGAAGGGTAAGGAAAAAGGAAAATAAGAATGAAGGTAAATCAAAAAAAATAACAAAAAGGCAGGAGGAGGGAACAGAGAAAGAGAGAGAGAGAGAGAGAGAGAGAGAGAGAGAGAGAGAGAGAGAGAGAGAGAGAGAGAGAGAGAGGAGGTGGGGATAGCGAAAGGAGAGGAGGAGGATGAGAGGGGAATAGCGAGAGGGAGAGGGGGAGGAGAAGAGGAAGAGAGTGAGGGTGGGGGAGAAAGAGGGATTACGTTGCTACCACATCTCGGATGGGGCTATATAGCGGTGGAGCGCGACTATTGCAGGGTACTGTACAAATTAAATTTATTGAAATTTTGGTATTCCCACAATCTTTTACTATAAGGTGAGGCAATGCACTATCCGAATGTTTTGGTTCTTCTTGCAGGATGAAGCAAGGCTCCTTGCTCTCTCCTCTGTTGTTTGCTGTCTCTTCTGGATGTTGTATAGATACCACAAGGATGAATAACTTAGTTTATGCAAATGATATGGTGTTAATAAGTCCCTGCATTAAAGGTCTGGATCGGCTGCTAAAAGTTTGCGAATTATGTTCGCAGTAACATGGTATTCTTTTCACTGTTACAAAAATTAATGTTATGGAATTCCATCCTAAAAGCTTTAGTCAGCTAGCTGATATTAGGTTTAAAATGAGAGGTGAAGTAATTGAGGAAGTACAAGAATTTAAGTATTTGGGTCAAACTATCACCAGCTCTTTAAGTGATGACTCAGATATAAGAAAACAATCTCGAAGCCTTTGTGCTGAAGCGAATATGACTATAAGGAACGTTTGGTTATGTACAAGTGAAACTAAAGACACACTCTTTCGTACTTTCTGCATTACTATATACGGACAACAACTCTGGGTGAATTATAAAAAAGGTTCTGGCAGAACCCTAAATTTGCTGTACAACAGATCTTTTTAGATTCCATAAATAATCCCCGAAATGCTCAGCTTCGCAAATGTTTGCTACTCACAATGTCCCGAGCTTCCCGGAGGTAACAAGACGCTCAATACAGTCTAATGCAAAAAATTAAAAAATCAACCAACACAATTATCCAAGCTCTTCATGAGTCCTGCCGTATGTCTTCTAAGTTATGGAATTCATGGTACGGAAACGTCTGTCTGTAGCTCCACTTAATTTCGACCTTACTGTATTATTTCTCATTAATTGTATATTTGTCTATCCTTAGGTTGTGAATTGTCATTGTATTATTAAAATATTAATATTTGTCATATGGACTATGGTCTGCCAATTAACCTTTTCATTTTCATTTTCATTCATATATTGAGAATGTTATAGAGAAAAAAAAAGAAATTAACTTAGCTTTCAAACCATATCCATAGTTTGCTTGGACAATGAAAGGTCCAAATAACATTTTTAAAGACAATTCAGATGTGAGCTCTACATATACCTTCAACCAAGCATATTTTAGCCCCATTTTGGCATAATTTAGCACTCACTAATGAATTCGGATGAACATTTATTACAGTTTACAAGATATTATTTGTCACTGAAGGTTAAATGTTTTCATTTTATTTTCTTAATCATCCATGTACGGTAGCCTTCTGAAGGCTATAACTTTTTTCAGAAGAAACTACACCACACTATACACCAAGAGATAGAGGACGTCGTCACGAATAATTTGATGAAAACGTCGAACAAATTCGTTCACTATAAAAAAGTTTAAAGTAAAGTTTATGCAGCCAAAGTGTTGTTCAGCTCAGTAAACCATGCTTCCGCGTGACTCTGGGCGGAGCTTATTCATTGAAAGTTCTAAGCTCCGCCCAGCGTCAAGCCTTTTGTCGGCAGTACGCAAAAACAAAATTTCGACCATTTTATAATTTGTGTTGTTTGTGGTAAAAAATAAAAAATACTTTTGTGCATCTAGTATTTATATTGTGCATTTTATACTCTTGTGAAATCGAGAAAAAGCAAGTCAGTTAATAAATTGAGAAAAATGCCAGCCATAACAATTTTGAGCTTCATATCCAAAGCCAGTGAGACCAAATTTGTGAAGCTACACTCAAAATGTAAGTGGTTCGTGAGCTCAAAGTAAATATTAAGTTCTCACTGGCTTAAAAACTTGTGTTCAAAAGGTAGGGTGCGTGCTAATTTTGTGCAAAATTGGTGTTTAACACAAAAAAGCGTTGCCTACAAAAATTATGGAATATTCTGAAAAATGTGTCCTGCTAAAAGGCAAATCTTTTCTGTGTGCACAGTAATTAATCTTAAAAACAACAGGACAAGAATAACACGAAAAACCATTTGGCGTTAAAAACTTCAAAGTTAAGAAAACAAAAAATATTTAGTGACCGCTCTCAGAAGAAAAACTTACTCGTTTTAATGTTTTGCAGATTGTTACCACATGTCACTCTAATCCGCTGAAACCAGATTTTTCATTGAGATTATAAACGGTCAGTCATGAAAACACTTAAAATCATGAACAGTTACTCATGAGGGACTCTTGGTAAGTAATTTTTAATTATTATATATATTATATTAAATATATACAAAGTTTGTTTAAAAAGTATCAGGACTGATGCGATTATAGACAGAATATGGTAATTACAGGCTTTGGGGCCTAATCTCACTCAAAGTACGCTCCTTTTGAAGCCCCACACTTTGCTCAACGATCCTGCCACTGTTGAAAACATTTTTCAAAAGCACTTTTCGGAATAGTCAAAAGCTGTCCGTCGAATTTCTTTTAATGGTCTCAACATCATCGAATCGGTGTCCTTTCAGGGTTTGTTTGAGGTTCGGAAACAAACAAAACGTCGCATGGAGCCAAATCCGGCGAATATGGAGGCTGCTGTACTTCGGGGGTAGCTGTTTTGGCCAAATATTGCTGGACAAGTTGCGACGAGTGAGATGGGGCGTTATCATGATGAAGCATCTAGCCTCCGGACTCCCACTTCTGCGGCCGTTTCCTCTGAACTGCTTCACATAGACGTCTCAAAACTTCAATGTAAAATTCCTTGTTGATTGTTTGTCCCTGTGGAGCATATTCATAGTGCACAACACAAGTAAGAAGAAATCGCAGCGAAACAAAAGTTAACACGTTTAACTTTATCGGCTCACCACAGTGGACTGACGCAAACAATGAAGTGCAATCCTATCAATCACCTTGTATCGACATGCAGAGATATGTTTAGCACAGTCACAACTCCAAGCGTGACCTTGTTCTAAAAATAAACACCATGTCCGGATACTTTTTGAACAGACCTCGTATAGATGATACACCCAGACCGTGCATGGAACAAGGAACTCTTCTAGGAAAATTAAATCCACTATAGTCCGAATAAGTAATGGTAAATGACAAATACTATAGTTTTCTTTTTCATGATGCTAGCCCGACGTGGGCAACGGGTCACTCGCAAAGAGATCCCAAAAATATAGCTTCCCTCACCAGCTATCTGCAAAGCAGATAGGATCCAGCTTTGAGAGAGGATCTAGGGTTTAAAGCAGCCTAGCCCAGCTACATTTAGAACCTCAATATAAGCAAAAGACTCGCTGCCTTCGTCAGATTGAATACATCAAAGAAAAAGGGGTAACTATTATATTTTTAGCCAAAAACCAAAACTTAAACCTCAACTGGCAGAATTGAGCGTCCACTTTTCAAGGCACATAACATGTCCGTTTCATGATGGGAATGAACTCAGAATGGTTCCCTGAGGTTTTTTATGATACACACAGACCGTGAATGGAACAAGGAACTCTTCTAGGAAAATTAAATCCACTATAGTCCGAATAAGTAATGGTAAATGACAAATACTATAGTTTTTTCTTTTTCATGATGCTAGCCCGACATGGGCAACGGGTCACTCGCAAAGAGGTTCCAAAAATATAGCTTCTCTCACCAGCTATCTGCAAAGCAGATATGATCCAGCTTTGGGACAGGATGTAGGGTTTAAAGCAGCCTAGCCCAGCTACATTTAGAACCTCAATATAAGCAAAAGACTCGCTGCCTTCACGTTAGATTGAATACATCAAAGAAAAAGGGGTAACTATTACCCAAAAGCCAAAAACCAAAACTTAAACCTCAACTGGCAGAGTTGAGCGTCCACTTTTCAAGGCACATAACATGTCCGCTTCATGATGGGAATGAACTCAGAATGGTTCCCTGAGGTGTTTTATGATACACACAGACCGTGCATGGAACAAGGAACTCTTTTATGCTAAAAATATAATAGTTACCCCATTTTTTTTTTATGTATTCAATCTGCCTTTTTGCAGAACGTAGTTTTCAGACTTGTATTTCATTGTAGTATATTACATAAAATAAAAGCCACTCAATAATTCCTAAACTTATTTAGTATATTCTTCTCTCTTTATGAGTTTTTCTCTCTCATGTAAGATTTTCTTAAGTTATTGTTATTCTGTAAGGTCATGAACCCAGATTTTTAGATTAACTTCTTCAATATTTAATTAGGAGGTCTTATTTCACATTCGTACTCTTCTGAGATCCATGAGTAACACCTGAAAGGCAATTTTTTTTTATGCAGGAGTGAGGGGCAAATTGCCTGAAGGTAGCTTTTATAAATTGGAATTTACTCTTAATTTTTAGTTTTTATTTATTTATTTATAACTGAACTTCATTTATTTATTAATTTATATTTAATTCTTTTCCAAAAAACATAAATCAGAGTATGAAAAATCAATACAATCTTACAATTTCCAAAAACTGTATATATATGGGATGAATTTCACAATTAAACACGTGAAATTAATGAATGATGCAAACTCACAAGGGTTTGCATTATATATATATATATATATATATATATATTATATATTATATTAATATATATTATATATATATTATATATATATATTATATATATATTATATAGCAAAGCAAACCAAGGAGGAAACAAATGTGATTCCAAGGGCTTTCGTGTGTTCAACAATACACCTCTTCAAGGAATGAAGGGAAAGTACAAGAAGCCAAAAATATATATCTCTGTACAGCGTAAACAAAATAGTTTGGATGGATTAGTAAAAAGTTAACGAGTACTGATCAAAGGCAAAAGTATTTTAACAAGATGTGATCAATTTTGTACGTTCCCGAACTGTCATTGAAATTATTTAAAAAAAAAAGAATACACATTCTAGAATGTCCCTTTCAGTTATGTATTTACTTTTAACAAGAACTTTAGAACTCTGCCTTAGTTTTTGTTCCTTTCTTATAGAAACTACATTGATTGCGCAGGTTTGGAAGAAATTTCCAAATTACTCTGGGGTTGCAGAGAATAGTTTAAGTTTTATCCTTTATCCCTATGGACCCTGAGGGGAGTGAAGACCAGTTTTGATGGAATCGCCTGAATAGTGCGATATCTGGGCCTGTTGAGAGTGCGAAGAGGCTGACAAAAACCTTCTCAACCATGATATCCAGCATGTGATTGTGATAGGCCAGATACAGGAGATCCTTTGTTGGGTTTGGGGTTTCTCTTCCTGAGTGACGTCCCTTCCCCCAATGACCCCCCTCAAATGAAAAAGTGGAGATAGAACTCACTCACTGTTTCTCTTCCAAACCATTACACCGTCCATGGGTAGACTTGCAACACAATTTGCATTTGCACCGATATTAATTCACACAATTCTGATGTTACAATTTAAAGGGTAGCGTGAACCCACTGGCGTCTTTCTTTTCACTTGGAAAACATGAAGCCACTTGGGCCTATCGAGGTAAATGCATTAGTTTAGTAAATTTATTAGTTTATTTCCAGTTAACTTCAACGAAGTAAGCTAACAATGTTTATCGTTATATTTTCAAAATTTTACCTGTCATCGTTGCGATAAAATACTCGCAAGATTTTAACTAAACTGCAAATGTAAATTTACAGTTATTATGAAGCACCGTTGTTTTTATACTTTTAACCTTATGCTCTTTCACAAGTTAAATTAACTTTACACTTACGTTATACAATTAATAAACAAGGTGAAGCCTTGATCGAAAATCGTGTAGGCCTAAAGAAACGGGATAGGCCTCGTGACATGAATAGAACCCTGGGGCTAATCCCCCTAGGCCCGACTCTCGTCGGGCCTAGGGGGAAATCAATTGAATTTACTGTTATTAATTCATCTTAAATATTGGCTCTATTTCCCATGGAATCGGATCGAAATGTTGATAACAAATTAACAAGGAGGCAAAAACGGTCTTAAGATGGACTGGTTACGATCCTCTCTTCGTCACAAACTCTTCTCACCTCTCTGAATCTTGTTTTCGACTCTCACTGACTCAATACTCGACTTCCTCTCGCCCACACCTCTGGTTCTCTCTTGTTTCACTCGTGCGGGGCCTTCCATTTGTCACTGCTTTGGCAAAAATATTTGGGACCTTTTTCCTCATAAACCTGGAACTACACAAAACTTTAAAACGTTATATTCTAAAAACTTTACTAACTCCCAACTCCTGTATATTCCTTTAATTAGCTTACTTGGCCTATTTTACGATATTAAATTACTTAATTATATAGCTCTAGTGTTCTCTGACAATTAACCTGTTTACTAATATACGAATGGGCGAAAAAAAGGCGTTATATCACGTGACTGCTATACTTGTTCCCTATTTGTGGAACTTTTATTTATTCCATTACACGTATGAACGTGTTTAAGTTTTTATGGCTGTTTTCGTGACAGAAGTCACGGATCTTTTCCGTTTGACACACATGGTTCGATTTTATTTTAAATTTCTACACAGACGTAGTTTTGCATGCCGATTACGAAAATCAGAACCATTTTTTGGAGAAATTAATAATAAAAAAGTTACAACTAGCCTAAGACCCGCCCTTCGTGCGGGTTGCGGGTAGCAAAAATTAACCAAACTATCACGACTTAACGTAACCAATCGTCAAGGGCGTACAATTAACCTAAAAAAATAAATAAAAAACAATATCACGACTTAACCTAAACGTTCCTGAGCGTGACCGACAAACGTTCCGAGCGTGACCGACTGACAAACTGAGCGGGACGGACTGACTGACAGACATTCCTGGGTGTTTATAGTATTAATAAATAAATAAATAAAAATTTATTGTTTTTTATTTATTTTTTAGGTTAATTGTACGCCCTTGACGATTGGTTAGGTTAAGTCGTGATAGTTTGGTTAATTTTTGCTACCAGCGACCCGCACGAAGGGCGGGTCTAATAAAATACTTTAAAGGGTTGTAACTTTTTTATTATTAATTTCTCCAAAAAATGGTTCTGATTTTCGTAATCGGCATGCAAAACTACGTATGTGTAGAAATTTAAAATAAAATCGAACCATGTGTGTCAAACGGAAAAGATCCGAAGTCACGTATTCATTTTAAATTCATTTAAGGCCTATGTCCTAACTTTATAATCTATATATTACATCTAGCTTATATTTTCCAGTTAAGTATTATAGATTTTATTATTTTCTATTTATTAATAAATAATTATTTTCTATTCATTAATAAATAATTATTTTCTATTTATTAATAAATTTTATTATTTTCTTTTATTATTGAAATCCCAACACCCTGTCCATCTTCTCGATCAGGACGCACGCATCTCCTCTCTGTCCGGTGGCCAATGGTGGTGTCGAAGGACATTGCTCTTATCTGGTCAGTCAGATCTCAATCTTCGATGGTCATTACGACGGCTGGTGCCATGGGTTCTGCGGTTCTGGAGGGGAGTTTTGTCACCGCGAGAAACGTCCTGGCCACACACCACCACGGGCAGCGGTCGACGATTTTTTTGTCCGTGATGTAAGCAGTATATTCCTGTCCCAGTGGACCATAAGTGGAGACCCTAGATCGTCGCAATTTGCTCTAGGTGTTTCCTGCGAGCCGTCCGAATGGAGGTCCGACTGCTGGACAAGAACTTCATGTAATCCACGTTCTCTACGGTGGCTGCCACGAGGTAGGATCTGGATCGATCGCTGACTTTCATTCGGTCCAAAGAAGCAGAGTTGGCAAGAATCTCACTGTGGTGAATTTTTGCTGGTTTTTTAATTTTTTATCAATTGTTTTTATCAGTTTTTTTAGCAGGATTAAGGCCTAAGGGCCTACTAGGAAAATTAAATACATGCTTATATTTAGTATAGTTAAAGCTATGAAACAGTTTGATAGGGATTGTAAAATAATTCGTAGTTTTAAATGTTTATCATTTAAAACTTATTCTCTTTTAAATTCACCAATCTACCTACCCTATCTTGTATTACCAGCATTAAAAGTAATAAATTCTTTGCTATAGATAATAGATTAAACCTGAGATCAGTTGAAAATATGAAACTATTTTCATTGAATTCCTAGAACTCTATTAGGATTCTGGAAATGTTTTGATTGACGAGTCGGAGTTCACATGTAATTTGTTGGCACTTCAATTTCAAGTTTTCAACCAAGTCAGCAGTAGCCAGTAAGTCCCGAGTTGAGCAGGGAGATTGAAGAACTATGAACTTTCTTTCTCTAGAAAAGTGTTTACTGCCAAATTAAGTTACGGCTAATTTAAGTAATTTTGCAAGTGCTGTAACTTATAAGCAGTATATTCCTGTCCCAGTGGACCATAAGGGGAGACCCTAGATCGTCGCAATTTGCTCTAGGTGTTTCCTGCGAGCCGTCCAAATGGAGGTCCGACTGCTGGACAAGAACTTCATGTAATCCACGTTCTCTACGGTGGCTGCCACGAGGTAGGATCTGGATCGATCGCTGACTTTCATTCGGTCCAAAGCAGAGTTGGCAATCTCACTGTGGTGAATTTTTGCTGGTTTTTTAATTTTTTATCAATTGTTTTTATCAGTTTTTTTTAGCAGGATTAAGGCCTAAGGGCCTACTAGGAAAATTAAATACATGCTTATATTTAGTATAGTTAAAGCTATGAAACAGTTTGATAGGGATTGTAAAATAATTCGTAGTTTTAAATGTTTATCATTTAAAACTTATTCTCTTTTAAATTCACCAATCTACCTACCCTATCTTGTATTACCAGCATTAAAAGTAATAAATTCTACTATTCTTTGCTATAGATAATAGATTAAACCTGAGATCAGTTGAAAATATGAAACTATTTTCATTGAATTCCTAGAACTCTATTAGGATTCTGGAAATGTTTTGATTGACGAGTCGGAGTTCACATGTAATTTGTTGGCACTTCAATTTCAAGTTTTCAACCAAGTCAGCAGTAGCCAGTAAGTCCCGAGATGAGCAGGGAGATTGAAGAACTATGAACTTTCTTTCTCTAGAAAAGTGTTTACTGCCAAATTAAGTTACGGCTAATTTAAGTAATTTTGCAAGTGCTGTAACTTATAAGGTTTTCAAATTTTAGCAAAGTAGAAGTGAAAGTTGAAGTGATTGTGATAAACAGTAAGAGTAAAAATGTCTCAGCCTCATGGTAGTGGAAGGAAAAAAGCTAGTGAGTGAAGTGAAGTAACTAGGTTTAGTGATAAGCCTAATAGAGTGTTTTGAAATTACTGCAAAGAAGACATTATTAGGAAAATTCAGTTTTTGAAGTCATTTGAGAAAATGTTCAAAAAGAAAAGAAGCTGCATCATTTCCATCAAATGAACCAATATCAATAACTGAAGAAGAATTTCATAATGCCAGTTTTGGAGCAAGCCGAGCAACACCATTTACTTCAAAGTTATTTCACTCACTGTCATGTGAAAGTGAATGAGTGAAATTAGCTTTTCTTCTCACTCGACTCCTATTCCTAGTACTCCAGTTAAAAGGCAAACACCAATTAAAGGATATGTTGTTAGAGCAACTGTTGAGCAGAAAGAGAATATCGACTTGCAGGTTACAATGTTCTTTTTTCTGATAACACTAGGCAACAAATTTCAACTTTTTTTGTTACAGACACGTGAACTACTGATTCCTACTAAAGCGCTGATGCTGATTTCAGATCTGATATCAAAATTTCTCTATCACGTCCAGATTTTGTGTAACCGAAAACCCCTATTTTTCATTTTTTTTCTCACCCGCTTCTATTACGAAAGCCGTCTAAGCTACTTTTCCATGCCACGTTTTATGTTAAGCATACTTAAATAATTAGTGAACAGGGATGTCTTTCCTCCTTTATTCTGGCTTAAGACAGACAGCGGAATTCCGCTGGCGGAGTTACCACCCCTGCGCCCAACCATCCACCCAAAGCGCGTTAGTATTTTGTTGTTACTACTGAAAGGCAAATTCCTGTTCTTAAGTGAAACTTTGGTGTGTGTCCTCTTCCTTTGTCGCTTGTAGGATGACGAGCTCTCCTTCTGCAGGAACCAACAATAATCTCCCATCATATTTGGGTTGAAATTACCTTGGTATCTGTTTTCCATAACTGAGATCTGTTGGTGGAAGCGCTCACCATGCTCGTCACTTACAGCCCCAAGATTGGTCGGGAAGAAGTCAAGATGAGAATGTAAAAAATGAATTTTCAAAGACATTCTGCATCCCATTATTTCATAAGATTTAAGCATGTTTTCTACGAGTTTACGGTGGTTTTCAGCTTTGTGGTTTCCAAGAAAATTTTTGACATCTTCAACGAAAGATGTCCATGCTCCTAGTTCATTCTCATTTAGGTTAGATGGAAACGATGAGTCGTGGATGACACTGCGGATCTGTGGTCCAGTGAAAACTCCAGCTTCTAGCTTAGCATCTGTCAATATTCCTTTGAATTTATCCTTTAAATATTGGAAACCACTACCTTGATGATCCATACCCTTCACGAAATTTTTCATAAGGCCAAGTTTAATGTGAAGTGGTGGAAGATGTACTTTCTGATGGTCAATAAGTGCTGGTGTTTCACATTGTATTTACCAACAACATGTTCAGTTCTAGATGGCCAATCATGTTTTTTGTAGTGGTTCTTGTCATCTCTGCTGTTCCATAGACACAAAAAGCACATATGCTTTGTGTAGCCCAACTGTAACCCAAGAAGTAATGATACAACTTTAAGGTCGCCACAAATATTCCATGTGTGGTCCTTATATTTGATGAGTCTTAGCAGCAGTTTCATCGATTCATAAGTCTCATTAAGGCCAGTGGCATGTGCTACAGGTATTGAAGGTTTTTCATTGCCGTTGTGCAGTAATACAGCTTTAAGGCTAGCTTTACTAGAGTCAATGAACAGTCTCCATTCTTTTGGATCATAGCGACAGCCAATCCCTTGCATCAGACCACTGATATCGTGGCAGAAACAAACGTTTTCTTCCTGTAAGTAAAATGATGAAAACTGCAAATGGCGATGGCGGAAATGGGAAACTTTGGTGTTTGGTTGGAGAAGATTAAATTCTTGAAGTCTTGAACCAAGCAACTCTGCCTTTTCTTTTGGTAATTCCAAATCGCGCACTAAGTCATTTAACTCCGCTTGACTTAACAAATGTGGGGAAATATTTGCATCTGGAACATATATGCCATCTTTCCCTGTTTCTATATCACTAGCAGAATCTTCAGATGAACTGCTGTCTGTTATCGTTGCTGGTGGAACTGGTGGTGGATTTGTTTCATCATGTGGTACTGGTTTCATTGCTGATTCGCAGTTTGGGTACGTGATCTTTGATTTGTTTTTCTTTGTGAAACCAGCAATCTTTGTCAAACAAAAATAACAATCATTGAAGTGATTTTTCGGCTCACGCCAAACCATGGGGACTGAGAACGGCATAGCTCTTCTTTTACCATTCATCCAAGCTATTAACATTGCATTGCACTGTGCACAGCAAATATGTGGTGCCCAGTCCCTCTGTTGGTCTCCTAACTTAGTCAAAATAACACTTGTAGGCAAGTTTAATCTTTGTTGTTATGTTTCTACGTTGTGGCTTAGGTGTATATTGTCCACAGACAAAGCAGAAGTTGTCTGGGTGATTTACACAAGCACGTCTATTTGATGCCATTTTGAATTACCATACAATATCTGAAAAAACGTAGAAAGTAATTATTACGATGTGCAAATAAAAAGAAATACACACCGTAGTACAAAACAAATGCTATAAAAACACACAAGTCACCACAACCTGTCACTTGCTCATCAGCAGAGAGCTTCAACAACCGTTCTGCTTGACTGTCACGTAGCGACTCGGGATAAATTTTATTTATCAAAATTGTTCGAATTTGTATATAGTTGGCAAAAAAAATTGCTTTAACCTTGAAAAGCAAGTTTCATATTACTGGCATTAAGCCGATTAAAACCAAAATCTGGACGTGGTAGAAAATTTTACTAAAAGTGATTTGCATTTTACACAAAATCTAGACGTGATAGAAAAAATCTAATTATAGATTTGAAATCAGCATACCGAAATTAGCTAGGAGCACCTATTTGGTCTTCTGTAACAAAATCTTTGTTGCCTAGTGTAATCTACCATTTAATGTACAGTAGTTGAAAATCGAGAACGTATCAAGTTAGTTAAAGAGTTAAGACCAGGTTATGAATATCCCAATACAAAAAGACTAAGTCTGACTTGATATAAATATATAATGAAATGATGTAATCACTGAAAAGTGATCTTGCTGACTATATTGTGACCTCAATATAAAATGGATAGAGTTACATGAGAAATGGCCCCATTATTGTCTATAGTATTGTTGTGGATAGCGCAGAGGCCGCTTCGTTTAAAGTTCTCACGATACTTTTCTGTTTTATTACGTTGAATTTAAGGTTGAATATTTATACTAATTCAAACCTGATTGACTTGAAGCCACGAAGAACATACTTTTCATACACTTCATTTAAAAGAACTTATATACACAGAATTACATACGAAAGAGTAGTCAACTATAATAGAGCCCTTTTTCTAAACTCCCGGTTTCCTCGGGAGACAAGATCATCAAAAGATATTTACTCAACCCTGAGGAAACATAATATTTCGCAAACTTACAAGTTTAACATTTAATGTGAACAATAATTAAATTAAAGAAATTTCACAAAATTCTTTTCCTGTCAGCTAACATTAACGCACTTACAACAACGTTCGCGTGGAACAAAGGCAATTCAGATTTTCGTACAGCGTGAAACAGTTTTTAACTCAACTTAGAAATTTTCAATCATACCACAGTCTAAAGATTTAGTTTTACAAGCCACTTTAACTTTTGAGGAAGGAACTACAGTACAACTAACTTAGAAATCTAAGTTACACCTTAAAATTACAAGGACTCCACCTTACAGTACTCTGAATGACCTATCAAAAGCATTTTCATTGCATGAGGTCATTCCTACGAAAGCTTTCATCCATACATAAGGGAAGAAGGAGTTTCCTTTTTTCCTCACTGGGTGTTACAAGAATCATTGTCCTTTGATTGGCCATTGACATCCCCTTCAAAGGAAAGCTCCTCCTTTTCCTTAAAATCAACTTAAAATAAAGTTCTTTCTTCGAAGCCACTTGTTTCTCAAATTTATTACCAACTTTATAGTCCAATTTAACAAGTGGGTTCGAAGTCAG
The DNA here is from genome assembly GCA_023014485.1 of Bathynomus jamesi. Taxonomy (NCBI): domain Eukaryota; kingdom Metazoa; phylum Arthropoda; class Malacostraca; order Isopoda; family Cirolanidae; genus Bathynomus; species Bathynomus jamesi. The sequence continues at coordinate 480,721 of JAJOZX010001035.1, read as the reverse complement.
TTTGCAACAGCTTAACCACGAAACCAAGAGAAAACAAACCATATTACATTTGAACCAGGTCAGTTTGTTTTCCCTTCTCTTCAGAGTGAGAGGCGATCCTCGACCCTACCATAAATCTTTACCTCAAGGCTGACCTGGGTGATAAAATTAACGTGAGAAGACAAAAATTAAAATCGAACGAATTTTAAACAATTTGAACCATTACTTTTTTTTTTAACACTGTAGCAAGAAACCTATTGATATTCTTCACTAACAATACTCTAAACTACTTTATTTCAGCCAAATTAATATTCCAACATATACACAACAAGCTAACATTCTAGTTAATCATTATGCAAAGATAAGTCACTTAAACAGAGACAACAACCAGAAACACGCAGACAGACAAACAGCCAGACACAAGAAAACCTACAGACTCGACACGACCATTACACCCTTCAATACAGACCAGACCACCAAGATCATCAAAAACATTAAGAATTCGAAGGCTACTGGACCAGACAACATATTTAACATACACCTTAAACACTTGGGCCCACAGGGAATACTAGCTCTCACAAACATTAGCACATATGGAAACAAGGTAAAATTATTACACTACTCAAACCAAACAAATATCCAACAGAACCAGCTTCCTATCGACCCATTACTTTACTATGCACACCTTCCAAAGTAACAGAAAGACTAATCTTGCAAATCACCAACCTGCACATACCACTATCGCCTACTCAACATGGATTCAGACCTCACCACTCAACCACGACATTACTCACTAACCTCACGCAGCACATCATGGATGGCATCAACTCCAGACGACCAGCTTAACGTACACTATTAGCAACAATAGACATACTGTACATACATTTGATGCTATCCCACATTTCCCTCTCATAAACAAAATACTCAACACAAACATGCACAATAACACCAAAAGGTGACTGAGCAACTATCTTTCAGGAAGATACTAATATGTCACATTTAATGACAAGTCATCCAAAAACAAACTTTTCCGAACGGGTCCCTCAAGGCTCTGTTCTCTCACCAACACTGTTCAACTTATACATGCATGACATTCCAACACCCATAGATAACAAGTTTACCTTATCATCATATGCAGATGACATCACTCTAACATCCACCCATAACCAGACATGGGGTCAATTATGAATTGAATTGGAATTGAATTGGAATTGATAGGGAAAAGTGTGAATTGGAATTGAATTGGAATTGAAGAAATTTTTTTAATGAATTGAATTGATTTGGAATTGATGCAATGAATTGAAGTGAATTGATGATGATGTGAAAATAAATCACCAGGAAACTCAAATATATACAGTATAGAAATGGGAGTAAGCAACTCCCATTAATTATACTCTTAACCTAATAATGGTTTTGGCAGTAAGCATTCTCATTCATATTATTAAATTGGATTTTTCTAAAGTAGGCCTTATATACTAATAATAGTAAAGTCCCAGTGAACGGGAGCTGTAAACAGGAGTAAAACCGCAGTAGTCAGGAAACAATTTATTAGGAGACTAGTTTCGGAAGTCATTGCACTTCCGAAACTAGTCTCCTGATAAAATTGTTTCCTGACTACTGCTGTTTTACTCTTGTATAATAACTTCCCAGTCATTTTTAACCTTAAGGAACCTATTTCGTTTTGCGAATATGGGGCTTACTTTCTGAAGGGATGGGTAGGCTTTTCATAGACAAGGATCTACTCTGAGATATTTTGTATTTCTTGGGCTTGCACCTGCTATGGGATGGTCAAAAACCCCAACCATCAGTGGGACAGCTTCCATCTCCATTCCCTTCAGAAGCAGACCTAATCTAATGTAATGCCACCCAAGAGTGGGGGGCAGTTTTCCTTTCTCCTGATTAGATCAAAAAAGGTCCACTTTGAGACTCTGGATCCAAGTGGGGGTACGATATCATTTGAGAGGGACTGTTTCCTTTTTTCCCCTAAGCCCAAACTCTCCTTACTTTATGGCTCCAGATGTTCTCTCTACTCTAAGAAGCATTTGCCAGTCCAAGTTTATGTGTACCGGTATCTTTGCAATATAATTTTCTCCCCCAAAAGATGGGGCTATGATCAGAGAATTGGCTGTGAAGAGACTAAATCACACCTAAAAGGCGCTGGGCTAAGAGAGAAGTATGAAAGGGTAGGAGAACAGCCTCAGAGAGAATTTTTATATATAGAGCTTTTCGATATAGTTATTGCTATAGAGTTAGTCACATATAGTAGGCATATATAGAGTTGGTTCTCTGTTTGTATCACGGTTCTGGCTTTGTTTTTGGTCTCCCGTATTGAGACACCTGTTTGAGTTATAGTTACAATATACTTATATACCGTATATATATATATATATATATATATACACACATTTAACTGCAATGACCACGCAGTATATTAGGTAATGTATAGAAACGACGTAAGTATAGAGGAGTGTTCTGCACACGAGGAAGAGAAATAACGAACCTCATTTTTTATTTGTTCGTTATTTCTCTTCCTCGTGTGCAGAACACTCCTCTATACTTACGTCGTTCTATATATATATATTATATATATATATATATATATATATATATATATATATATATATATATGCACATATTCACGATTTGCGAGGGTGCCCTCTCAGGGCATTGGTTTCTGCCCTATGTAGGAGAATTTCGATTTATGATTGATCGAGGTCCGTGGTGTAATGGTAGCGCATCCAACCGGCAATTGGAAGGCCCTGGGTTCGATTCCCGGGCGGTTCGCCTCATTTTTCATTTATTCGTTATTTCTCTTCCCCGTGTGCAGAGACGCTCCTTATTTACGTCGTTTCTATTCATATATATATATATATACTGTATATATATATATACAGGGCTATTCAAACTGATTCATCCGATTTCAACTGAGAATACTTCCGTACCTATCAACCGTGCATCAACTGGGCATACACCACATGAAAAAGGAAATCTCTGAGTTTTACAAGATCACCGCGAGAGGGCTCCAAAGTCACGCCGTGGCCTAGCCTAGCAACAAACAGTCAGTGTGAAAATGGCGTCCGCACAGCAGAAGGCGTTTTGTGTGTTGCAGTTTTGGTGCTCCACAGCTGACCCCCTAGGTCGCCGGATCTTACACCGTGCGACTTCTTCCTTTTGGGGTACGTTAAGGATACTGTGTACGTGCCACCGTTGCCCACATCTTTGGATGAGCTCCGAACTCGCATTGTTACTGCCGTAGAGTCAGTGACAACGGACATGCTGGAGCGAATATGAGAGGAATTCGACTATCGTGTCGACGTTGCTCGTGTAACTAGGAGAAGTCACATAGAGCATTTATGAGGTGAGAGACAAAATTTGGACAGTTTTTCTTTTGGTTGATGTCACAAATCACTCTGTATTTGTAACATTAAAAAATATTCTCATTTGAAATCAGGTGAATCATTTTGAATAGCCCTGTATATATATATATATATATATATATATATATATATATATATATATATATATATATATATACAGGGTGTCCGAGAATTATCTGTACAATTTTTGGCTGTTTTTAAAAGTCAACCATGAAGTGTAGAAATTCCAGTGTTGGCCCATTTTACAGAGAATCTCATTACGTTTTTTCTGATACCAAGTTGTGACAAGTTTTTTAGAAATTCCAGTGTGTCCGAACATTATCTGTACAATTTCATCTTTTAATAAAATTCTTGATAACACGTAAAATTCTTAAACAAGATTATTTAGAATCTGTATTTTCAAAAGTTTCTTTTATTAAAGTAACGTTGTTACAAACATTCGATATGTGCACCATTAGTGATTCGCAAAACATCCAATCGATACTCCAAATGTTGCCATGTACGCTGCAGCATATCCACATCAATTCGCTCAATAGCAGCTGTGATTCTTGCTTTTAAATCATCAATGTCTGTCACCCGCGTACATTTTTAAAAAACTTATCAAAACGTGGTATCAGAAAAAACTTAATGAGATTCTCTGTAAAATGGGATAACACTGGAATTTCTACACTTCATGGTTGACTTTTAATAACAGCCAAAAATTGTACAGATAATTCTCGGACACCCGGTATATATATATGTTATATATATATATATATATATATATATATATATATATATATATATATATATATATATATATATATATATATATATATATATATATATATATATAAAAGTTTTTTGCTCATATATTTGATTTGTCCATATTCCAGAAATATCTCTGTTTTAGAACTTAAGTAGATATGGTAGCTACTAGCTACCTATCTTATGTTTGAAAATGCCACATACTGTAAATCAAATGTGTGCAGTCATTTCATCATGCCTAGTTCCAGTGACAGTAAATCAGGAAACCATAAGGCAGTTTGCCGTCACTGTAACCAGTCTGTAGCTGGATCTAACAAAGCAACATCAAACTTCAGGAGGCATCTAGAGGTGAGCAATTTTTTTTAATTAAAAGAATTATCATAAAGTGAATTAATTTTATAGGCCTACTTGTCTTTCAATTTAATGATAATATTTTTATTTTTAAGTAGTAACAATATATTTTAATATTATAAATATATTAAATATTAAAATATATTTTTAATATATTTTTATTATTATATTATTTTGTTTTCAGAGGAACCATGCAGACATCTATGCAAAACTTGATAGTCTAGTAGCTGAACCAAACCAACTCTCCATGGATAACTTCACATCAAAGCCTACCAAGTGGAAGTCCGCTGACCAACGACAACTGAAACTCACCAACTGTTGCCACCCTAGACCCACGCTACAAGCTGGACTGGTGCTGTGACGATGAAGTGCAAGACATCCGTGACCTGTTGACTCGGAAGTACAACAACATCGCACCTAGTGTCAGTCTTACAGATACATTCACTGCTGAACCACCACCGATGAAGAGGAACAAGTTCTTCTCCCTGACCAACCGGTCCTCAACACCCAGACCGACTCCATCCGACACTGAGGTCTTTCTGTACCTCAGCCAACCGTGCCTGCCAGAAGATGTTGATCCCCTTGGCTAGTGGAAGGCCAAGCAGCCCGAGTTCCCAGTCCTCACCAGGCTTGCATCACAATACCTGACCATCCTTGCTACATCATCTGCTGTTGAACGACTGTTCTCCATTGCTGGCAAACTCTTCAGGCCAGAGAGGTGCAACCTGAGCGATAACCGTTTTGAACAACTTATGATGATCAGATGTAATTCTTAGTAATTTGGGCTGTTGCATATTGTGTAATGATCATGGATTCGTAGTAGTGATTCTAATGAAGATATAAACCATATGAATATTTGTGTGGCAGTTAACATGATTTGTTAGTGAGTAATAGTGTATGTTGTATGAAAATAAAATGGTTATTATAAAACCTTGTTTTTTTCCTCAATATAAAATTGAATAAATGAATTGAAGTGGAATTGAAAAGCATATGAATTGAATTGAATTGGAATTGATAGATTTTTCCGATAAATGAATTGGAATTGAATTGAATTGATGATTTTTTATTTTACTGGAATTGGATTTGAATTGGAATTGATAAAATTGAATTGACCCCCATGTCTCCCCACAACAACATCGACACCGCTACAAATAACCTACAAACATACATAAACAGTATACAAGACTGGCTCACACACAATAGACTCAAAGTAGCGCCCACAAAATCAACCCTCACCTTGCTAACAAGCAACACAAAAGAACACCAGATAACTCCACAGCTTACACTAAGCAACGCCAACATTCCACACATTCACAGGACCAAAATACTGTACTTGGGGCTCACATACAACAAATCATTATCTTTTGCAAACCACATTCAGGACATTAAAAACAAATGTACGTCAAGACTTAACACGCTTAGGGTACTAACAGGCACAAACTTTGGACACCAGCAGGAAACAACATCACTCATATACAAACAATATATTCGCTCAGTTATGGACTATGCTAGCCCATGCTGGGCACCCATTATCTGAAACACACACATAGACACCTTACAGACAATACAAAACACCGCACTTCGTGTCATTACAGGATGTACTCAAACAGCACCAATAGAACACCTGCACACAGAAACAAAAATACTGAAAGTTAGGGAACATTTAGACATGAAGGGAACACAATTCATGGCAGCAGCGACAACTAACCCACAACACCCTTTCCACTACATGTACAATCATACACCAACACCTCGCACCATCAAGGTAACACCAGAGAGACATTATAACCAATGTTCCCTCTAATTTTTTTTAGGCGTGCGCAAAAAATTTTCGTTGTGCATACATTTAGATTCATAGTGAAAAATTGTGCAAACTTTTCTGAGCGCTATTATCTTCAAAATGAAATATATATAAATATTAAATACTTAATAAATATTATTTCCATAAGGTGATAGCTTGATCATTACGGTACTATTAAATAGATATTAAAAAACTGTTTACAATATTATATATTCTTAAAAAAGAAAACATTTTATCCATTTTAAAAATATGAATAAAATAAAAAATAGTAAAATAAAATTCAACAAAATAAAGAAATAAAATAAAAGTAACATTAATTGAAAATTACTATTTTAGTTATCATTTCTCAAAACAATTTTTAGCATTCAGCAATTTAAAATAGACTATCAAGATTAATACATGATTTTATCCATTCACAAAATAGGAATAAAATAAAAAACAATAAAATTCAATAAAATAAAATACAATCAAAATGACATTAAATGAAAGTACCTTTCATTTAAGTATGATTATGATTTCTCCCTACGATTTTTAGCATTTGCCCATTCCAAATAAACTCTATGAAGATTAATACATCCGTCATCATTCAGGTAATTTTTAATTCGCATGAGCATGTCCAAATGATTTTCTTTCAAGCGATTTCTTAATTTGTTCTTTATAGAATTCATTAAACTGAAGCCACGCTCACAGTCCACACTAGATGCTAGGAAAGTTCCCCCAATATCCATCAACTTAGCAAGGTCACAAAATTGTTCATTTTGGAGGGCGAATGTCACCATATCATCAAAGTTTTTAACCAGCTTACTTTTTATTTTCTCGCATACAGCAAATTTAAAATCATTGTCCTGTTCGATTATGGTAGAACTTTCACCAAGAAAATCTGCATATTTTGCAAATAAAGCTTTAACATGCTCAATGCCAAAGTCAAAGTCTTTCTGTAAAATAATCGAACAATCAAAGGCAGACCATTCTTTTACTTAATTTTCAGGAAACCTGTCTTCCAAATGGCCATGATACGCTTGAGCCCGTGCGCATTTTATTTTGCTGTGCGCGAGTTTCACAACGCATGTGCGCGCGCACACGCGCGCACCTTAGAGGGAACATTGATTATAACCAAATACTCCATTCCATACCACGCCTCACAGACATCACACAGTACAGAAAACACATACACACACCTAACCCACAAAGCACTGACATGACTCGGTCCGAATGCGGTCCTAGGTGCGAAGCCTCCACCCAATGACAGGTCAGAGACCAGCCTGAGCAGATTGGATCGGATCGAGTTAACTTAGCACGATTCCGATGTGGACATCACCCCAACTTACAGTCATATAAACACAGACTAGACAACTCCATAGACGACACCTGCCACCTGTGCCAGGACACACCACAAACAATTGAACACATTATGACAGACTATACCGCTCTAGCACAGCATAGAACACAACACAACATCACTAGTGCGCTGAACCTCTGGTCCACTCCAGAGAGGGCGATCAGTTACCTGCGTGCCACCGGCACACAAATTTGCCGTCACAACACATTATATTTGAGTTACACTTATACAATAATTAGTAATTATATAGTCAAAAACATGAAGCAAGATTCTAGTGAAATCCATACTTTTCTAGTGTAATTTAGTGGGTTTTATTCAAATCTGACCTTCATTTCTTGTGCCAAACTGCCAAAATTGTCAAAACCTAACCTAACCTAAGTTTGCAAGAATTGCCAAATAGAGAAAAGGTAGGCCAAAAAACCAAAACAGGGGAGCGAGTAACATCTTGTAAACTCGCTTACTTTCCTATGAGATAGTCTTGTCGTATGTGCTCCAGTAGCACCGAAACAGTGCCCCACTTCCACGTATGCTGATAGGCCAAAACCAACTAACGCTACCCATTTTTTTTAATTATAGGACACTCGCATGAAGTACGTCTTATCATTTCGCAGAGAGGCCTAATATCTAGAGCGATATATATATATATATATATATATATATATATATATACACAGCTGCAGTTCAACATGCTAAAACTAAAATTTATAACAAGCTTATACAAACAAAAACATTTAATTAGTTTACCATAAAAGAAAATAGAAATTCGTTTTCAGGGAATTTATTATAAGTTTGAGAAGCGGGAAAAATATAAGAACAAGCGAACATAATTATAGTAATAAAATTAGCTCATAAATTGCTATTTCAATCTTTTGCTCGTAAATTGTTTCAACTTTAACAAATATCCTTCAGCACTATAACTTTACTAGTTTTCGGACACTTGTAAAAAATTGTTTATCCTCTATTTATATCCTGTCATTATTACTTCTCCTTATTTAGGAAAGATCTTTCGTATATGTTTCATTTATATATACTTTATAAATTCAAAGCTGGGCACTTGCGGTTTTTTTTGCGGTACTGCGGTACTGCGGTACTACCGCACTACCAAACCGGTACCGCATAACGCAGTACCGCAAAGGATCGCTGAAAGTACAGCAGTACCGCTACCGCATTTTTTGCGGTACTGCGTTATGCGGTACCGGTTTGGTAGTGCGGTAGTACCGCAGTACCGCAGTACCGCAAAAAAACCCGCAAGTGCCCAGCTTTGCTTTATATATATCTGCGTTTTTGTTACACGTATCTGGTTTTTCAAAATTAACTGCGCAGCAACTCTCCTCTCTCTCTCTCTCTCTCTCTCTCTCTCTCTCTATATATATATATATAATATATATATATATATATATATAATTTTAACATTATTTCTTTTAAAAGGCATATTCTTCAAGATTGTCAAAAATTTATAATAATTCTGGAATGGACGAAACATGTTTCAGTTCTTCCCTTGAAAAGGATCTAAAACAGCCTTGGTACGTTAAAGCTTTCACTCTGGCAAGCAGGATGCGTAAAAATAAACACTTTGCTTCAATTTTTATTCTCTTGTTACGGGAGAGAGAGAGAGAGAGAGAGAGAGAGAGAGAGGAAGAACGCCTGCAACCATACTTTGTAGCAGTTTCACTGCAAAGACAGTTTCAAAGAATAAACACTTTTCTAAACGTTTCTCTGATTCCACTTTTTTAACACCGTCAAAACTCTAAGTATGTTTACAATCTACGGTACTTACGCCGAAGGCATATTTAACAAATGGTGTTCATCAATGTAAATGGCGTTTCGCGTATAAACAATTTTCTGAACATATTTCTCACCCACTTTTTTTAAAACACGAAAATCCTGAGTATATTTAAAATCTTGGATGATTACCGTAACGATATAATGTATTTAGAACAGATTCTTCTCAGTTAAGGTTAACGCTGGAGTATACACAAGTAAAAATATTTCATATCATTGGAATTTTACAAGAGAATGTCTGTGTTAACTAAATACTTCAAACGTTTCCTTAATTGGTATTTAAATAAATTTAAAGCATTTATTTCCATCTGTATACAAGTTTTTACACTATAGAATCGAACAGAAATATAAAAGAGATCTGAAACAGCACCTTATAAATTGTAGGTTCCCCACGTCATATGACCTTATACATGTTAACCCTTTAATATCACAATGTTCTGTAGGGTTAAGTTATAAATGCATATATTTGAAACACTACCAATTTGTTCCGGTCGCCCATGAAAGGTTAACGTACATGTATACATTGCTTGGGTCAAAAAAGTAATGACCTGCACTTGGGATTACGAATTCTATGGGGGCAATCGGAGAGCTAATAGTTTTTAACGGGTTAACTGTAATTAACTGAGTTTCCTCTATAGACGTCTGTATAGGAGGAATGTCAAAGAGGGCTAGCTCAGGTTTACATCATTGTAAACTACTCCGATGGATGAAACGTGCCATGACGCGGTAGAAATAGTACCTCTCTCATCAAATAGTAATCCGTCTATGAGGCCCAAGTGCAACAGCCTTATCTTATATCAGTTAAAAAAGTGGCCAACCATCGGCTTCATGCGTTTAGAACATTTCTTTTTATTAAGTCCTTTTACGTTTAATATCTCGAGTTGGTATCCCCTTCTTCTTCTTCTTCTTCCTCCGTACAGTGCGTTTTTTCTTACAGGTTTTATTTCCATCGCCACGCATTCTTCTCCTCACATCTTTGAAAATTTCATCCCGTGTACGCCTTAAATATTTTTTGAGAGCTTCTTTAGGCTTAGTGCCCGCCATTATAACTTTTATCGTATTAAGTCCTGAGTGTAAGGCCTTCTTCCCAAGATATTTGGCACCACTATTCAGTAAGGGGACAGCCGTACGCAGTATAGTTGAAAAAATGGATCCAATCCCACTTCCGTGTTGATATCTCACCCCTCGCTAGAAGGTAAATGGCCTTTGCGTCATTCTGTCGTAGTACGGCGGAAGTGAAGCTTCACTGTTAAGCCCCCGTCACCGAATGAAAACTTTTCCTTTCAATCGTCCTTAAATATAGAAAGATACTGGTTAGTAGGTTAGGTGCGACTTTGACATAATGAGACTTATCATATGTAATTCTCAAACTTTTTCCTCTATGATTGTGAATGTGAGCGATACGTAACAGGCCTTTTCGCATTCATCGCGGTTTCTAAGAATCATAAAAATAGTTTCTTTCTTATCAATACTTAAAAGTTTGCTGATCATTTGAAATTCGCATATTCCTACCCCATATGATTGATGCTCCAAATCGATGGACCTGTTATAAAGTTGGACAGGGTATTGTTAGGGTGTACAGACAAAGAGGCAGAAGACGGGAGTGTAACGTAGAAGTGGTTAGGGGGTCCTGTTTCCATTTAACATCACTACTTTTGTAGCTTTAGCGACTGTTTCAGGCGATTAACTTTTAAGAGGTATTAGCCAGAAGTATCTACTGTAGAGAATATATTTATTATAAATAGTATGTAGCGATAGCCGTCATTATACGCCGAATGCCTTTGCATGTCAGTTAAATCAGCTTGCCAAATAGAATCACTCGATGCGGCTACTGTCTTCGCAGTTTTAACCTTCTTCTTACCGGCTTATGAAGTGTATAAGCGTCTTCCTCACGCAAAAACCTCTCGACATCTTTTTTCTCTAAGCCCTCAGTATAGCTCCCTCTGTACAGTCTATTAATTTCCTCGTAAGAAGCTGGATTACAAACATCGTACTGGTGCTTTCTTAATATGTTAGCCATTTGTGTATTTTAGTGACGCGCGGGTAGGGTTGGGAGTTGTTGTTTGGCCTCTTCTTCTTCCTCTTCAGAGACGTTACTACCGTAGCCGAAGGCGTGCTCCGCTGTGGTATATGTATTGCTTACCCCAAGTCTTTTAATCTGTTCTGTAGTTTCGCTTTAATATGTTCCCATCCTGTTGGTGATGGCCTATCCCACTTTCTCACCAAATCATGTACGACAGCAATAATGTTCGCATCCTGTACCTTTGACCCTTCAACAACAACCTCGCCTGTATCGGACCATTATATAATGGGATCCTCACTCAATAGATTATAAAAACTTAGTCCTTTATTCCTCAATTTATGAGGGAGACTATTTTTTAAAACATGCTCGACGCGTTGCGGACTCGTCCCATTGTGCTTTGCTTGTTCGTCTATAGGCTCACCATGAGCAGTTTCGCTCCCATATTTCACAACTACGGGGAACTCCACCGGTTTCTTATAATTTTCCTACTCATGGAAAAATTTCTGAAGACGTCTTGGTATAAAATTCTTTTATCGTCAGGAGGCTTTTCATTGTTTAGTAGTTTCCCCAATTCTTTTTTTATTCTTTTAAGTCTGTTTTTATGGGTTTCTAGAACCCAATCTTGACTCTTTGTGTTTTGTAGTGAAGCATACATCTCGTGTGGAATCACGAATACTTTCTTCATTATATTAAACTCGACAATAAAGGCCCTAAAACTGAAAATAAGATGTGGAGGAATGAACCCCCTCTTTGTACAATAATTCGCTTTTTCTTTCTCACAGTTTGTGTTTTACAAACGAGTGCGTGTATTATGTTCTTGTAACGACGTAAGCGAGACTTCTGAGAGGGCTTTATTGGTAGATTGCATTTTATAACGTTAAGACAGATTTCGCAGATGTATTTTAAAAGTCGGGGTCAATATTTTCAAAAAACAGGTGCTGAGAGTTCGTGGCAGTCGATGATAGATTTTTATTAATTCACGGTATTTAACCTCTTTGTCATTCTGGGATATACACCGTTTCATCCCCGTTTGGGAATATATTGCAGTGATTCCCCTCATTCACAATTCAATATTTATTTTATTAAATTTCTTTTATCATTGCTCTTTCTTCTCCTTACACTCGCTTCACTGTTCTTTCTAAACGCGGGCTGACAGGTAGCCGTGGCCGGTGAGCCGCCATTAAACTTTCAAACACAACAAAGCAAGTGACCGGGGATAAATTACACACTTTTATTCACTATTTACTGACTTTTTATTTATGCCGAAATACTTTAGACGAACGGGGTAATGCGAGGCCGGAATTAGCGTTAACATTTAATCGCGGAGACATAATTAATATTTTAAATAAACTATAACATTCTAATACGAAAAGCACCTTACTGGGGCAAACCCCGTCCAGAGATTGAATTGCCAAAATTGGGCATTTTACTCAACCTCCCACTTCGGCACACCTCGGATGTTGCCAATTTGTATTTTTATATATTTAATTTCAAACAAAACATTATCAATTTCTTATTTACATACAAACCATAATTAAATTTCTTATTAAACATTATTTTCTTCTTTATTAAACAAAACATTATTAAATTCTTATGAACAAACCATTAATTTCTTATTAAACATTATCTTCTTTAAAAAAACAATACACTACAATAGTCGTTCTTTGAAGCACCCTAAACGTGTTTCGCGGGTGAACGTCACAAACTAAACTAAATATCCGTAACGCTGACTTGTAGTTTATTTATAAACGTCCAAAAACTCTTTACAGTGATTCGGAAACATTTGGCTGGCTAATACCCCAATTTGCTACATCCCTGTAGCAAGCTTCATAACAGCTTACGCACGCATCAATCTTTGGCGTCTGTTGCATTCTCTTGGACGGAGGGTTCTGTACGTAGATACAGATGGTGTGATATTCACGGAGAGAAAGTGAATATATACCTCTTATTGGTGAATTCCTCGGCGAGCTGACTGACGAAATCTAGGATGAGTATGGTGATACCGAAACGCCGATTCTTTCGTTTCTACGGGGCCAAAAACTTACGGGGTACGTGTGAGGACAGGTGACGAGTACAAATATATTGTCAAGGCTAGAGGTATCACTCTGAACCACGCAAACCGGCAGATCATTAACTTTAACTTGCTCAAAGAACTAGTGAGCTTGGAAGATACTGAAAATGAGGATGACCAGCGACCGCACTTGGTTGTGGGGACTCAACTTCCGGGCACAGAAGTTGGGGTGTAGAGGAACTTAGGGGTGCGAAGATGTGTCGTGACACATACAGGAAACGTTACCAAGTGCCGGGCACCTACGACACTGTTCCCTTTGGATACCGTGAGGCATGAATATTTGCTATATAATATATAGTTTGTATTAGAGTATTGTTGACGATATTTTACAGTTTATTTATTTTTCTATTTATTACGTGTGTTTTAAATAAATTATATTTCAACTAGCGTTTCATTTTCTCCTTTGTGTGTGTACAAGGAAAAAATATGAGCACCGCCCACTGTATGGTGCGCTCGAATAAAAAGAGTATCACGTGACTCCGGCTACTAAACCAGTTGGAGGGATATATCTTATCCTGGCATGTTCAGTTGACTATAGTAAGCCTTGGCTCTCAGACGTATCTTTTACCTGTCGAAGAATTCTCGTGCAGACGCAGACGAAAAAAATAACGATGGCGGCTGCTGATATTGCATACTCTACATTCCTTAGTGGTACTCGCCAAATCAGATGTGGTGAACACTCAAAGATCTTCTAGTCAAGTGTTTTTTAAAAGATTTAAGGCCAGCCTAAATCGCGTGAAGCTGTGCGACCAGGATGCTCAAAAACTTTATGGATTTTCTGACGAGAACATTACAAGCTTCCGTAATGCAAAAGACGTAATGGAGTATGTTGTGAGTTTGCGCTGTGTTAAGGAGTATGTACAATGTGGTGTGAAAGAGCCAACGTTTGCTGAAGTAAAACAGAGATTGTGGATGGTGAAACTCATTGACGAATGGCACGATAAAGCATATTACGTTATGTTGCACTTCACCGAGTACAGTATGTGATGCTAAATGGAAATCTTGTGATCATAGACAGCTTAAAATATTTCTATCACCATTCGTCAGCCAGACTCCTCATTCGTCAGCCAGACTCCATAATTCGTCAGCCAGACTCCATGATTCGTCAGCCAGACACTTTTAGATTCGTCAGCCAGACACTTTTAGATTCGTCAGCCAGACTCCTTACTGAACGGAGCATTCCCCTAAGCTTTCTGGTATTGTTTCTACTTTTGGATATTGTCGATAAATTTGCTTTTGGAAAGTTCTGAATTTTATATACTTGCTTTATATTCACATTGTTACAGTTAAGTAAGTGAATATTACTGGTTTTTAGCGATTTAGAAGTTTTCATAGCGTGCCGGCTTAATTTAATTTAAACTTGTGACGGTTACAAACGTTAACTACTTTAACTTACGCGATGCCGTCACAGAAAGCGTCGTCTGCTAGGTGTGGGGTTAATCGGTGGTATACGGATTTTAAAGATTGGAACGGCGGTCCTATGGCAATTACCGAGAGATCGGTTTGTTTCTTTTGTGAGTTAAGCGAAGAGATAGTTAATTTAAAACGTAGTGTACACGAGGTGACTGAAAGACTTGCAACGCTTGATGAGGGCAGGGGTAGGCTTACAGTTGACGAAGGCCGAACCTATACTAACATTGAAGACGTTAATAAGTTGAAGGGTGAGGTTAGGAACCTAGTTTCTATTATAGGTAGCTTATCGGGAAGGTTAGATAGAGTTGAAGACGGGGTTAAGGTTGGTAGTAGACGGGGAGGGATTTAGAGTAGTTAAGGGTGGAGCTAGGCCACGTGCGTTAGGTTATAGGAATCCCCCCCTATCGAGGTTTCGAACCCTTTCGCCCAGTTGGATTGGGATGTGAACGAGGGGGAACTGATTTTAATTTTAATTCGGGACTCTTAGTGCGTCATATGGATAAGGAGTTCGTTGAACGGAATCCAACCAAGAGGAGGAGGGTCTGTCTACCAGGGGCTAGGGTTGACAGAATTAGAGACGAAAGAGATAGGATTGATGTTCCCTCCCGTCACTCGATGTTGGTGACGATGGTAGGGGCCAACGACGCGTATAGGCCCGATACGAGAGTGCTTGACCTTTTGGAGAGATATAGAAGGTTAATTAGGTCCCTGAAGGCAAGGTCAGATTGGTCTTTATTCTAGGTATTACCCCAAGACACGGTTTAAATTTTAGGATTACGTCAAAAACAATACTTTTGAACACTAAACTAGAAGAGATTTGTGCTGAGGAAAATATACCCTTCGCAAAGCTGTAATGAGGATTCAGTGATCCTAGCCTTTTTATAAAAGATGGGTGCATTTCAATGAAATAGGGAATGCTAGAATGCTAGGCTAGGTAGGTTAATCGATGAGAACATTCGAAAGCTGTATAAGTCGAAGCTCTCTTTAAACGTTGTGGGTCCGGGAAACGCCGGTCCGACGTGAAAAATAGTTTGAAATGCCGATCCGTGGTAAAAAATAATTTGAACATCTTTCATTGTAATGCGCTAATATTAGGAATAAATTGAACGAATTTAAGGCGATAATTTATTCTGGGAACTAAGATATAGTTGCTATAACAAAACGTGGTTAAATACCATGACTCGGGACTTGTTGGGGGAACTTGATGATAGGTTACATAGGATTGGTGGCGGTGTTTTGTTCTACGTTCGTAATTCCCTTGGGACAATCGAGGTTAAGAAAGATTTTCCGGCAGCAATTAATGCGATATGCGTTGAAGTTAGGGGGCGTAGTATTAGCTTTAATTTCATTGTTGTTTATAGACCTCCCGTTCAACCCCTCGATAACGATACTACATTTTACACACTTCTTGGTAACTTTATTAATAATAGGGATAGTATAATTGTCGGAGACTTTAACTGCCCTAACGTTAATTACGAGACTTTTATTGGTAATGATGAGGGTTTGAGACTGGTTGAGTTCATGGAAGATAATTTTTTACGACAGATAGTTACCGAAACAACGCGCGGTGACAATATTTTAGACGTGGTGATGACGAACAACGAAAATATAGTCGAAGGTTTGGAAGTAGGTGAGAGTTTGGGATGTAGTGATCACCAAATTATTAGGTTTAAGCTATTAATAGAAAACAGTAAGGATAGTAACGTCATAGAAGTCTCTGATTTTCGTAGGGCTAATTTTGATAGTTTTGCGGATAGGGTGAGAGTAGTGGACTGGGATAATTTAATTATTGGTAATGACACAAATTTTCATTGGGAAGCGTTTAGAGAAAGCTTTTTGAATATCGAAAGGGAGTTTATTCCGCGTAGGCCCAAGCGCGCTAGAAATCATGGTAGGCCCGAGTGGTGGACTAGGGAAATAGGCGAGTTCATAAACGAGCGTAACAGAGCATATAGACTTTAAGCGCAATGGCACGGAAGCTGACTTTAATAGATATATCGAGCTTAGACGTCAGGTTAAAAGATCTGTTCGGAATGCGAAGCGTAATTGGATCTTTTCCGTTTAGGAGCTAGAGGCGAATTTTAATGAAAATCGGTATACTAAAGTAGTTTTGGTCACTGATTTAAAAAATAACTTTCTTTTTTTGGAGAAATGAAAAACAAACATGTTAGAGCACTTTAAATAATTAATGTGTTTTTTAACGAAAATATCATGATTTAACCTAACCAATCGTCAAGGACGTACAGTTGACCTAACCGGACATTCAATTGACCTAACCGGGCATTCTGTTAACCTAACCGGGCACTCAATTGACCTAACCGGGCATTCAATTGACCTAACTAGTCATTAATTCTTGATTTTTTATGCTACTTTTACAGATCTGACGGGATCCTTCAAAAAACGTATTCTTCGTAAAGTTGCACTTTTTACCGTTTGACCGACGCTTTTGGCAACGAAAGAACTGGGTATTTTTATCAAAGGAACAACTTTCCCACACTTAGAGCACTTTTTCATAAACAGTAGCAGTTTGTGACTCTGGCTAAATTTAACACATTCCTCTGTAACTAGTTTAAGCTACTTAAAACACATACTGTATTAATTATTTAAAGTGCTCTAACATGTTTGTTTTTCATTTCTCCAAAAAAAGAAAGTTATTTTTGAAATAAGTGACCAAAACTACATTAGTATACCGACTTTCATTAAAATTCGCTGCTAGCCCCCAAACGGAAAAGACCTGCATAATTTAGAGACATTTATAGCTGCGGATAGTAAACATAATCCAAAAAACTTTTTTGACTACGTCAATAATCGTAAACCAGTAAAAGATAACATAGGCCCTCTAGTGGCGTATGCGGACATTTCTTCGAAAACAAAACTTCGAAAACATTTCTTCGAAATCAAAAACTTCGACATCCAATAACTTCGACAAAAAATTACTTCGAAAATAAAACTTCGAATTAGGTTAGGTTAGGTTAGGTTAGGTTAGAATAATAACAATAACTTCGACAAAAAATTACTTCGAAAATAAAACTTCGAATCAAAAACTGCGAACATTTCTTCGAAAACATAAAAGGATAATTATAAAATATTACACAAATCTTTTATTATTAAAAACCTCTTTTATTATAAAAACCTCTATGCCATCCCTCAATCGCATTGTTGGTTTTTGGTAAATCGTTTTCAACTCTTTCATAGCATGACCACATGTCAATTTTAAATTTGGCAGCACGACGTCTTCCCCGTCTGTCAGGACGGCCGATCCACGTATCTTCGAAGTAATCAACAACAGGTTCTGCTTCATGTGGAAGAATGTTTTGTTCAATTAGCATATTAAATCCCTCGACAACTTTGTTAGGTGGCACGAAGGCAAGAGCTGTAAGCATTTGAATATTTAGAGCGAATTGG
The DNA here is from genome assembly GCA_023014485.1 of Bathynomus jamesi. Classification (NCBI taxonomy): domain Eukaryota; kingdom Metazoa; phylum Arthropoda; class Malacostraca; order Isopoda; family Cirolanidae; genus Bathynomus; species Bathynomus jamesi. The sequence goes on along the minus strand of JAJOZX010001035.1, from coordinate 462,433 downwards.
GCATCAGTGTCGTATCTTGCTTTGAGTCCATATTCACAGACTTTCCTATATAAGCATTGGCCAAAATGGAAAAAGCAACCATAGTTTGCAACTGATTGAAATTCCGAAGTTAATGCATTAATCATTCCTGTTTCAAAATCAGTTAAAATTGAATCAATGTTTAAGTTAGGAACGAGGACTTTTACTTGTCTCAAAATGTTTATGTTTTCGAAGAAATGTCCGCAGTTATTGATTCGAAGTTTTATTTTCGAAGTAATTTTTTGTCGAAGTTATTGGATGTCGAAGTTTTTGATTTCGAAGTTTTGTTTTCGAAGAAATGTTTTCGAAGAAATGTCCGTAAATCCTCTAGTGGACGCTAAAGGCGCTTTGGCTTCCGACGCTCAGGCGATGGCGAGTATTTTTAATAACTTTTTTGCGACAGTTTTTACCGTAGAAGACGTAAATAATGTCCCCGACGTGGACGATATCGTTCCATTTAATAGCGAGACTATTTTTAATGAAATAACTGTTTACGAGGGTGAGATTGCGCATTATATCGATAAACTAAAAGTTAGCAAGTCTCCAGGCCCTGGCGCGCTTTAACCTAGACATTTGAAATACTTGAAAGACGTTATCGTAGGCCCATTAACAAAAATTTTTAATAATTCATTGGAAGCGGGGATTATTCGTGAAGACTTCAAATTAGCTAACGTTACGCCCATTTTTAAAAAAGGCGATCTCACAATAGCTAGCAATTGTAGACCTGTTAGCTTAACGTCAATTGTCGGTAAACTTTTGGAATCCGTAGTTCCGGATCGTATCGTCAATCACTTAGAAAGTCGCGATTTGATTAATAGAAGTCAGCATTGGTTTCGACGCTATAAATCTTGTTTAATTAATTTGTTAGAGTTTTATAATGAAATAGTGCGCGAATACGATAGGCATAGAGCGGCTGACGTTATTTATTTAGACTTTAAAAAAGCGTTCGATACAATTCCGCATAGAAGATTAGTTGCGAAGGTTAAAGCGCAAGGTATACGCGGTCAGGTAGCTAAATGGTTGGAGGAATGGCTTCGTGACAGGAAACAGAGGGTCGTTTTTAATGGTCGGGAATCGGGGTGGTTGGATATAGGTAGCGGTGTCCCTCAGGGTTCAGTGTCAGGCCCATTGCTATTCGTAATCTACATTAACGACACAGATGTAGGCTTGACCAGTAACGTGTTAAAATTCGCGGACGATACTAAAATAGGCGGTAAAGTTCTTAACGTGGACGATAGAAATAGGCTCCAAGACGATGTAAATAGGATTATGGAGCGGACGGATAAGTGGCAGATGCAATTTAACGTAGACAAATGTAAAGTTTTGCATATAGGTTCTCGTAACAATAATTACATGTACACGATGGATGATAGACAGTTAGCGAGAGTTGACGAGGAAGAAGATTTAGGCGTACGCGTATCTAAGGATTTAAAAGTTAAGAACAAGTGCCTGGAGTCTTGCGCAAAAGCTAATAGGATGTTAGGCTTCATAGCGCGTAATTTCGAATTTAAATCGAAGAATATTATATTGCCCCTTTACAAGTCCCTAGTCAGGCCTCACTTAGAATATGCCGTTCAGTTTTGGTGCCCGTATTTGCGTAGGATATTGATAGGTTGGAAAGGGTTGAGCGACGAGCCACGAAACTAATTCCGTCACTACGCAACAAATTTTATGAAAACAGGATTGAAGAGTTAGACTTGCATTCACTCGAAATTAGAAGATAAAGGGTGAGCTTATTGAAGTTTTCAAAATCGTTAATAAAATCGATAACGTAAATTTTGACAAATTGTTCATTTTCGATAATAGCAATACTCGTAATAACTGATTTAAGTTGCGTGGCAGACGTTTCATTACTAATATCGCTAAAAACGTTTTTACGTTTAAAGTAATTGTTAAATGGAATAATCTTCCCGCCTCCGTCGTGAACTCTACCGGCGTTAATATGTTTAAAAACCGTTTAGAGGGGCATTTTAAAAATAATAACGTCGTTTAAAATAACAAAACAATTTCAACAGGAGCTCTTGGGGTAATGGTCGAGGATGAGTCTGTTGACGATTAATGCCAGCTTGTAACACGCCTGCATGTGATATGCCAGCAATAAAATTATATTAAAAAAAATTAGACTAACATTAACTTAGATATAGCTTGCAGCGTAAACTAACCCACTTTTTGTTATACTCTTCATACTTTTTTTCTTTTCTTATCCTCTCCCTACTTGCATGTCTATAGTTTGTATGGTGTGACAGTGTTTGAATTGAGACTGTTTGCATGAATCTGTTAACGATTAATGCCAGCTTGTGAAATGCCAGCGTATGATATGCCAACAATAAAATTATATTTAAAAAAAAATAGACTAACACGAACTTAGATGTAGCTTGTAGCGTAAACTAACCCACTTTTTGTTATACTCTTCATACTTTTTCTTTTCTTATCCTCTCTTTACTTGCATGTCTATAGTTTGTATGGTATGACAGTGTTTGAATTAAGACTCTTTGCATGGTTTGTAAGCGTTCTTATTTTACTTCTTTTCATCTTTCACCCCTTTCCTATTCTCTTCGACTCTTTTTTCCGACTTGTCGGCAGTGGCCGGTGGATGATGATGGTGAGTCTTTCTCTCTCTTTTTATGAATGAATATTAACCCACGAATAATAGGTTTTGCTACTTACGTAACCCCTTATTCTCTTCTTTTAACCCCCTACTCTCTTCTTTCTCTCGGGCTAACCTTAGAGTGGATCTTAGGGTCTTTGTTAGCCTTAGCTTCTGTAGATGTGTAGATCCACGTTATATCACGACGAGGTGGGCAGTGAAATTATAGCTCAGAGATGTACGAGTTTTTAATAGAATTTAGTGACGAATACTGTTTATCACCCAAAGTTGAACAGTATGGGCACATATTTTCCTCAAATAGAGCCCCTCGGTGTCAATAAATATTTAATTTACCATTTTATGTGTACGTACTCGTGAAAGAAATATGGTGAACCCTATTATTGCTGAACATGATAAAAAGTCGTTGGTACGTATCCCAGGCAACGGGTATGATAAAACTTTGAAACCTGTGTTGCTTCACGTATCCCAGATGGAAAATGTCTCCCATCATTTATCAGGTAAAATGAATTGGGGGTTTAAACATTCATTTATACGTTTTAGACTTGTCGATGTTTTTCTATTGGAACAACTCCGTACAGGAATTCGGCGTAGCGTAGTAACAGAGTAACAGATGCAATACATGTCCCTCCCTGAGCATGCTTACTGAGTCAAAGAGCGCACCGTCCGGCTCACAACCGTCTCAAAGCTTGACTCGACTGGACGTTCTCTCCTCGCAGACTCGTTAGAAAGGTAATAAAAGATGGAGGTTCCATTAAGCAGCATCCTCAACGCAGAATACAATATCTCTCCCTCAAATCAGTTCGTGTGTTCAAACGTTACAGCGGCGTTATTAATTATGCGTTTGAAACAAAATGTAAACAGGCAGACTCGGGCAGACGTAATGTTATTTATTTGAGTGGTGAGGAAATGGATAAAATATTCATGGTGGTTGAGAAGTGGGCAGTAGAAAACTATAAAATACCTGCAGGGTTGGGTACAAGAAGAGAGCAAATTAACAACACCCCCTCCTACTCTGTTATTTGCACACTGCATATGAACCGCGATACTTGGGAGCCCTGTGTCTATATACAGTTGACGGACGTACCGCCGACATGCGTTATCTCGACACTGTTCTCGAACACCCGCACACTGTGCAGCTCAACTACTTTACCGCGTGCAGAGACGAGCAAGGGTAGAACGGCCTTGAGCTGAAAGCATATTTAGAAGCTACAGACCCCGAGAAATATCATAAACTCTGAATCAAAGGTATAGGACGCTACAAGCCCAAACTCGCCTTCACCATTAAACCAGAAGAATTAGTCCCATATATAAGATCTGGTTGTCATAACGACTTAGAAGACTTCCTCAACCATCGTTATGAGTTGTGAAAAATTTACAGTTGAAAAAATTAGTAAAAAATGAATAAGTGCTCGCTTGGAAAGAGTAGTCTATAAACTCGATTTTGCTGTTAATGTCGCGGCAAGCAATTCCGTCTTTCAGCATGCTTTTGATTGTATTCTTGCCTTATATAAAAATCATATCTACAGATCTAAAGATCTACAAAAGCTAAGGCTAACAAAGACCCTAAGATCCACTCTAAGGTTAGCCCGAGAGAAAGAAGAAAGTAAGGGGTTAAAAGAAGAGAATAAGTGGTTAAGTAAGTAGCAAAACCTATCACTCGTTAGTTAAAATTCATTCAGAAAGAGAGAAAGAAAGACACCATCACCATCCGCCGGCCATTGCCAACAAGTCTGAAAAATAGTCGAAGAGAATACTTCCAGCTGTTGCAGACCAGTCCTCCACTCCATAGGGAGGTAGAGGATGCAGCCCACTCTGCCGGAAAGGGGTGAAGGATGAAAAGAAGTAAAATAAGAACGCATTACAAACCATGCAACACATTCTTAACTCGAACACTATCATACCATGCAAACTACAGACACGCAATGAAGAGTTACAGACATGCAAATAAGGAGAGAGAATGAAAAAAAAGTAGAAAGAATAACAAAAAGTGGGTTAGTTTACGCTACGAGCTACATCTAAGTTCGTGTTAGTCTGATTTTTTTTTTTTGCTGGCATCACACGCTGGCATGTCACAAGCTGGCTTTATCGTCAACAGACTCATCCTCGATCACCACCCACAGAGCGCCTGTTGCTAATGGTTTTATTATATTAAACAACGTTAATAATTCTAACGAGGGAGAGGGAAAAGGGTGAGGCTCGGAGGGAAAAGGGTGCGGCTCGGAAGGAAAAAGGGGCGGCTCGGAGGGAAAAGGGGGCGGCTCAGAGGAGATAAAGGAGACAAGGGGGACAAAGATAGTGTTAAACGAGCTGAAAGGTTTTTATATTGAATATAGAGCCCCGCATACTTTGAGTGACGAATTAATGTTAACCCGCATTTACTGCGTAGTACAGAGTAATGAGGATGTAAATGCGGATTCGATTACGTGTGAGTTTACTATTTTATTTAAGTGTTGTAGAAACTGAACTTAAAGCTTGTATTTCCGTTTTATGTTTGATGCATATATATATATATGGTGGCCCTTAGTATATATAGAGAAAAATGAAAATTGGATATTTGTTTCTCTACCCCCACCCCCAATTTGTTCAGTTTCTAGTAAAACCCACGTGTACAGAGTATTTTTGAAATCCAAGAATATTTAGAGGTCGCCCTCCTCCGTTGACGTTTACTGAAGCAGCCAGGTCCCCCTTCTTCAACAAGAAGTATTAGCCGTTCAGTGGCGGGGGTCTCGTGGAAGCCTACTTCACTCATTGTCGCCTGGTTCGAGGTGCAAGTGTCGTCTTCTTGCAGTCCGGGAACTGCCACCTGTGATCAGCGACAACTTGGAGGAGGAATTGCAGCTGCTCCTCTCCACGAGTCAACTTCTTGTTGAACTCTTGGATGAGAGCTACTCCTCTCTCCGTTCGGTCGTTGACCACGGCGAAGCTTTCAACGACCCGCAGAGTTTTCTTGAAGGAGTCTTCCGCCGACCAACTCTCCGGATCTTTGTAAAGGAATTCATCCGGAAGCTGTAGGCGAGTGAAGAGGGCCTTGGTGTTCCTCGTCACAAATTGCTCAAGGCCCTTCTTCTCATCGATGAAGGCACTCGAGGCGACTCTCGGACGCTTCGGCGGATGGTCGACGGCATCTTCGTTCTAGGCTTCGACCATGAGTTTCTTCATGGCTAAAGGTATTCTGTCGTCAAAGAAGGCCATCCTCATGACGAGCTCCTCCGATAGGTACCAGAGGTGGTGGGAAAGCTTCTTGCTGGTAGCGGTGGAAATCCCTCGATGTGGGTAGCGCATCAGCTCCTTCATGAGATGGAAGTCATTCCAGGGGGCTCCCACCGCCTGAGGAGCCGTGTTCCATGCTCTCATGTAGATCACCACGGCAAAAAAAGCGAGATCAAGCACTCCTCTCTCCTCCGATGATGTCATCCGGAACTGCTCCCGGAAGAGCTACATTTTGATCGCGTATAACACCTTCGCCATCCATCGAGCGCGATGCATTGTTCCGGGAGCTGTGAACTTGATTCCACGCTCTGGTGTGCCTCCAAGGAAGATTGTACTGATCTCAAGGAATTCTCAGTAATCGTCGCGAACATGAACCGTTTGTCTTCTTGAGAAATCGAGCAGTTCGTCCTGCAAAGATGCCACTGAGCTCTCCACAGATGGATCAGTTGAAGCTGGCTTGAATTTGTCTTGATCAATGAATTGCCAGTGGCCCATGAACCTATTATACAGGAGTATCTCAGGTCCCGTCGACGATCTCTCGATGGTTGTCTCGAAAGCGGCTCCAATCACAAGTTCCAACACATGGTGCCGACAGGTAAAAAACAGAAGATCTCTGCCAAGTTTCTCCTCGATGAGAGCAAAGGCGCCACATCGATGATCTGTGCTCGAAGCTGTGGTGTCGAAGCTTAACGCCTGAACCCCGTCGTCGATCTTCCAGTCTTCGAGACACTTGACGACGGCCGCTGCTTGCGCCTCTCCAGTTCCGGATGGAGGCTTTGGAACACCCAAGAGGTGCTCAACTCCAAGGCCAGACACCAGGACAGGCAAGCGATCAACATGTTCTCGGGATGTCAGATCCTCCATGAGCTTACCATCCCAATGAACGGTAAGGGGGACGTCGGTGGAGAACTCCTCCTTCAAACCTTTCGACTGGGGCGAACGATGGCGAGCCCTTTCTTTGTGGATGGAGTTCCGATTGATGTTCAAGTCGATGACATCATGGCCAAGGCTTTTAGCATCCTCGGTAAGAACGTAGGTCGCATTTCTGGAGGAGATCTGCGTCCGGTCGAGGGCAGCAGCCAGTTGAGGTGTCATGATATTCTTCCTGGCTCTTTTTGGAGCAGACGCAGCGGCAGCACCCCCAACTGCACCTTCCTTCTCCCGGTCATCATCCGTCTCCTCAGCCGCACTTGACAATGAAGATGATGCCAGCACCATTCGGATGGTTGAAGCTTCCTGCTCTTCCTGTGCCCTCTTCCGTTGCCCTGATATATATATATATATATATATATATATATATATATATACAGGGCTGTGGGGGTCTATCACTTTCGGGTCGGGTCCGGGTCTGGGTCATTTTTCTAAATTACTTTCGGGTCCGGGTCCGGGTCGGACCCGAAAATTCACTTTCAGCTCCTGTCGGGTCTTTGAGTATATGACCCGGGTCTGGGTCGGGTCCATTATTAAAAATGTAATAATTATAATTTGGTATAGGATAGGTAATGAGACTGCTACCGTAGCTACATTAACATGTTTTCTGAAACATAGTAAAACATTATATGGCTATACGTAGCCTAAACATATATATTAATTAATCCGAGTTTGGAAATGTTTGAAAGTAGGTATATTAATTGTATTAATATTTAATAGTAACTAGGTATAGTTATACACGCACTGCTAAGGGGCAAAGTACGATGTATGATTGCTCTCTTCAGCCCCCTTATTCTAAATTTTAATTAATTTTGTGAAAACAAATTCTATATTTTTTTGAGTGAACTCAAATGGAAATTATCATCTTGCATTAAAATTAAATACTTTGCTTATCTTAAAAAAAAAAATAAAACCGATAATATGAAATAATTAGTCATTTTGTAGTAATATTGTCTTTATATTTTGAGGGCAACATATTCTGTGAACTCCTTTAAAACAGATATTGAAATAGCGGCATAGCCTATACTTATTTCTTCTAGAATCTAGATTGAAAGTTGTAGCAAGACAGGAAAGAGATTTCTGAATTTTTAACTAATTTTTTTTATTTTGAATATACACAGTATATATATATATATATATATATATATATATATATATATATATATATATATAATATATATATATGCGCTTCTTAACTGAAATATTTTTATTAGGACTATTCTACACTATTTTATTTGAGAAGACTTTAATTCCCAACACCGTTCGATCGCAAACACAATACTGCGTCTAATAATGATTGCCTGTTTTAATTCTCCCATTTCCATCCACCATTTCATGGGATCTTGATCGATCAGTTTCCCAGCTGAATCTCTCTTTTTCGCGAGGTGAGGTCATTTTTCAAACTGTATCACACCTGCATCAAACTTCGCACTCAGTGACACAGTTTGAATTCGTCCTTCCTTCTGGAGAAGTCTTTCCTTTTGTCGCAATTCTTTTTCAACTCACAACCCACAAACAAACAATAAAATACATTAGGATTAGGCTATTCTTCCGTCACCGTTAACTCTCCACTTCCAGTGAATCATTTAGAGGGTGGAGTGATAATTCAATACATTGTTGCCAAATCTAAAGGCGCACACATAAATTTTGTAAACTAAAAACCTGGCTGTGCGGGTCCTTCACTTTCGGGTCGGGTCTGGGTCAATTTTAAAATTCACTTTCAGATCCGGGTCCGGGACCGGGTCCGGGTCTTATCTCACTTTCTGGTTAAACCCGGGTCTGGGTCCGACCTGCCAGCCCTGATATATATATATTGGGCAACTGGAGCAGTACAGCCGTCCGCTGGAGTTTCTTGTCGCAAAAATGTCGCGTTCTCTGAACTCCCTGGATGGCTTCAGGACCAAACTAGTAGGCACAGCCAGTCTTATATGGGTTAACACACACACACACACACACACACACACACTCTCTATCATTTATATATATATATATGTATTTTAGGGTGGTCCTTAAAAATGAAAGTTTGGCATTTGTTTCTCTACCCCCCCTACCAAAATTTGTGCAGTTCCTAGGAAAAACCATGCGTGCTAAATATTTTTAAATCCAAGAATATTTAGAGGTCACCCACGTGAGTTGAAGTTTTACTATTATACAGGAAATTGTACATATACAGTACATGGAAGTTGTATCTAACACTCCTTTTTTCTTTCCTTAGGATGGAATCGAGAAAGAAGTTGTATTTGATCGGTTCTGTTCAACCGGAAATCAAGGGCGCTAAATTGCCATCATATCGGCAAGCTTTTGGGCATTTCCTGTTCCTCCATTTGGAGAAGAAAAAGACCACCCGGGACGCCAGTCGCGAAACAGTAGAGGCCATCAAGGCGTTGTGGGATAAAGCCAGCATCCCACGCGAAACAGTAGAGGCCATCAAGGCGTTGTGGGATAAAGCCAGCATCCCAACGCGAGCTGACCAGCATTGCATCAAGAAGCTGGAGGCGGTCTTCGAGGAGTTGAAAGCTCTGAAAAAAACATAGACCAGGACCAGTGCATCCCACAAGCAGAAGGAACAGGAGTTTCAAGAGCGCTTGGAAGATCTCTTTGACATCGCTCATGCGGATGCACTGGTCCTGATGAAGAATCCTGAGGACCGAGCTTTCCTTCTGGCCCAGCGACAGAAGGGGAGGCCAGGCTGCATCGGCTTTGTGGATATGGTACAGGCCCAGAAGGACGAGGAATCCCGGAAGAGGTCAGAGCAGGAGGCCAGGCAATGGAAGAGGGCACAGGAGGAGCAGGAAGCTTCAACCATCCGAATAGTGCTGGCATCATCTTCATTGTCAAGTGCGGCTGAGGAGACGGATGATGACCGGGAGAAGGAAGGTGCAGTTGGAGGTGCTGCCGCTGCGTCTGCTCCAAAAAGAGCCAGGAAGAATATCATGACACCTCAACTGGCTGCTGCCCTCGACCGGACGCAGATCTCCTCCAGAAATGCGACCTACGTTCTTACCGAGGACGCTAAAAGCCTTGGCCATGATGTCATCGACTTGAACATCAATCGGAACTCCATCCACAAAGAAAGGGCTCGCCATCGTTCGCCCCAGTCGAAAGGTTTGAAGGAGGAGTTCTCCACCGACGTCCCCCTTACTGTTCATTGGGATGGTAAGCTCATGGAGGATCTGACATCCCGAGAACATGTTGATCGCTTGCCTGTCCTGGTGTCTGGCCTTGGAGTTGAGCAACTCTTGGGTGTTCCAAAGCCTCCATCCGGAACTGGAGAGGCGCAAGCAGCGGCCGTCGTCAAGTGTCTCGACGACTGGAAGATCGACGACGGGGTTCAGGCGTTAAGCTTCGACACCACAGCTTCGAGCACAGATCATCGATGTGGCGCCTTTGCTCTCATCGAGGAGAAACTTGGCAGAGATCTTCTGTTTTTTACTTGTCGGCACCATGTGTTGGAACTTGTGATTGGAGCCGCTTTCGAGACAACCATCGGGAGATCGTCGACGGGACCTGAGATACTCCTGTATAAAAGGTTCATGGGCCACTGGCAGTTCATTGATCAAGACAAATTCAAGCCAGCTTCAACTGATCCATCTGTGGAGAGCTCAGTGGCATCTTCGCGGGACGAACTACTCGATTTCTCAAGAAGACAAACGGTTCATGTTCGCGACGATTACTGAGAATTCCTCGAGATCAGTACAATCTTCCTTGGAGGCACACCAGAGCGTGGAATCAAGTTCACAGCTCCCGGAACAATGCATCGCGCTCGATGGATGGCGAAGGTGTTATACGCGATCAAAATATAGCTCTTCCGGGAGCAGTTCCGGATGACATCATCGGAGGAGAGAGGAGTGCGTGATCTCGCGTTTTTTGCCGTGGTGATCTACATGAGAGCATGGAACACGGCTCCTCAGGCGGTGGGAGCCCCCTGGAATGACTTCCATCTCATGAAGGAGCTGATGCGCTACCCACATCGAGGGATTTCCACCGCTACCAGCAAGAAGCTTTCTCACCACCTCTGGTACCTATCGGAGGAGCTCGTCATGGGGATGGCCTTCTTTGTATATAGAGAACAACATTGTCTGTGGAAAATTAAATCAAAAGAATATTCCAGCAAACAGTTGAAGGCTGAAGCCTATAATAAATTAGTACAAAAACTTAAGGAAGTAGATAAAGATGCCTGCAAGGAAACGGTACTTAAGAAAATAAATTCTCTGAGGACGAATTTCAGGAAAGAAATTCGTTCTCAGACAATTCATCGAAAAATTTGGAGCAGATGCTGATGATGCATACATACCTAGTCTGTGGTATTTTAAGAATCTTTGGTTTCTTGAAGACCAGGAAATACGAAGAGAAAGCACCTTCACTATTAATGTCAATGATAATGAAGTTATTAATTATGTATGCATAGCTAATTTTTTATTCATGTATCTTAGCGTCGCTGACTACGAATCCATCGGCCCGCGATCGAGACCCGGTGACGGCAGGCGGCGTGCAGCAAAACGCAGCTGTTCATCCTTCCACACAATAAAGAAAGTGGTTGGCAGATAAATGGGTACCATGAGTAGCCTAGTGTTTAAGACGCTGGGCTGCTGGTGGGGCGTGGTTCGGATTCCACGTTAAACTGTCGGTCCAAGGTGGAGTGAAATCCTTGACATTCGTCAGAATGAACAATTCGGGCGGAAGCAAACCAAAGGTTACTAAAGGTTATATGTTATATAAAAGCAAGTTGTGTGTGATTCTGTCTGTGAGTCTGTGTCCGTGAAATTTGGGTCTCTAAAAAAGCTGAATATTTTTAATTATGATACATGGTTAGAAAGTAAAAAAAAAATTATAGTCATGAAAATCTTAAGGTTCACATTGTCAAGATTTATGAAACTTAAGATTTTCATGACTATAATAATTTTATTAACCAAATAATTGAACCCCCAGTAATTGGGAGAAGTAGTCCCTCCAATTACTGGGGGGATACGACGAAAAATAAAAAAGATTTGAATAATTAAAATTTAATACAATCAATCCACCCCAAGTAAGTGCTGGGCATAACAGCTAGTGTGTATATATATATATATATATATATATATATATATATATATATATACTAAAATATCAAATAATTCAAATTCTATCAACATTTAACGAAAGAGTATGATTTTCTGACTTAACATGCAAAAATTATTAAACCTTTTTAATAATTTTTTTTATACAAATAATTTTTAACGTAAAATTTACCTGAAATTATATATATATATATATATATATATATATATATATATGTATATATATATATATATATAGAGAGAGAGAGAGAGAGAGAGAGAGAGAGAGAGAGAGAGAGAGAGAGAGATTCGCACGTTTCTGGACCAATAAACCCAGTGGCCTGAGGTGAGATTGCGGTTGAAAATTTTAAATCTTCGTAAGATCCTCGAGTAGCTAGAAATCGCAGTGTAGCACTGAAGCCCTCATGTGGGGTAATTGCATTTCTTATTACCATATCTTGTTTAATCAATAGAATAAGCATAAGCAAAAGTTCTAAGTGTGTAGCTTTATCCATGCGTAAGTAATTAAACCAATTTTCAGGCTATAATTTCAATTCACTTAATAAATTAGTGGGAGAATATGCGCTTAGTTTTAATAACCAGTTTTTTGTCCATTTCAATTTCTTTTTCGACTTTAAAGCAATTGCAACTTCTACTAAATTTAGTGAGTCTGAATCTAAGAATATGTTAACACAACAGCAAAATGGAAACTGACAAAACGCTCATGTAAGATGTTAATGTGTGTGGGATCTTGCGTGTTCAAGTTTCACATCAAGTCTAACATTGAGCATGAGTAGTATGGGTGCGTTTGGGGAGACAGACATGGATCAATTTAAAAATTAACCCCTTTCACCGTCCTTCATGACAGTCCAAAAAAAAATCATCCTCGCCTTCCTCCTTGAAAAAAAAAAGATTCATCGTCGCCTTCCTCCTCGAAAAAAAAAGGAAAAAAGGGTTCATCATCGCCTTCATTCACGAGAAAAATCCTCCTGTCCTGTGGGGTTCTCTCAAGGTCTTTCATGAGACAAACAAAATCAAACAAACAAACACAGACAGAGTTTGACACTCCATTTTGAACTTATACCCTTAAATATTAGAAATGAAAACTTAAAATAAATATCTGAAAAAAGGTTTAATAGGCCTAACGAGAGTATGCGTCGACCTCAAAACCCACAATGACTTGTATTATATTCCTATATCAAATACCTCTTCAAATGTAATTCCACTTCCACGTGTTAACAAAATGCAAACACCACAAAATATAAACTCAGATTAATCACGTTTTAAATCAATAACAATTTCTTTGTTTATTATTTGCATTATATGACGTTAAATAAAAATATTAAATAAAATTTAAATAAAACATTTTATTTTCAATTATAAGGGGTAACTTTTGCTTATCCTAATTAAAATTCATTTACTCTACATTAACATGAAATGAAGCGAAAAGAAATGAAATGAAAGGGCCTATAGGCAGACTATACCCATATGAGAAATATTATTAAGCTACATTATGTAGTTTAGCCAATATAACTATCATTATTTATCATCAATTACCAGCTTAAACATTATTATTTCTTTACTAATATATATATATATATATATATATATATATATATATATATATATATATATATAAGACTTTTTAAAAAGGTTAGGATGAACATGCAGATACATGCAATTTATATTTCATAAGTTCAATTACACTGCCCAACACCAATTTTGCTGATTTAATTCTAACACCTGTTTTTAGGTAACTTTGGTGTGCTGATTTCAAAAATCACCTTAGTTTTTGCCTATGACGTCAGGTTTTCGAGCAATTATATGACGTTAAATAAAAATATTAAATAAAATTTAAATAAAACATTTTATTTTCAATTATAAGGGGTAACTTTTGCTTATCCTAATTAAAATTCATTTACTCTACATTAACATGAAATGAAGCGAAAAGAAATGAAATGAAAGGGCCTATAGGCAGACTATACCCATATGAGAAATATTATTAAGCTACATTATGTAGTTTAGCCAATATAACTATCATTATTTATCATCAATTACCAGCTTAAACATTATTATTTCTTTACTAATATATATATATATATATATATATATATAAGACTTTTTAAAAAGGTTAGGATGAACATGCAGATACATGCAATTTATATTTCATAAGTTCAATTACACTGCCCAACACCAATTTTGCTGATTTAATTCTAACACCTGTTTTTAGGTAACTTTGGTGTGCTGATTTCAAAAATCACCTTAGTTTTTGCCTATGACGTCAGGTTTTCGAGCAATCAAATACGGATATTTTGGAGATATCGCATTTTGGCAGGGTTATGCCCAATTTTTTTCTTTTCAAAAAATAAGTTTTTACATACTCAGAATCAGCATGGAAAAGTAAACAATTGTGCAGGGAGTGAACTTTAATATACAATGGTAATATTGACACATAAAGTGATTAAAAGTGTTTAAATAAGCAAAAAATGAATCCATATTAAAGCAAGCACGGGACCAGTTTTCTTAACATCGTCTTTTTCTTGTTTTCTTACTTTTCAGTGCTGATAAATTTTCTCTTATAGGACTTCCTAGAATGAGAGATGTCAAGACAATCTCTTTGCAGGCTCCAGCAGTAGTCAGCCATCATATGGGTATCCCAGTCAGCCATCATACGGGTATCCCATCTTCCTTGGTATCGTTCTTCCATCACTTTGATTTCTTGGTGGAACCTTTCACCTTGCTCTTCACTAACATCACCAAGATTTTCTGGAAATTTATCCAGATGACTGTTGAGATAGTGAACTTTAATGCTCATGTTGCAACCCAACTGCTGAAAGTTTACAAGTAAATCCTTTACAAGATCTTTATAATTTTCAGACTTTTTGTTTCCTAGGAAGTTCTTAACTACTGCCACAAAAGCATTCCAAGCTCTTGCCTCCGTTTCGGTCATTGAGTTACTGAACTGCGGATCTTTCATCAGTTTTCTTATCCACAGATAAAATTTTAACAGCAAAACAGCTGTTAACAGGTCTCAAAAATCATCAATTTTGATAAGCGCCCTTCATGGATCACCCAAAATAGGCATATTGCATTGCACGAAAACCTGATGTGATTGACAAAATCTAAGATGATTTTTTAAATCAGCACATCAGTATTATCCAGAAACAGGTCTTAGAATTAAATCAGCAGCAAAAAATTTTTTTTTGTTGGGCAGTGTTATCGATACGTCTTCCTTCATTATTGCGTAATCAAATCTGTTTACCTATTCTAAACATCCACTTAAACATTATTACTAATATTGATTTATTGTTATTATTATTATATATATATATATATATATATATATATATATATATATGTGTGTGTGTGTGTGTGTGTGTACACATGTTAAGAGTATTTAAATTAAACATACTAATTTCAATTCCCTTCAAAATAAAAGCCTCTTTCAAATCTACCCCAATCTTGCTATATATTTCTCGCAGTAATTGTTTTCAGACCAGTAGTAGTTAAGTTTCACTTATATATATATTCATAACAACGCAATATCGAAATAAGTAGGTTTGGCAAAAAAAACACTTTCTTAATATTTCCGCTAATAGAAAACGTCGACTAGGCTTTACAAGGCATAACTCTAGTATTTATCATTGTAGCAAAGATTGTTGACTAAATATAGCACGTCTTTCATGGAGGAATACCACCAAAGTAGTTCAATACACATCTTCAATAATAATTCAGCAAAGATCTTTCACTACACAGTCTCTTCCGATTACACTGGGGAACAAATTTTAACTTTTTTTTTGTTTCTTGGACGTGAATAGGTCGGTCTTATAGGATTTTTTCCGCGATTCCGAATATAACCGTAGAATTTCTCTATCACCCAAGGTTACTGAGAAATTTGTATTTTAATATTTATTCAAAAAGTGTATAGAAGTTAGTAAAAATATTTCATAAAAATTATGTTAGTGGCAGATTGGCATTTAAAATATTCTTCTTAAAACTTCTTTGTCACTGATTTTCTCTTGTAGTTTTCATTAGGAGCTTCTCGCATCAATGTCCAGCAGTAATCAGCTAACATTGCCGGATCCCACCTCCCTTGGTAGCGTTTCTCCATAGTAGCTATATCTTGGTGGAACCTTTCTCCATGCTCATCGCTTACGTCGCCGAGATTTTCAGGGAAGTAATCTAAATGGGAGTGCAAGAAATGGATTTTTAGTGACATATTACATCCCAATAACCTATATGCTTCCATCATGTTCTGCACTATTTTTTCATAGTTAGAGGCTTTGATGTTCCCTAGAAAATTTGTGACAACATTCTTCATGGCCTCCCATGCCACTTTTTCTTTTCCTCTCAAGGCATCATCAAACTTTTGATCTTTCATGAGCTCTCTGATTTGGGGACCAACAAAGATCCCTTCTTTTATCTTTGCATCGCTAAGTCGTGAAAACGTTTTCTTCAAATATTTGAATGCCTCATCTTCCTTGTTCATTGCTTTGACAAAATTTTTCATGATGCCAAGTTTGATGTGAAGTGGCGGTAAGTATATTTTCTTGGGGTCAACTAAGGGTTCATGAGACACATTCTTCAGTCATGGGATACATTTTTGACGAAGTGGCCAATCCTTTACAAAATAATGCGAATCTCTGGCTCTGCTGTCCCATTCACAAAGGAAGCAGCAGAACTTCGTATAACCGAGCTGCATTCCCAGAAGAAGCGCGACGACTTTTAAATCCCCACATATATACCAACGAAACTGGTCATGATTAATCTGCTGAAGGATGAGTTTCGTATTTTCGTAAGATTCCTTCATGTGGACAGCGTGCCCTACAGGAATGGAAGGGTATTTATTTCCATTGTGAAGTAGTACAACCTTGAGGCTTAGCTTCGAAGAGTCAATAAATAAACGCCAATCTTCAGATTTGTGCTCATGACCGAGAGCTAACAGCAGTCCATTTACATTATTACAGTAGCATAAACCACCTGACGAGGAGAAATACTGCATCAGATGTTTTTGGCGAGTGCGGAACGCTGATATGCTTGTATCTTTTGCCAGCAAATTCCATTCACGTAACCTGGAGCCCAATAATTCCGCTTTCTTTTTCGGAAGGTCCAAATCTCTCACGAGATCATTCAGCATAACCTGCGTTATCATACGTGGTTTATTTGATTCAGGTTGCTGAAAGTCTGTATCTTTAGTGTCATCAATTTCCATTGGTTCAACTTCAGACTCTTCATCCAGTGTCCATGACTTTGGGGGAGTTGGAATTGGGTTATCATCGTCATGTAGTACTGGTCTCATGGCAGATGCAAGATTTGGGTATTGAATTTTATGTTTATTTTTGGCAGAGAATCCTGAAACGTTAGTCATACAAAAATAGCAATCCGTTAGGTGATCCTTGGGCTCTCTCCAAATCATTGGTATGGCAAATGGCATAGATTTGCGGGTACCTTCAATCCAACCCCTAAGAGTGACGGCACAGGAAATGCATGAGATATGAGGTGCCCAGGATTTGTCTTGGTCGCCTACCTTACATCCAAAATAAAGTTCGTAAGCCTTCTTCACGAGTGGGGTCATCGTCTTCCTCTGTGCCATTATGGTCAGTTCTCCACATACGTAGCAAAATGTATCTCTGGGATTAATACAGTTTCGATTCATGCTGGCAGAAAATTATTGAAATCACGGAAAACGTTTTGGAATGAAAAACCAATTTTTTCTACTATGAAAAATTTTATAATTTGAGCAAAACTTGAAATTTTTTTTTCTTTTTATTAAAAATCGTTTGTTTAAATAGCTATATTTTTTTAATGCAAAAAATACTATTAAATATAGTTAACCTGGAAAAAAAAGGAAGTAAAATTAAATTAGTACACTTAATTTTAACTAATATTTTGGGAAAACTCTGAGTAAATGGAAATATTATTTTCTCGAAAACTATGGGTGATAGAAAAATTCTGAAACCATATTTGGAATCAGCATCAAAAGTTCTATAAACAAGAAACACGAAATAGTTTTCAAGAAAAAAAATGTTGTTCCCTAGTGTTATTTAAGCAAACCTGAAATTGCATATTCTGAAATTCTAAACGCTTTATGCAACAAGAGGAAGAAATCGTAACTTCTTTCAAAACTGTACTATTTCCATTATTCTAATTCCATGTATTCTCTTATATATATATATATATATATATATATATATATATATATACACACACACATAAACATATATATATATATATATATATATATATATATATATGTTGACTAAATATAGCACGTCTTTCATGGAACAATACCACAAAAGTAGTTCAATACACATCTTCAATAATAATTCAGCAAAGATCTTTCACTACACGGTCTCTTCCGATTATTTAAGCAAAACCTAAAAGTTGCATATTCTGAAATTCTGAATGCTTTATGCAACAAGAGGAAGAAATCGTAACTTCTTTCAAAACTGTACTATTTCCATTATTCTAATTCCATGTATTCTCTGTGATATATATATACAGGGTGGGCCGAAAGTCTGGATCCATAACAAAATATTTATTTTAATACATAAATTACAACAAATGGTAAATACTTAAAATGAATATCAACTTTAACTCGTAAATGCGTATCCGTGATACTGTACAGTAGTTCGTACTCCAGTATAAACAACAAATTATAACAAATGCTCAAATTGGCGGCCTCTGACATCGAGACACTTAGGGATGGAATTTATTATTTTTAATAATTCTTCGAATTGACGTTCTCGAGATGCGTGTTTCATTTGATAATCGTCTTGTTGACTTTACTGGACTATTCGTTAAAGTTTCACATACCATTGCAGAGGTATTTTCATCAGTTGCAGTTTCTGGACGACCAGAACGCCGTTTCTTTGAAACGTTTAAACAACTTGCCAACAGTCGCATGTGTTACTGGATGCTTATCAGGATGATTTCTATTGAATTCGGTAGCAACTTCTCTGTGTGTAGCGCCCTGTCTTGCGTACATGAGCACAAGTTCTACCCGGTCTTCTGTTGTTAGATTCGAAGCCATTTCTGGGCTGAAATAAAAAAAGTATTTGAGTATTTATACTGGAGTAGGAACTACTGTACAGTATCACGGATACGCATTTACGAGTTAAAGTTGATATTCATTTTAAGTATTTACCATTTGTTGTAATTTATGTATTAAAATAAATATTTTCCTATGGATCCAGACTTTCGGCCCACCCTGTATATATATATGTATATATATATATATATATATTATATATATATATATATATATTTATCGGATCGACCAGAAATAGACCAACAAATAGACAGACAAATTCTTCTTCCATGCCTTCATCAAACATTCTTGGAAAACACGTGGGCAAAGAATCAAACAGTGGAAGCGTCTGTTTTTCTTTCAAACAAAAGTGAGCCCTTAACAACAAAAGGACGCACGGGCAAGGCTTCTTAAGATTTGGCGCGAAGTTCTACGTCACAGGAACTACGTATAAAAGCGAGTTTCCACTCACACTCGCTCTCACACACTCGATCTCCACCTTTACGAGCCACACTCGTCCGTCAACCGCCCTCCGGCTCCCCGCCGGAGGAGCGGCCTGCTTTTCCCCTCAAGGCCTTCGATCTATCATCAAGCAAGACCTTCTATAGACCGCCTGCAGAAGCAATCCTTCGAAGCCCAACCAGAATCACTTCGGGCCTACGGTCTACAAGGTCAGCCTGCAAGTTTCTCTACCGTCTACGAGAGATATTCCGCACCTCAGGCCTACGCCTGCAAGATCATTTATAGGCCATCCTGCACCTCGAGAAGTAACATCTCCTCAGGCCTACAGTCTACAAGAGATATTCATCTCCTCAGGCCTACAGTCTACAAGGCTTGACCGACACGACTAACGCGTGAGTGACCAGCTTCCAGAGGACGATCAACGACACTTCGAGCCTACAATAATAGGTTCACTCGACACTTCAACAAAGGTTTTCATCGTTCCCGGTAAGATAAGTGCATCCTTTCCTAAGTACTTTTGTGAAGCCTACATTAGCCCACCGCCGAACGGTAGACTATACCCCAAGTGTAATTAAGCGTTCCAACTGACTCTCGTTAAATAACGCAGTAGGCCTATTATCCAATTCAAGTGTCATTCCAATACCGTAATTCCGCGTATCATCCGTTATTGTGTTCAATTTATATATTTATGTGATAACTAAATATTCTCCTGGCGTAATCATTTAGCAGCACATAATGGCCTTATATATAAATGATATTTGTATAACCATCGTCAAGCATTTCAATCCATTATTATTAGGCCGCATCATTTATTCTGTCCATCCATTCAATCCTCTAGCCTATTTAATTAGAGTGTCACGTATCGATTTCACTGTACTAAACGCACGTGCATTCTGTATGTCATTTACTAGGCCCATTCACTGGTCCATTTTGCATGCCATTTACATACCATCAAGGAATGTATTAATTGTCAATTTAAGCTATTAACCATTCATATTATTAGCTAAGCCCTGTCATCAGCATAACGTAAGGGCTATCAATTAATTACTATCAATCCTTTGTTATATTACTGTGAATAGATAACATCTATATTTTCATAATAAATACAAAACAATAAGGTATTTTTATAACCTTAATATTAATTTGCTTGGGTGTAATCCAAGCTGGTGATCCTCGTTGCAATTCATGTCACTTCCAATGGTATGGTGGGCCTACTCCATTAGCAACTTTTCAATTGGTGATACTTTATATATTAAATTATTAACCCAGCCTATCATTAATAAACAATCAGTCATTGCATCAATTAATCATTAGTATACAATCAAATCATTATCACCTTAAACGGCTAAAACTAGGTCCACTATAAATTGGTGATAACCCTGGAGTGACTCGAACTTATTTTTCGTTATTTATTCACAGTGATCCTTGTGCCTAGCCATTACTGACCATTTCATTTTCTGCAGCCATATCAAACTATTCTATGTGCATACGGTATTCATAAATTCAGTGAAATTAACTAGGCCTACTTGCAAACAGTGATATTCGTTTCGCGCGGTACTTTATTAATTAATGCCTTACTGCCTCGCGGTCATGTGCCGTGGCACAATCACCGCAACTTTCAAATTCACGATTGCGTCCCCCTCAGTCGAGTCTCACTGCCTCCTGACGGCAGGGGCGCGGCTACCCCTTGGAGAAGCCACCACTGGCATTGGGTCCTGCTCCGCCGTCATACGGATCGTGGAGGGACTCACGAAAATCACCACCTAACATCTCAGGACAACACTCACCCCCACCCCCCCTAGCGCTGCAGTCAGTCCCAAATTCGTTTCAAACGGCGCATTCTTTCGTCACCACCTCGTCCAAAAATATTCAACGGTCCCGTCTCGGCCGTTGTACGGTAAATCATTTGGAGATAAATCTGGCGACGCGCCCTATTGCACCAGCGAATTTTTCCTCAAGCACGATGGGTGTTCCCTTCCCCATTTCCTAAGGGAAGGCTTAAAAAGAAAACATTCTTTCAAGTAAACAAGCAGAGCGCACACATGCATCCACGCAACAAAAGGGCCGTACTGCAAAACAGACACTTCAGGCACAGGGTTGGCGATCCCCTGCCTTCATCAGCTGTCTCTTTACATCATTCCGTGGATTAATACTGCTGCTGGTGTACTTGAACGACGTTTCTTTTTCTCCCCTTCGGCAGGAGCGACTTCGACGACAACAGCCACACGACGAGTTATGAGCACAGCATTAGAACTCAAACACAGTTCCCCCTGCCCCTCTCGTTTCCTCCGTTCGCTTCTCACTGCCCCGCATTCCTGCCGTACCCCAACCCCATCCCCCTGCGGAACCCCCACCCCATACAACAGCGCCTCCTCTTCCGAGCATCTCCCCGCTCCGAGACGACCCTTCACTCCTCCCTGCGTCAGGAATTCCACGACATACCAGGCCAAGCGTCAAATCTCGGAGTGGCCCAAACAGGTCTCCCTACAGAATGGTATTTCTTCTTAGTATCGTTCCTTCGTCTCTGAGAGGGAACTACTTGTAGCGGATCGACCAGAAATAGACAACAAATAGACAGACAAATTCTTCTTCCATGGCTTCATCAAACATTCTTGGAAAACACAAGTGGGCAAAGAATCAAACAATGGAAGCGTCTGTTTTTCTTCCAAACAAAAGCGAGCCCTTAACAACAAAAGGACGCACGGGCAAGGCGTCTTAAGATTTGGCGCGAAGTCCTACGTCACAGGAACTACGTATAAAAGCGAGTTTCCACTCACACTCGCTCTCACACACTCGATCTCCACCTTTACGAGCAACACTCGTCCGTCAACCGCCCTCCGGCTCCCCGCCGGAGGAGCGGCCTGCTGTTTCCTTGAAGGCCTTCGATCTATCATCAAGCAAGACCTTCTACAGACCGCCTGCAGAAGCAATTCTTCGAAGCCCAACCAGAATCACT
This sequence comes from Bathynomus jamesi, assembly GCA_023014485.1. Lineage (NCBI taxonomy): Eukaryota > Metazoa > Arthropoda > Malacostraca > Isopoda > Cirolanidae > Bathynomus > Bathynomus jamesi. Next base: position 440,183 of record JAJOZX010001035.1, on the reverse strand, counting down.
TCTGGCCTACGGTCTACAAGGTCAGCCTGCAAGTTTCTCTACCGTCTACGAGAGATATTCCGCACCTCAGGCCTACGCCTGCAAGATCATTTATAGGCCATCCTGCACCTCGAGAAGTAACAGCTCCTCAGGCCTACAGTCTACAAGAGATATTCATCTCCTCAGGCCTACAGTCTACAAGGCTTGACCGACACGACTAACGCGTGAGTGACCAGCTTCCAGAGGACGATCAACGACACTTCGAGCCTAGTAATAGGTTCACTCGACACTTCAACAAAGGTTTTCATCATTCCCGGTAAGATAAGTGCATCCTTTCCTAAGTACTTTCATGAAGCCTACATTAGCCCACCGCCGAACGGTAGACTATACCCCAAGTGTAATTAAGCGTTCCAACTGACTCTCGTTAAATAACGCAGTAGGCCTATTATCCAATTCAAGTGTCATTCCAATACCGTAATTCCGTGTATCATCCGTTATTGTGTTCAATTCATATATTTATGTGATAACTAAATATTCTCCTGGCGTAATCATTTAGCAGCACATAATGGCCTTACATATAAATGATATTTGTGTAACCATTGTCAAGCATTTCAATCCATTATTATTAGACCGCATCATTTATTCTGTTCATCCATTCAATCCTCTAGCCTATTTAATCAGAGTGTCACGTATCGCATTCACTGTACTAAACGCACGTGCATTCTGTATGAATAAATAAAGAAATTATTATTGATTTAAAACGTGATTAATCTGAGTTTATATTTGTGATGTTCGCATTTTGTTAACACGTGGAAGTGGAATTACATTTGAAGAGGTGTTTGGTATTGGATTATAATACAAATCATTGTGTGTTTTGAGGTAGATGCATACTCTCGTTATGCCTGTTAAACCCTTTTTCAGGTATTTATTTTAAGTTTTCATTTCTAATATTTAAGGGTATAAGTTCAAAATGGAGCGTCAAACTCTGTCTGTGTCTGCTTTTGTCTGTTTGTTTGTGTGATTTTGTTTGTCTCATGAAAGACCTTGAAAGGACCCCACAGGACAGGAGGATTTTTCTCGTGAAGGAATGCGATGATGAACCCTTTTTTTTTCGAGGAGGAAGGCGAGGATGAATCTTTTTTTTTCAAGGAAGAAGGCAAGGATGAATCTTTTTTTTTTCAAAGGAGGAAGGCGAGGATGAATCTTTTTTTTTGAAAGACCATGAAAGACACCTTATAAAGGAGGGACCGTCATGAAGGACGGTGAGGGGGGGGAATTTTCAAATTGATCCATGTCTATCTCCCCAAACGTGCCCATACTACTAACATGGAATAGGGACGAAATAATTAAGCGTGTATGGCTGGCTTTACAGAAAATATTAAAATACTAGATTAAATGTGTGTTCCGCAGGAATCCACAAGTCATCTACAATCACATAGCATCTTTTCCAAATAGTCTACGAGAGGTCATTAATAATAATGGAGGATGTACCAAGTATTGAGTAATTGTGTATAATAATGTTATGGTTGTAATGTAGTAAATATATATAGGGTGTTCCAGAAGTCATCACCCCATCTGAAGTACCTGTAATCTTAATTTAATTATTTTATTTTTTATTTTTTTCCAGATTGTAGAAGATCAACACATAATTCTAAATAAAATAAATTATATCCACTTTCTAAAGTATTTGTTGTTTTATTGGTTCAAAAGTTATAAGCAAAACAAATGGGGTGATGACTTTTGGAACACCCTTTATTTATTTACTTGAAGAATTGTCAGTTCCCTATAATTTGAACATTATGTTTTGTGTGTTCTTAAGAAAATCCCTAAATTTACTTGATTCATGTTTATTTTTCTGATAAAAAATTGAACTATGTTATCATTATCTCTCCATGGATAGATCTTTTTCTGGATAATCATTTGCTGATGATGTATGGATTTAAACATAAATGTTATTACCTGGAGGATAATCGATACCACAACTTCTCTTACAATTTAACTATAACATGGCCACATCAAAATCGTATGATTGAAAGTTTTTAAAGTATCCCACGTTTGTGAAATAACCTAACTACTCTATTCTCTAAATTTAAGAATAATGCATGAATAAACTACATAGTCGTCCTAGCATTACCACCAAAACTACAGTGAACAATATATTTATTCTGTCATCGGTTTTAAAAAATAAAAGTATTACTATGACAACACCTGAGATGGGGAGGAGGGGAGGGAGGGAGTGAAGGTGGGGGATTGGGGTTTAAGAGGGACTGCGTCGCTGTCACATCTCGAAGAGGGCAAGACAGGGGTGGAGCAATACTATTGCAGAGGATTGTACATGGGAACTTTCCTGTCTTTTAGTTTTTTCAAATAAAATATTGTGGTTCACTTTATTATGTCTTACTTATATCTAGGAAACAGCTATAAATAGTTGAATTGCTGTCAGTGTATTTAAATATAATTTCCTTCAGTACATACGTAGATACACGGGTCAGTTGAGCTGGACCTTTTAAAACCAAACTATTTAGGAGATGTCCATCAGCAATCATTTAATCGGTGTAACAAGAGTTTCTCTAGTAGTTACGAGAAGCAGGAAGCGACAGCAATAGGTTTGTAATTATAATTATTGCGGGATAGAATGTCCCCATACTTATTTTTGACCAGGGGCAAGATATATACCCTCACGAACTCTGCAGGTTTAGCTTCCGTTCGAATTGTTCATCCTGACGAAGGTCAAGCTTGTCACTCCCCCTTAGACCTACATTTTAACGAGGAATCCGAACTATGCCCTACCAGTAGCCCAGCGTCTCAACCACTAGACTACCTACCCAGGGTGCCCATTTACCTACCAACCAATTTCTTTATTGTGTGGAGGGGTGAACAGTTGGGTTTTTCAAATGCCCCGCCTGCCGTCACCGGGTATCGATCTCGGGGCCAATGGATTCGTAGTCAGCGACGCTAACCACTACATCACCGAGGCGCATCAATACGCACACACATATATATATATATATATATATATATATATATATATATATATATACTGAACAATTACCTTTAGGGAAAAAAACATTCCTGTTATTCAGTATTTACTCTTAACATTATAAATGCAAACTAAAATTACCAGAAATTGTACATGTAAAATTAAATGTAAATGTTAAAATTAACTCGTTAAAATTGTACATGTGAAGTGAGGTAGGAGTTATATTTTTTCCTAAATTTTTATTTTCCTAAATTTTCTCTTCAAAATTAGGGTGCGCGTTATACGCCGGGAAATACGGTATATATATATATATATATATATATATATATACACATCGAATGTTTTCTGTGAGCGACGCTAACCACAACACCACCCAGGCACGTCAAATATATATATATATATATATATATATATATATATATATATATATATATATACGGAACAGAACTACAGACAGAAAACAGACAAAGAACAGCCACAGGAATCCTTTTCCACGCCATTCTAAAACATTCTTAATATTATTATTAAGCTACGTTTACACTTAGATACATGTATGAGATACAAATATAGATGTATAAGGACTTGTCTGAGATACAAGTCAATTGACAAATCGATATACATGTATAAATCTCGAGGGATTTTGACTCCTGTTCACATCTGGGCACATGTATCAGTTGCAAAATGTCTCCTGACGAGGAAGGTTTTGTGTTTTTAAGTGCAGCGACTGTACTTTTGAATGAATGTAAAAAAACTATGAAAAAAGAAAACGTAGGTGGTGGCAGCGCGAATTTTTGCGTAAAAGAGAAACATATGGAGCCTACTCAATGTTAAGGAATGAGTTGACGCTTGAGGATGGTGCTTACTTCAGGAATTATGTGAGAATGAGTGTTGTAGATTTTGAAAATCTACTTAAGTTGGTAGCACCTTATATTGTCAAGAAAGACACTAAATTTAGGTGTTCGATACCACCGGATGACCAATTAGCACTCATACTACGTTTCCTGGCAACAGGAGACTCTTTCAACATTAATGTACATGCATCGCATCTCTAAAAGTTCAGTGTGTTATATTATTGAAAATGTGTGTGAAGCAATTATCACAGCGTTATCAAGTGAAATGAAGATAAGAAACACAGTTTACTTTATGGTTGATAATTTTTTTTTTATTTAAAAACTGATTATATTTAAAAAACAGTAAAAAATAATTCAGCTTCATTATTTGAAACAAATCCTAAAAGTAATAATCGCTAATCAAAACCATTTGTGTTTTCAAAACATCAAAACATCAAACATAATCAAAACCATATTATATATTGTATAATAAATATTAATATAATATTTAATATATAATAACCACTTTCAATATAGACATCACTTAATACTTAAACATCCTATCCCACTGGGTTACAGTCTCTCCAGAGTTTGAGGTACTAGCAGGTTGCAGAACCGCACAAGTAGGAGTTGTCTGGTCTGAAGTGACATTTGATAAATCGCCGTAATTTCCAGTGCTAGCAGAAACACTGCAGTCCTCATCAGACGTAAAATTAGGAGGGATTGCATAAGATAGGGTAGGAGTACTTCGAGGGTTTGCATAAGACGAAGAAGGGGTTGGAGGATTTGAATAGGCTGCAGCAGGAGTTGACGGATTGGATGTAGAATTGTCCAATTGTATTCGATTTATTTCTGCATCATATAACACGGCGTTAATCTTATGTTTTGCTTCGGCTAGTATTAAGTGGTATTTTCTGTCGCTCAAACTCCGGAGCTCATTTGCTACTTGTTCATCAAACACACTGAATTCGTCTCTTGGTGGACGCGTAGCCATCCTATCACCAATTACTTTCATGTTTTTAACAATCTCTCCCATATCAACTGATTTCGTTGGGCGTTTTTTGTTCTCGAATAGTTGGAGTTCTTTCCCGTGGAGATTGAATAGATTGTTCGCTTTCATCACGATTCAAATGGTCACCTTCCACAAGATCATTAGCATCAAGTGCATTTTCTTGCTGCTCCTCTTCAATTACGTTCTGGAAGTACGGAAAATATGAAATGAATAAATGAAATGAATAAATGAATAAATATGAATGAATAATAAAATAAAATAATAAAATGAATAATAAAATGAATAAAAATGAATATGAAGGGGTTTATTTTTATTGCCCTATAGCCTAAAATAAATATTATGGTTTTTGTCATCCCACGTCTTTTCTTTGTGCTAGTGCGTAAGTTCATCCGTTGATTGAAATTTTACTGACTATAAATTCTTTGCCCCCCCCTGTTTTTATTCATAACGTTCGTTTTCATTTCAGCTTCCCCAGAATGAAGATGAGTGGTTGAAAATTGCTGACGACTTTGAAAAATATAGAACTTCCCCCATTGATTAGGGGCTTTGGACGGAAAGCATGTGAAAACAATAGCACCACCGAATACTGGAACTGCATTTTACAATTACAAGCAGACATTTAGTATTGTACTACTAGGGGTGGTTTATCTTTGCTAATGTCGGAATACAGGGAAGAATCTCTGATGGAGGTGTATTCAAACACATCCCTATATGAAAAATTGTTGAGAAAACAACTGAATATACCACAACCAGCTCCACTTCTTGTAAGAACAAAAGAGACGTCGTATGTTTTCGTTGCCGACGATGCGTTCGTCTTGGAAGAGAACGTCATCAAACCTTTTCTAGGTCACTACCCTCAAAATTTCTGGCAAAGGATTTTCAACTATCGTGTGTCCAGAGCTCGACGTAGTGTTGTAAACGTGTTCGGGATTTTAAGTGCAGTGTTTCGAGTTCTAAAAACCCAAATGCATCTAATCCCAACAAAAGCAACAAGTGTAACCTTAGCTGCGATTTACATTCACAACTATCTGAGAAATGTGAAATCGTCAATATACACCCACGGGTACATTCGACACCGAAGATGTAGATGGCAACGTATCACCGGGTGCATGGAGAACAATTAATACCAGTTCTACTGATCTACAGCCGCTTGACAGAACAGGAAGGAGGACAAATGCTTCTTTCGACAACCGGATGGAATTTGGAGAGTATTTTTGCAGCATTCAGGGATCATTACCTTGGCAGTATAATAGATAAAGCATCTATTGTAGACTATGCAAAAGTTTCTAAGCGCCGTACTATAAAAACATCGCCAGGTCTGGCGTTCGTTCTCTGCGTACGAAATGTGCTAGGCTACGTCTTTGTCACACGTAATATTTTAAGAGTACAGCCGGTATTTAATTTTGGTTTATTCTACATGGATTTAGTGACTTTTACATCTGATCCCTTCAGATTATTGTAGTAAATACATTTTTTCACTTACCTGTTTTGTTGGTTCTTCCGTGCTCCTGTTTTGGTATGGTCGATATTGGTCTTTCAGAAATGTCAAACTATTGAAGGCATACCATGTAAGCGTATAAACATCAGTAGATGCACATCCAGATTTTATACTGGAAATAACTTTTGCCAGTTCTCTGCAAAATTGACTCTTGACGTTGTGCCATTTTTCTTCAACTTCTTTTCTGGAACAGTTAAGTGTTTTTCCTATGTCCTCAAAAATGTCCCCACGAACATTACTGTCTTTGTACTCCTTTGATTTAATATCCCACACATTACTTATTCTTTTTCAATTAACAATAATGTCTTTTCTTTTGGCCACTATGTCATGGTGTCAACCAAATTAGTTAAAGGTGTCAAACAAATGCGGGATCTACTAGAACGTGTACTTACACAAACAAGAAACTCTACAAAGTGAGGGTAGGCGGTTGAGGCACGTGGCTAAAGGATTACTGCGCATGTGTGAGTAGTTCATACAAGTCAATTGTATCCGTGTATATGGCAAAATTACCATATACAAAATGTATCTCGGATTGTCAACACGACAACCATCTCATACAAAATGTATGAGCATTTGTATGAGCTGATGTATCGCGATTTGTCAAAAGACAAGTATCTCATACAAGTATCTCATACATGCATCTAAGCGTAAACGTAGCTTTAAGAAGATACATGTGGTTTCAAGGAATAAAAACAAAACAATGACGCTAGCCTCGAAACAACATAACGGACGCTTGGGACGCTTCTCAGAGTGCCGCGGAATTCGAATGTCCCTAAGGTTATATAAGGCGCAGTTTACTGGCATTCTCTCTCACTCCTTTCGTGCGTCCACTTCGCAAGTCCACTCTACACGCAGTTTCCCTGCATGAGCTTTAGCCGGCACGAGATCAAGGCCCACTTCAATATATTTCATTCAAGAAACGAAGCATCACTTGAAGTAAGCTATAAATCCGTCCTGCAATAAATCACACTACTGCCGTAGGCGTCCCTGTTTTCCTCACGTCATCTCGACCGGTTTTCAGTCATCCTCGAGGGCACCGGAAAAGTTCAACACGCTACAAGAAACATCCTCAAGGAGGATACGATACGTGAATTTTCTACGAAGCTACACTCCCGCCATTTTCATCTCTGTTCATCCTCCATCATTTTACGAAAAGCGGCCGTCAACGAAACTCCAGTAGGCCCACATCTGCTCTCACGAAACTCACTACGTGCGAAACAACGGACGGTCAACGACACCTCAAGCCTACAGTAATAGGTCCACCTTCAACACTTCTTCACCTGAGGTATTCGACGTCCCGGTAAGCTAAGTGCAACTTTTCTATGTAACTCTCGTGAAGCCTACATCAGCCTACCGCCGAACGGTAGGCTATACTCCCAAAGTGTTTAATTAAGCGTTCTAACTGACTTGTTAAAAACAGAGTAGGCCTATTTCTTAATCCAAGTGTCATTTCAATACAATAATTGTGTATCACCCTGTTATGGTGATATTTCGTATGACTATTGATTGTGCATCCGACTAATTCTCTAATACAAACCACACTAGGCTTATTTCCTATGCCTAATTCAAGTGTCATTCCAATACCGTATCCGCGTACCATCCTGCTATTGTGTTCATTCATGTAATCCATAAATACTTTGCATCCGTTTATTTATGTGATTTATTTAAGCATTTCATTATTGAAGGCGTAATCCATTTACAGTGTACCAACTTACGTACATTTCTTCCAATCATTATTAGGCTGCAGCATTTTGTTCTATGTTCCAGTTATGCGTAATCTAATCACTTAGCATCATATAATTGCCGTTATATAAATGATATTCATATAACCACTGTCATAGATAGCATTTCTTCCAATTACACTGGGCAACCAAAAAATTTTTTTTTCGTGTCCCAAGAATGAAAATACCTTATTCTTATAGTATTTTCTGTGCTGAATCCAAATAAGTTTGTAAACTTTCTCTATCAGGTCTGGTTTTTGTGTGACATGCAATTTAATTTTTAAAAACCCATATAGTTACATACTTATTAAAATATGATCGAAAAGACATACCTGTAGTTTAAAAAGTAGCTTGTTTTGATTTTCTGCTGTGCTTTGCCTCAGGCATGTCTCTCTTAAGAGTCCAGCAATAGTCAGCCAGCATACTGGGGCTCCATTTGCCTTGGTAACGGTTTTCCATTGCAGAAATATCCTGATGAAAACGCTCACCATGTTCGTCGCTTACCGCACCCAGGTTTTCCGGAAAAAAGTCCAAGTGAGAGTCCAAGAAATGGACCTTTAATGACATATTGCACCCCATTGCTTGGTAAGACTTAAGAAGATCTCCTACTGTTTCAGGATAGTTTTCGCCCTTGTGATTTCCCAAAAAATTTGTGCAGACACTTTTGAAACTCAGCCACGCAGCTTTCTCAACTTCATTCAACTCTCCTTCAAATCTCTCATCTCTTAACAATTCTCTGATCTGAGGGCCTACAAAAATGCCTTCTTTTATCTTGGCATCACTGATCCGGGGAAACTTATTTCTCAAGTATGTGAATCCTGTTTGCGCTTTATCTATCGCTTTAACAAAGTTTTTCATAAGTCCAAGCTTGATATGCAAAGGAGGAAGGTACACTTTCTCAGGGTCAACAAGTGAACTATTCACAACATTTTTCTTGCCTGGAACAAGTGAGGTGCGTTTTGGCCAATCCTTCTTAACGTAGTAGTTTTGCTTGTCCCTACTGTCCCACTCACATAAAAAACAACAGTACTTGGTGTAACCTAGCTGCAACCCTAGCAAAAGTGCAATGACCTTCAGATCTCCACAGATATTCCACTTATATTTCTGATACTGAAACTTTTCTAAAAGCAACTTCATGTTGTCGTGTATGACTCTTTCATGTTTGCAGCATGTGCAATAGGTACAGAAGGAAATTTATTTCCGTTGTGAAGAAGGACTGCTTTCAAGCTGACTTTTGAGGAGTCAATGAACAATCGCCACTCATCCACGTTATGTTCATGACCAAGAGCCCCCATGACTGAATTAACATCTTTACAAAACACAAGTCCATCTTCATGGGAGAACCATTCCTTGAATTCATCATGGCGGCTGCGGAAAAAACAAACTTTAGTGTCACGTTGCAGTAGATTCCAACCCTTTAATCTTGAACATAAAAGTTCAGCCTGCTTCTTAGATAATTTCAAATCACGAACTAGGTCATTTAGATCTCCTTGTGACAGTAAATGTGGTTCATTGGAGGAACAGGTAGCCTGGAATGTTGGATCAGAAATGTCTTCATCTTTTTCCTCGTGATATGCTACAGCTACGTTTGATTCCTCATCACTTAAACTTACATGTTCAGCAGGATTTGGTACTGGAAGTTGAGCGCTGTGGGGAACTGGTCTCATTGCAGACGGTAGATTAGGGTATTTCATAAGGCTCTTTGTTTTCGAAGTGATCCCCTTTGTATTTACCAGGCAGAAATAGCAGTCTGTTGTGTGATCTTTGGGTTCTCTCCAAATCATTGGAATAGCAAATGGCATGTGACGTGAACCGTTTAGCCATCCTGTAAGTAGTCTTACACATGTCACACAACAAATGTGAGGGGCCCAACTCTTGTCCTGATCGCCTACTTTACATCCGAAATAAAGTTCATAGCATTTTTTTACTAATGGTGTAAAGTTACGTTTCTAGGATTTTAAAGTTAGATCACCGCATACATAACAAAAGGAATTAGGATGATTCAGACAGTTCCGCGGCATTACAAAACATCTATATGAATACAACACTGGTGTAAAATTAACAAGAAGCAACAGACACTAGCTGTTAACACTGTGACATTTACAAGCAGACTGACTTGGAGCTGCTCTACACACAGAAACTAGGTTCATGTCTGAACAGGTACAAACATGTTTCAACCTGCACAGTCTGCTGCTCCGACCAAATTTATCCTGCCAGCATTATCAGAACTTTCTCCCCAAAGGAATAAATTGTACTAATTTTACAGAAAAATTAATACAACATATTATTATTAATATATTTTATTATAGTTATATTAATTAATATAAATATTATTATATTTATTATTTTTATAATGTTTTATATTATAATATTGTTATATACTTAATTATATATAATATGTTATTATTTTTTTATCCGGTGATCATGCTAAATGAGGAAAAAATGAACATAGCGTCACAAGTAAACTAAGCCTGATAGAAAAAATCTGATTTCATATTTAGATTCAGCATGAAAAAGTACACTTAGAACACCCATCAAAACCCTTGTGACAAAATTGTTGTTGACCAGTGTTATCATTAGGCTGCAGCATCCTGTTTCGTGTTCCATTTATGCGTAACTCTAGCCTACCTAATTAGTGTATTACGTAATCCATTCGGTGTACCGAAACGTACGTACATAATTTCTATTATAATTAGGCTGTATCATTATTCCATGTTCCATTTTTGCATACCATTAGCCTACCATAAATGAATGTACAGTATTACTTGACAATTAAGCTCTTAACCATTTTACTTATTGGCTAAGCTCCATGTTATCTTAGCATAATACAAATGCCGTTAAATAATTGTTATTCACTATAATTACTGTCAATCATTTGTTATTCACTGTGAACAAATAACAGATTTATTTTTTTAATTAAATTCAAAACAATAAGGTGCTTTTTATAACCTTCATAACCTTATTAATATTATTTTGTTTGGGTGTAATCCAAACTGGTGACCTCAAAGCAATTCGTATCACTCAGAAGTAATTATAGTAGGCCTACTCCATTAGCCACCCTCAAACCGGTGATACCGTAAGACATCATAAATTGTTGACGCAGTCTGTTATTAACAATCAATCATTACATCACTTAGTCATTAGCACTAAATTAATCAGCATCACCTCACTTGGCTAATACTAGGCCCACTATATATATATATATATACACACACACAGAATGCTTTCCAAGCATCCAAGCAAAATTTTAGGATCAGTCAGATGAGCCTGTAACTGGCCTTTTTATCGTTCGTCACGTCTTTCTTTCTGACAGGATTTTATAAAGGAGAGAATACTGTCTGCTCTCATCCTAACTTCTTAAAATGCAAAGCTCGACCTGTCCGAGATTTATTTCGTGAATTTACCTAACTTAGTTTTGAATATTACAGTTTGAGGATTTTACATTCTTCTGTTGGACTGTTATATAATTTTTGGCTTTGGAATGTGAGAGAGATAACCATTTTTGTCATCAATACTCCTGTGTTGTTGACTACAATTTGTTCAGGAGAACGCCTTTTTCACAAAACATATTTTCAGTTTATTCAACAGAATTTTTTTTATTTTCAGTTCATCATACAGTAATTTTGTTGAAAGTTTTGTACAACGTATTAATTTGTCGAATTTGATACATAAATTTGTAACTCATATTTGTTTAGTTTCTAAAGTTGTCTTTAATTTACAAATTTTTACTCGCATAAGGAAATAAATAGGAAGTTTTAATTACAGATTTAAACAGTTTATCTTTGGAAATTCTAATTACTGATTTATATAAATGAAAGGCTGCAATTTCAACTTTTATGTGGCAAATTCAGCATTAGAGATTTCTATTTATTTATATTTAAAAGGATTAAAGCATGACAATCGAACAATGAACCACAACCACAAATATAACAAATTACAAGCATATTCTGAGTTGTACATTAAAAAATTAATAGCCTAATTAGGCCTACATTCGAAAAGACTAACCTGATTAGAAAGCCACATTCCAGGATTAACTTATTTAAAGTCTTAACGATGAAACTAGACTCGAGTCTCATGGGCGAGGTTTGATAAGTAAATTTGAATACTTGTTGGCTGATTGTTCAGTTTCACTTCTTTCAGCCCACGATTCCTTCACGAGTATCAGCGTATTTATTGCACACACACACACACACACACACACACACACCTCAATGCCCTCAGTGGACTAAGGACATAAAACAGATCAATCAACCACACAAACTTTTTGTTCAGTCACACTAGATAATTTACGTTGAGAATAAATACTTCTTCATTACAATTTTCACCAAATTAATTTGGTGTCAAAATGATTCAGTGTCTGAATTTTGCTCAATTTGAACTTTTTGCTCTTTGAACATGAAAAAATTCTATGATTGAAATGAATATTCCTTTTAACATATCAAATTCATTTGAAAATACTGGATTCAACAACCTCTTGGTTCTCTACGTGAGCAATATTTGTCTTTTTTTTTATTTCTTTCATCCAGGAAGTAGGGGCCAATGGAGAACGCCCGCAAAAATGTTCCCCCCCATAAAAGGAAAAGGAGAGAGTCGAAATCGAGGTCCAGAGTTTTCATTATGCCTGGACACTGCATTTGAAAGATTGGAGGTAACAGACAGTGGGAAAGATGGACTGAGGAATGTTGTTCCAGAGTTGATTGGTTCAGTAGATGAAAGATTGAGAATACCGATTAACCCTTGTATTAGAGAATTGAACAGAAATGTGTCGAAGGTCTGGTACTGCAAGCTTTCCTTAAATGAAGAAGCATGCAGTTAGAGAGAGAAGAGCAGTGTCCATTATAATAGCAATAGTAAAGAGAGAGTAAGGCAATATTATGACGAAAAAGGGAGGAATTGGAAAGAATCAGTAAGAGGCGGGAAAATGATGAGACGAAAAGCCTTTCATTTCACCCGGTCAAATAAAGCTGTGTGGGTTGAGCCACCCCACACATAAGAAGCGTGCTCCATGCATGGGCGAACAAGACCCCTGCACAGAGACAGCAATTATACATATATACATACATACACGATCTGCAGGTCAGATTACCCCCTCTCCTCCCTTGTTAGGTTAGTCTACCCACTACCCCCTTCATGCATACCTCAGTCTCCCCTTAGAAGGTCTAACCCCCTCTCCCCTCTTGGAGGATCTAACCCCCGTCTCCCCCTTGTTGCCTAACCCCTTCTTCCCCTTGGAGGGTTTAACCCACCCCCTTTTCCCCCCTTGGAGCATTATTGATCATCTTGCATCCAATTGATTTGCACTCTACATTTTTGCAAACATACTACTGATTGTTCCAATTTAATCTCTATTTTATCACTATTTTCTAAGTTTTGTCCATTATTTTTCTTTTGTTTGTACGTTTCATACTTTTCCTTTATCCCAGTTTTCTTTCTTTTTTTGTTTTTCTGTTTAATTTTCGTTCATATGGGCATTACTTTGCTATGCGCATTTATGGAACATTCTTTTGGTGTTTTCATTCTTTTGATACTTTCTGTTCGTTTAAAACTTTCCATTTAACATTTATTAAATGACTTTATGTATAATCTTCAGGTATACTTTGTCTAAAAATTCATGGAGTCTTCCAAGTGCACACTTCTTTTATTGTTTCATGCGGTTTCTCATTCAAATTTTCTTTGAACGTTTACTAAACTGTGATTGAAGTTTCAGATTTGGTTAGCCGTATTATAGTTATTGTCGTGTCATCTATTATTTGTCTCGTAATGAAGTCCAGCACACTTTGCATGTTGTCATGTTACATCTGTATATTATTCTTTAAATGAGGACTAATAATATCTCGGCTTACTGTTCAGGTACATTCCACGATAAAATTTATCCAAATAAACTATACCATTAATTTTGCTTGATAAGAGACGAAATCACCATGCAGCCATTAGATGATTAGAGTGTTCGACGCTGCATGAGCTAGTAATGAGATTAGTGTAATACACTAATATGAAAATGAAAAGGTTTATTGGCAGACTATAGTCCATATGACAAATATTAATACAATGACAGTTCACATACTAAGGATAAAAATATATACAATTGATTAGAAATAATACAGTAATGTCGCACTTAAGTGGAGCTACAAACAGACGTTTTCGTACCAAGAAGTCCATAGCTTAGAGGATAAACGGCAGGACTCATTGCTAGGTTGGATAATCTGGTTGGTTGAGTTTTTAATTCTTTGATTAGACTGTATTGAGCACGTCTTGTTACCTCGGGGATGCTTAGGACATTGCGGATAGCAAACATTTGCGAAGCTGAGTATCTCGGGGGTAATTTATGTAAGAGTCTAAAAGACCTGTTGTACAGCAAATTTAGAGTTCTGTCAGAACCTTTTTTATAATTCACCCAGAGTTGCTGTCCGTTTATATTACTGCAGAAAGTACGAAAGAGTGTCTTTAGCTTTACTTGTACAGAACCGAAAGTTCCTTATAGTCATATTCGTTTTAGCACAAAGGCCTCGAGATTGTTTTCTTATATCTGAGTCATCACTGAAGGAGCTGGTGATAGTTTGACCGAAATACTTAAACTCTTGTACTTTCTCAATTACTTCACCTCTCATTTTAAACTTAATGTCAGCTGGCTGATTATAGCTTTTAGGATGAAATTGCATAACATTAGTTTTTGTAACATTAAAAAGAATATCATGCTTCTGCGAATACACTTCGCAGACTTTTAGTAGCTGATCCAGACCTTTAACAGAGGGACTTATTAACACCATATCATCGGCATAAACTAAGTTATTTATCCTCGTGTTATCTATGCAACATCCCACTGTTGACTCATTAAGTGAAGCAATTAATCCGTCAATATACACATTAAACAGCATAGGGGAGAGCAAGGAGCCTTGTCTCACCCCACAAAAGGAGCCAAAACATTCGGATAGAACATTGCCCCACCTAATGGTAAAAGATTGGTGGGAATACCAAAATTTCAATAAATTTAATATGTACATGGGAACCTTCCTGTCTTCTAGTTTTTTAAATAAAATATTGTGGTTCAGTCTATCATATGTCTTACTTATATCTAGCTAGGTACATAGATATATAGGTCAGTTGAGTGGGACCTTTTAAAACCAAACTGATTTTATATATATATATATATATACATATATATATTAGCCAACGACTTTGATTTATTATTCAAGAAATTCAAGGCAAAATTAAAATTTAATGGCAATCAGTTTTTTGTTTTTGTTCTGTTTTGGTAGCCTAACTGGAGTCGGTTAGTCACTGTCAAATTATTTCATCAGTAAAGTATACGAAATGTTTATTTTAAGTACAGCAAGTGACTGACGTGTACGAGTGAAGAATGTTTTTTTTGTATTTTATCGTTTGGGCCTTTACCAATAGCTTTTAGCTTTGCTGAGTTCCCAAGTAAGATGTAACAGCAGTTACTTCCTTCATCCGAAGAAAATTACAACTTTGCTATTTTTATGTCACTTCAGAATAAAAATTTGTGTTACCTTAAATTTAAATTCTTTGTCCAAATCAATAACGAAATTCTGTTTCGGTTAAATTTCTGAGAAAAGAAGTATTTTCCATAGTTATTTTGGACCAAATTAATTATTGCTATCAACTCTGTATTCAGTTATGTAATAATTCATTGATAACGAAAGTATAGACGAGTTAAAATATAGGCACAGTTGAAATTGACGTAAAACAATAAAAATTCTTGTCTTTACGACATATATATATATATATATATATATATATATATATATATATATATATATATACATATATATAATATATATATATATATATATATATATATATATATATATATATTATATATATATATATATATAATATATATATATATATATACACAGTATATATATATATTAGCCTATTTTAATTTCGGTATCGATGTACTACCATGCAATAAATTAGTTTTATTACAGAATGTGCCAAATAACCTACAGTAGACAATTTAATTTTCTCTTTGCAGCTCCATTAAGGATAATCACCATTCCCTCTTACGTAATGAATGTTGAAGAAAATAAATGTTGAAAAAGTTGTTTTAAAATCTATATACGAGATTCCTTTATCTAACTACGACAGAACCAAATGGATTAGGTATTTAGGTATTTAGTTTTAGGTATTATTTCTACGAAAAAAGGTGCTATTGGGCTAAATTAACTAACTCTAGATATGATTTTGATTAGATGATTCGGATTTCATTTCGGATTCTAGTTCGATTTTTTAAATTTAATCGTAATCTAAATTAAGATCATGATATATTTTTCTCTATTATCAGAATTAAAATTAATGTTTTTTTTTATCGAAATTGGAATTTAAATCCGATTTTTTTCAGATTTGGAATTGATTAGAGAAACGTCTAAAATGTCAGGGGGCATTATTATTATATATTATATATATATATATATATATATATGAATAAAACCACGAAGGAAAGGAAACACAGAATGGTGCTCAAGCGCTTTCGTCTAATGACATCCTCAGGAACACTGAAGTACATAAAGAGTTACAGCCTATATATAGGTTACAGAAAAAAAAATATATATATATATATATATATATACAATAAAGGGAGAAACAAAATTAAAGGATTGTGGGAGGGGCACACAAATTTATAAGGAAAAACTATCGATTTTTAGCACAAGATTAAATGAATTGTTTCCAACCAATGTTATAGATAAAAAAACGGTCTTATTAAAACCCACAAACCTGGCAACCCTATGCGCCCTATTATTAGCTCGGTGGGCTCTATTACTTATAAACTCTCCAAATGGCTTGTCAAAGTCTTGTCCCCCATTCTCGGAACTATCTCTGATTCACATGTAAAAAATTCCATGGATCTTACTGAAAAATTGAATAATGCACGTACTGAAACTAACGATAGATTGATCAGTTTTGACGTTTGTCCATTGTTTACAAAAGTGCCGATTGACGATATGCTTGACTTTCTCTCCCAAGAATTACATAAGTATGACCTGCCACTACCTTCACACATTGTTTGGAACTTATTAAGCTTTGCATCAAAGACTGTAAATTCACTTTCAATAACGAGTATTATCAACAAGTTTTTGGGATGGCCATGGGCAACCCCTTGTCGTCCCTCCTCTCCAATATTTATATGGAGTTTTTCGAAATTACTTACATTCCGAGAATCCTGGGGGTTGGCATCCCTTGGTTGCGGTACATCGACGATATTTTGTGTATCTGGCCCATGAATCGTGACCTGGATAACTTCCTCCTTCAGTTAAATGATCAAGTCCCCTCCATTAAGTTTACTTTAGAAGTGGAACAAGACAATTCAATCCCATTTTTGGATGTGCGTGTACATAGGGAAAGCCCAGGTTTTAAGTTTAGTATCTATCGGAAAAAAACAAACAATTTGTCCTACGTACACTTTTACTCGGGACATGACACCCCCACTAAGAAGGCCATTTTTTCTTCAATGTTTCTCCGCGCCCTTAGGATCGCCAGTCCGGAATACATCGATGCCGAATTAGAAAAAATCAACGGTATTGGAAGTGATCTGTGTTATCCATCTGCGTTTATGGAATCTTGTCTCAACAAGGCAAAACGAACTTTCTATCGTGTCAATAATAACACTCGTACTTTGCAAAAAATATTTTAGTACTTCCATTTTTCCCGGGCTTTTTAGGCATTGCTAATGTACTTAAACTTTTTGATATTAATGTAGTATTTTCATATAACAATATTGTGAAAAATATCATAGTAAAAAATAGCCCTACCAATAAATCAGGCATTATCTATAAAATTGGTTGTAAACAATGTGATTCCTTTTACATAGGTCAGACGGGAAAGGATTTGCACACACGTATAAAACAGCATCAATATTCCGTTAGAACAGGACAGTTGTCCAGTGCCCTTTTTGTCCATTTGTCAGAGTTATCCCACTGTATTGTTTGGAATAATGCTTCAGTTTTATTTCACTCTAGCAACATTGTTAATAGAAATATTCTTGAATCTGCCATTATCCAACTTACAAATAACTTCAACGTAAGAAAAGGTCTTTTGCAACTCGATCCTGTTGTTTTGAATTCCTTCAGAACAGATTTAGATAAGAAGGGTAGAACGCTAAATCTTTGGTAAACTTGTATGCCACCCTAATAACTTTTATTTTTCAATTTTTATATACAAAAAGGGCAGAGTGCTAAAACCCGGGCAGATTTCCAGTATAAATTTGTATATTTTTTTTTTATCTATAACATTGGTTGGAAACAATTCATTTAATCTTGTGCTAAAAATCGATAATTTTTCAATTTTTATATACAAAAAGAGCAGTGTGCTAAAACCCGGGCAGATTTCCAGTATAAATTTGTATATATTTTTTATCTATAACATTGGTTGGAAACAATTCATTTAATCTTGTGCTAAAAATCGATAGTTTTTCTTATAAATTTGTATGCCCCTCCCACAATCCTTTAATTTTGTTTCTCCGTTTATTGTATATATATATATATATTTTTTTTTTTTTCTGTAACCTATATATAGGCTGTAACTCTTTATGTACTTCAGTGTTCCTGAGGATGTCATTAGACGAAAGCGCTTGAGCACCATTCTGTTTCCTTTCCTTCGTGGTTTTATTCATCATAAATATTTTTCACGTGTTACTTTCGTGAAATAATTTTCATATATATATATATATATATATATATATATATATATACAGGAAATCTGTGTAACTAGGTATTTCATAAAATCCCTAAAATGTGTTGAAGGATTTCATGTAAGGTTAAATCGTGATATTTTCGTTAAAACTAACGGAAATATCACGACTTAACCTTATATGAAATCTTTGAACATTTTAGGGATTTCATGAAATATCTAGTTACATTGATTCCCTGTAACATATATATAGATATATATAGGGAAGGTTTTCGTTGTGTTTCGGAGAGTTTCTAATGTACATATAATCAATTAAAATCTCCGAAGCAAAAGATAAAAGTTTTAAAGAACTAGAAAAATTAAAACACGCAAACTGCTTTAATTTGTTTTCCTTTCAAACTTTTATCTTTTCCTTCTGGGATTTTAATTGATTTTATTGATCTCACACGGCTATCGTGCATTATTATTATTATTATTTATTATTATTTATTATTATTATTATATAAAGTTGCGTCTTAATAGGGTATTATATTACCAACTATTTTTTAGTTTGTCCATTGGTATCCCTTATCTCTAATAATTATAATCAGCAACAATTACCAAAGTCTGTAGACATTACTGGGTAAGTTTCTGCATTTAACTTCATTGGTTTCCCTCTGCTTGTTATATACTGTACGCGCATAATGAGCACAAAGTTACCAGAAAAAGTCGAGATTTTCAGTTTTATACGATATTGTTTTTACTTACAAGAAATCCTGTTGCAGTCGTGTCATTTGTTAGTTTCACATTAGTTCTACGGTTGTTCTCTTCTTCATTAGTAATTTTTCAGTATTTCGTTTAGTGAACCACACGCCATTTCATCACTTGAAGTCCAATTTGTGAATAAAAACACTATGATTCCCATACATCACAACCTGTTCTTTCTCAGTTTCATAAAACTCTTTACGAGGTTCCTCTCGAGGGAAAGAGTTTTTGAACCGTAAACACGTTACTCTCGAGTGAACAATACATCAGTGGAGAGATACACAGTCATATTTTGCGAGAAAACGAACCACATGGGCAGAAAATTGAGTGTGTTTTCTTACTGATATAAAAGTATAAAAGACCGAGGTATAGGGCAGAATTTAAATATACAATTTCTATTTATCAACTTTAGTGTAGAATGTTATGAAATAACTTATTTCTTGATTGAAATTATATTAATAATTTAATTACTTTATAAGTATGAACTTGTAATTCTGCATTTATTCCACAATGAAATAATGTCAACAATATACGTTAGATTTTCAACAGTTTTGACTTTTATATGAAACAAATACGATAGAAATATTTTTGGAATGTTCTATATCCACATGTCTCACCAGAAGGAAAAAGTTTCGAACAGTGCTTATATATATACCTTATGAGCCTTATGTTGTTTCGTGTGTTGGTCTCTCTTCACACGGAGGTCAAGCTGGTGGCCCCGCCTCTAGGTCTGGCCTGGTGGAGGAGCGAGTTACTTTCTTGCGCTCTCCACCGTACATAGCCAGGCACGCCCGGCTCATCTGGTACTGTCCTGAGCCAGGCATCCAGTCTTTTCTTGAAGACTTCAACTTTGACCCCCGTTACGTTTCTGAGGTCCTTAGGAAGCTGGTTGAAAAGTCTTGGCCCCCTGACAACCAAGCTATTTTCCTTCAGGGTTGAGGAGGTCCCTTGTCGTGCTTTTAATTTGGGAACACTACACATTCTGCCTTTCCTATTTTCCAGTGTTGTTTGAATGGTAATTGGGTTTAGTTTTAG
Organism: Bathynomus jamesi; assembly: GCA_023014485.1. Taxonomy (NCBI): domain Eukaryota; kingdom Metazoa; phylum Arthropoda; class Malacostraca; order Isopoda; family Cirolanidae; genus Bathynomus; species Bathynomus jamesi. Next base: position 419,734 of record JAJOZX010001035.1, on the reverse strand, counting down.
GTTTGGTACCAGTTTTTCGATCATTTTCCATATGTAGATTATGATGTACCTCTCTCTTCTTCTTTCCAGTGAGTACAGATTTAGTTTACGTAGTCTTTCCCAGTAGTAGAGTTCTTTGCAGCCATCAATCTTGGCTGTGAAATGCCTTTGCGTTTCTTCTAGATTATTAGTTTCTTCCTTTTTATATGGGGACGTCAAAACTGAGCAGTATTCAAGTTTTGGTATAATCAGTGTTTTTAGCAGGGGAATCATTTCGTCCTGTCCCTTCTCTTGAACGTTCTTAGAACCTGTCCGGCGACTCTTTTTGCTTTATTTATCGCTATCTGATTTTGTGTTTCGAATTTCGCATCATCTGTCATTATTATCCCGAGATCAATCGCTTTCATGCTTCTCTGAATTTCCTGTCTATCTGGAGCATAATATGCAGTCTGTTTAAGTTCTTCTTTTCTACCATATCTCAAGAGTTGAAATTTCTCGGCGTTGAATGACATGTTGTTGTCTTCTGACCATTTGTATATTTTGTTCGTGTCCCTCTGCAAGGCCTCCACGTCATGCACATCGCTGATTTTTCTGCTGATCTTTGTATCGTCTGCAAAGGATGTTACTATACTATTGCTGTTTACTCCACTGTCTATGTCTGTTAGCATGATAATGAACAGGATAATGAACATATATATATATATATATATATATATATATATATTTTCGAGAGAGAGAGAGAGAGAGAGAGAGAGAGAGAATTACAAGGAGTTACAAGGAAAAGAAGTACTTCAAAAGGCCTTGCGGCCCATACCGAGGAGGTACCAATGGCAACGGGTACCCGGAAAAAATTAATACACGCTCAAAAAGTGTGCAAGATTCGGTCTAACCTTTTCTTGAACTGATCCACAGAGGAACTGTTCACAACTTTTGAAGGTAGCCTGTTCCACGTGTCACAGATCTTATAGGTAAAGTAATTTCCACACACGCTATTGCTAAACCGTTTCAAATCCAACTTCCAACCATTGTTGCGAGTTGGGTTATCATTTAAACTAAACATGCTTCTAAAATCGACATCGTTGAACCCGCGTAAGAGCTTGAAAACCTCGATGAGTTGACCGCGCAGCCCCCACGTTTCCAGCGAAAACAAGTTCATGGCGCGTAAGCGTCGATTGTAGCCTATATGCCAACGGAAGGGATTAACTTTGTGGCCCTCGCCTGCACTCGCTCCAGCCTCTCAATATCTTTCCCGAGGGTGGGCGACCAGAACTGCACAGCATACTTCAGGTGCGACCGAACCAGGGATTTGTACAGAGAGAGCACAATCTCCTTGTTCCGAAATCGAAATTGTCTCCTGATATAACCCAACAGCTTCTAGGCTTTCTTTTCCACCTCTACGCACTGTTTGGTAAACTTAAGGTCGCTGCTAATTCGCACACCCAAGTCCTTTTCCAAATCAGTCGCCTCGATATTACTCCCCAACATCGAGTAGTCCGACTTGGGATTGGCGTAGCCAATGTGCATGACATTGCATTTACCCAAGTTAAACGGCATTTCCCATTTTTCGGACCACTCTTCTATACTACCTAGGTCCGCACGCAGTTGCTCGATTGTCTCTGGCGTCCCAACATTGGCCCCAAGCTTGGTATCATCAGCGAATTTGGCGATCCTACTGACGATGCCAGCGTCGATATCATTTATGTAAATGATAAACAACAATGGCTCCAAAACGGAACCCTGAGGAACCCCGCTAGTGACCGAGGCCCAACGCGAGCTAGCCCCTTTAATTACAACCCTCTGCCACCTATTCTTCAGCCAATTTTCAATCCACCTACCTACTTCCCAACTGATACCCAGCGCGCGAACTTTGGCCATTAGCCGGCGGTGAGGTACCTTATCAATGGCTTTCTCAAAGTCGAGATAAAGTATATCAATCGCCCTACTCTTATCATACTCACTCCACATGACGTGGAAAACTCAAGCAGGTTGGTGAGACACGACCTCTGCCGTCTAAACCCATGTTGGGAGTCCCCAAGCAGCTTGTAGGAATCCAAATGGTCAACAATCCTATCCGCTATTATCCCCTCTAATAATTTACCTCCAACCGAAGTGAGACTAATGGGACGATAGTTCCCTGGACTTTCGTGATCCCCTTTCTTAAAGATAGAGGTAGGGGTCACGTTGGCTTTCTTCCAGTCACCATGCACCTGGCCCGTCTCCAACGATTTGTTGAAGACTGTAGCCAGGTGGCGAGCCACCTGGTCGCGCACTTCCCGCAACACTCTGGGGAGGAACTGGTCTGGCCTAGGAGCCTTAAACGGGCTCAGTTTGTCTAATCTATCGGCAACGACTGTCGTGGTACATCGAACACTATCCAGGCCAGCACCTTCGTGCCTGACGCCTGGCTCGGGGATGACGCGGGTGTCCTCCCTGGTGAACACTCCCGCAAAGTACTCATTTAGCTGTGGTTCTAATGGGCATTCTACTATTAACATAACTGAAGAACTCCTTAGGGTTCCTCTTGCACAGGCTTGCCACCCGGAGTTCTTCGTTACGTTTCGCTAGCCTAACCTTCGCCTTCATTTCCCTACACAGGTGGACATACGCCTCAGTGTTCTCATGGGAACGATTGGCCTTCGCCCTCCTATACGCAGCTTTCCTATTTCGGATAGCCGAAGCGATGTCCCCACTGAACCACTAAGGCTGCGTTGAAGCAGGGGTGACCGGTTTTGAGGGTATGGCAGCAGACTGCAGCACCATAAACTGGTCCCGGAATGCACTCCACACTCCCTCAACATCGCCGCCCACCTCTAACCCCATCTCACCTCCGCTATCCCGGAGGCCAACAAAGTCCGCCCGCCGTAGATCGAGCTTACTGCCTCTCCAGTTACTACGCTTCACCCGAGGGACACAGACACAGAACCTAATCAGACCGTGATCACTCCCGCCCAACGATTCGTCAACGGTGAGACCAGTGACGTGGTTGTCTTCGGTCGTGAATACTAAGTCTAGAACGCTTTCGCCTCGTGTAGGTCCATTGACCCACTGAGTCAAGAAGTTCTCACCAGCAAAGTCAACTAGCCTCCTCCCTTCGTCATTAGCAGTCCTGTCTTCCCAGTTTATGCCGCGACAGTTGAAGTCTCCTAAAACTACACACACCCTGTCCCCTAGCAGGCTACGGAGTTCGGTGTACAAGGCTGTATCTTCCTCAAGGAGGAGATGCGGAGGTCTGTACACCAAGATTAACCTATAGTTCGTCCCTCTCACGTTCTGATCGATGTCAAGCAGCTCCCGTTCCGAGCGGAACTGGCAGTCAACCGGACTCAACGTGTCCCTCACGTATATTAGTACCCCTCACCCCTCCCATTGGTGCAAGAGAGAGAGAGAGAGAGAGAGAGAGAGAGAGAGAGAGAGAGAGAGAGAGAGAGAGAGAGAGAGAGAGAGAGAGAGAGAGAGAGAGAGAGAGATCCCATAATAAGGCCTTATTTTTAGTTGATCGTTATTTTACTCCTATAATGGATGTATATTTTATCACTGGGGTTTCTCCTTCAGAAAGGAAACAGATTGGATTTTTTATTTCGCATATATCTATCCGCACATACTGTACCTATAAATTTCTAATGGATGAAACCTCAAACAGTGATGCCACGTTTACAACCTGAACAGAAAATGAAGATCGTTGAATGGTTTCATATTACAAATTCTGTGACGCAAGTGCACCCGACAGAAAGACAGTATCACGAATTGTTAGAAAATTTTAACCAAAATGAAATGTAAGCTATCAATATAAGAGTAATAGTAGTAGGCAACGATCCACAAGAACTGTGCAACACGTAAATATGTTTCATGAAATTACTGTGCGCAGTCCGGAGAAGTCAATTCGACGTTTGTCAGCAGAAGGTATTTCACGAACATTATGCATCGTATACTTCGTACTGAATTAAACCTTTTGCCCTACAAAGGGATATCAGCAAAGTTAGAAGAAGATCCCGAGTTTTTGAGACACATCTACTTCACTGACAAGTGTTATGTACAACTGTCTACAGAGATTAATAAGCAAAACTTTCGTTTCTGAGAAAGTCATGCGGTCGTTCCAAAATAGCTTCCACGTAGTGTTGCTAAACTCAACATCTGAATCGCTGTTGGGTGGTATGGTGTAGTATGTCCCTACGTCTTTGAGAATGAAACTGGAAAAGCAGTAACGGTAACGCAAAATTCATATCGTCAGATGCTACAAGATTTCTACTTACTACAACTAATTAGTTTGTCCCGTGAAAGAAATGACTGCATTACCCCAGGTTCACAGTTGTTTCAGCAGGTTTTGAGCAACTCCACACACTGCTTGTACTGGCAACTTTTGGAAGGAGCATTTTTCCGGTGACTAATCTCCCTTCATGAGCCAGTGGAATGGCCCCCATACTCACGTAACCTCACACACCGCGACTTTTTTTTGTGGGATTACATAAAAGACAAGATGTATTCTACCAAACCTAATATCGTTGAAGACCTGACCTAAAGACCAAAGTCTGAGGTAATGAACAACATCCCAACCGAGTTATTTCCAAAAATTATCACAAACATTTGCGTAAGGTTCACTACTGTTAGAAAAAATGGCGATTACAGTGAACTTGTTTAATTAAGGTTAATAAACTCTTATGTTTTACGTACCTACTGCGTTTGTCTTTGTGTCTAGATTCCTTGTTTTTAGCTAAGAACATTTACGGTATTTAGAAGTAGGGGCATTTTTTGGGGACA
>JAJOZX010001035.1:237500-412500 GCA_023014485.1 Bathynomus jamesi | reverse complement strand
TGTAGCATGGCTAGGTGCTTTAAACCCTAGATCCATGTCCCAAAGCTGGATCCTGTCTGCTTTGCAGATAGCTGGTGAGGGAAGCTATATTTATGGGACCTCTTTGCGAGTGACCCGTTGCCCACGTCGGGCTAGCATCATGAAAAAGAAAAACTATGGTATTTGTCATTTACCATTACTTATTCGGACTATAGTGGATTTAATTATCCCAGAAGAGTTCCTTGTTCCATGCACTGTCTGTGTGTATCATAAAAAACTCAGGGGACCATTCTGAGTTCATTCCCATATATATATATATATGTATATATACTGCATGTGTGGTAAGGTAATCCATCTTATTCGATGTCAAATAAAATAACTTTCCAATATCTGCGTAACAAAAAAAGTCGCATAAAAAAACATTTTCATTACTGACAAATCTTTCCCATTCCGCCATGCACGCCCCGCCCTTTTTTTAACGGGGAGGAATGGGGAGAAAATCGCAGGGGGCCTTTACCGCGAGGAGTTGCAGAAAGTGACATTTACTGTAATTTAGGAAAAAATGTTTAAAATTGAAAAAAGTTTAGGCAGCAAAGGTTCAGGAAAGAGCAAAATGTACCTGGTGAAATGGCTCGGGTACCAAGAAAGCTTCAACACCTATATAAAAGCTGCTGCAATAATGAAGCTTAAATAGTATGCAACATGGCGCCTAACCACTTCCATGTCACGCTCCCGTCCTCTTCTTCTCTGTCTGTACATCTTAAAAACACCCTGGCCAACTTTGTAAAAGAACTCCTTGGGCCCTTTGAATTGGAACGTGATTCGTACGAAGTTGGTGTTTGTGAATTCCAGTTAGCCACCAAATTTTTAACTCTTGAAAATGAACAGGTCATATTTCTGATCCTTAGAAGATTCGATAAGTGTGAAAAATTATGCATAACCTTAGATAACACTATGCGATCAGTCCTGTTCGGTGGGGTACAGTACTATAGTACAAATGTAACCCTAGGACTTAGTCATTATGACACAGCCACGGACATTGTGACGGGCTTAAACAAGAGTCTTGAAAATCGTACGTGCCAGCCGATTTACTTTTTGAAGTCGTAAACATAGACACGCCTGCACGCACGCTGAAGTTAGAAAACACTTAGTAGAAATATTAAAGACAAAGAGCTGTCCACAATTGTGGCCTAGGATCGATATGTTGCAGCCCTCCAAAGAGATACCTTTCATGAGGCACAACATAACTTGTCCAGCTTAATGTATCAGTTGAAATTGGAGAAATTGGGTGAAAGCTATCCATCCCCAGGCATGTGCTATATTTACAGCAATATCGTGGTGCACTAGTGTGTTGGGGATACCCAGGCACGCATTGCTTACTTCCCAACCATAGAGGGAAGAGTTTGAGTATTACATATGACAGATCCCATTATGTGAATGTCGCAACTAATCTAATAACCAATATCTCAATATATACAAGAACGATTGAGGGAAAAAATTTCCCATTCGGTGATGAGAGCTTAACAGTGAAACTACACTTTCGACGCACTGAGTTATAATGGATAGAAAATCTTTCACAGTCTATCGAGGGGTGAGATACCAGCGTGGTAGTGGACTTTGATCCATTTTTTCAACCATACTACGTACGGATTGTCCCTTTGCTGAAGAGGGTGCTAGATACCTCGGGAGGAAAGCGTTATAATCAGGTCTTAACACTGTAGAAGATATATTTGCTGGGGCTAAACCTAAAGAAGCTCTAAAAAAACACTTAAAGAGTACAAGGGACGAAATCGTCAAAGACGCAAAGAGAAAAATGCGTCGTGGTGGGAAGAAGAGGAGGACTGTCCGGAAGAAGGGATTACCACCACGTGGCATTAAACGTAAAAGGCTATACAAAATTAAGTGTTCTAAGCGAATGGAACCTATGGTTGAACATTTTTTTGACTGATATAAGCTAAGGACATTGATTTAATGAATCATAGTTTGTTTGTTTACTTGTTGAGAGAGGAGGCACTATTTCTAACTCATCATGGCACGCTTCATCTATCCGTGTAGTTCACAATGCTGTAAATCGGAGCTGTCCCTCTTTGACATGCCCCCAACTCAAGTTTCTATTGAACACAGTGACTTTATTACAATTAACCCTTTAAACACAATTAGTTCCCCGAGTGCACCTATAGAATTCGTGAAACCCAGCTCAGGCCCTTACTTTTTTGACCCAAGTTGTGTGCACATGTACGCTCAACTACGTACAGCCCATTCTGATGGAACGGACTGCGTTGACAAATATGCTGTATACCCTGAAACAAACTTTATGCGCTCCATATTCAACCAGTGTGACGTATATTTAAATCAGGTCAACATATCGACAGGAACGGGGGTACTATCACCTACGAGCCTATCTGGAAAATGTGCTGAAGTTTTCGAAAGAAGCGAAGGATACCTTTTTAACTGCCGAGGGATATTATCAAGCTAAAGACGAAAGTAGCATAAAGGACAAATTTAAAAATTCTAAAAAGAAGATATATGAGTGTTTTGGACGCCTGCATACAGACTTCACATTCCAGGAGAAGTTGGTTGTGAATGGGGTGGATATGAAAATAAAGCTCACTTGCACGAATCCTGAGATCTGTTTAAATCTGGATGCTGATCAAGAAGAGGGAGCAAAACCCGTTGTGATTCACATTATGGAGATACCTCCGCGTACGGCGAGTGAAATTAAGTTCACCAAAACAAATAGAAATTGAGAAAAATTTACTACACGCCACAGTAAAATACCCAATTAACAGAGTACAGATCAAACTATACACGGTGCCAGCAGGGTTGGCATCGAAACAGATAGAAAACATCGCCCTGGGAAATCAACCTAAAAGGATATTAATTGGAATGCAGGAACACAATTCGGTGAATGGAAAATATAAAAAGAACGCCTTTAAATTCGAGAATTTCGGACTTAAAAATATAACTCTATACTTTAATGGCGTTGCGTTGGGAGGAACATTGGATACGGACTACTCATCAAAAGCTGTGTTCCCGCTTTGCGCGAGAGCATATAGTAATCTGGCCCATATTGCAGGTGATTCTGATGAGCTCGGGATTGGGGTAACGCAGAAAGAATTCATCGATCAATTTAACCTTTATCCGTTTGACATCACACCTGACTTATCTGCTAGTGTAAATACGCACTTAAGTCCACAACAGAGTGGAAATATCTGAGTCAGATTGGAATTCGCCAAGCCGACAGACGCGCCTATTAGTGTACTAGTATACCTCGAGTCACAAGCCGTAATAGCAGTAGACAGATTTAGGGGCGTTGTCATTGACTTTTAAAGTGGACGCGAATACACTTCAGACAGTAATGAATAGTGAACGAATCACACGTTCCAAATTTATCGGTGTTTGCGAAGAATGAAACATTGAAATTGCCAACTATGAGGGATTGCGGTAGTCTTATTGCAAACACAGATGTTATTGGCAGTGAAGGGATTCATTGGTTTGCAATCTATTTTAAAAATAGGGACCGCATGTACTATTTTGATTCACTCGGCACTCAACCCTGGTGTGACCCTGTTATTGTAAAATTTCTCGAGCAGATTCATATCCCCGAAATTGTATGGAATCGCTTCCGTCTACAAGGATATTTTAATAATACTTGTGGGATGTACTGCCTTTTATTTCTCATGCATATGTCACGTGGTAAGGAATTTATAATTTTTAAAAAATTATTCGACCCGTGTCAAACTCAACGAAACGACGAAATGATATGCAGACAGATAAAGAGCCGTTTTCCGATTATGCGCACTTGTTGTATAGTATGATGTTATGTTCGTATATATATATATATATATATTTGTAACCAAAAATGTTAGTTTGTATATTGTTTGGCTTATTTAAGATGATTATTGTACTAAAAACATGATTTCTTTCATTTAATAAATTGATGAAAATACATTGCGTCTTCTTCCCCGAAAAAAAAAGATCGAAACATAAGAAAAACTTACATTATTTCGTTAATACTGTGACAATCACTGGGTTAACTGCTCAGTAAAACTTCTACCTCCGTATTCAGGTCCACGACATGCGTTTTTTCAGAGCGAAAAGATTGTATAACACGAATCAAATCCTCTTCGGACCTTTAAAGAGAAAGGATAAATAATTAGTTCATACTGATTCTTTTTTAATAAAAACCCAAGCTTAAAACATATGCAGATTATACATATAGTAAGAGTATTACAATGTGAAGATATCTTCGAACCGCTCAGAGAAGTTCCTTTAAAAGAAAATGCCGAGTAACATTTATTATGTAAACTATAACATTATTTAAAACTTGGAAAGGAGTGCTATAAAAAAAATTCAACGAATCAAAACAGGACTCTAGCATAATATTAATTGCAAGCTAATCTATAATTGCGGATTCCTACTATTTAAAAAAAACAATTTTAGTGTGATGAGATGAATTACTACAACCCTCCATATATATATGATGAAATAATCCAGAACAGTGCTCTTTCTCCTAATGACAGGCACACTAAATAAATAACCAGTTCGCGAATAATTGACTACAGAAATAAAATTACAGGCACATAATTACTTACATTTCTACGGCAGTCCCTTGCATCGGATCGTAAGGACCGTCATTGCAAATATCATCAACAGTTTGCGTTGGAAATAATACGTCCCGGTCGGCTGCGTTAAAAAGAGTAATTGTTGAACTGCTGCAGGGTCTCCAACTTGATATAAATCCGGTAAACTGTAAAGTTCTTGATTCGTGACGGAGGGATTGTTTATTCACTGGTGAAACTAACTACTGTGACTCCCAGCTGAAAATATTTCCTTTTATATGCATGATCCCCAAAAGACCAATAGGCGGTTCGTAAGTTTGCTGATTGGTTGTCAATGTAATTGGGCGGGTCTATTAAATTTGTGTACCAATCGTAACACCGATATAACGGACCCACGTTTTGGACGTCCTGATTGGCCAAATGATGGTGTCTTTATCTTCTCTCCGTAGATTTAATGCTCACATCTCAAGGTGTATGAGCTCACTTGCACGTTCTGCAACGACAATATTTTGCATTAATATTTGCGCCCATCCTATTCCCGGATATCCCATTTTGGAACCCACCCTTTCATGCAATATCCCTCACCCCTTTGCAACATTGATCAACATTTGCCACTTCCAATCTCTACCACGACAATATTTTGCATTATTATTATTTGCGGTCATGCTATTTGATCCTCAATTTTTCCCATTTTGGATAGGGAGATGGACAATTTGAGCGGCGGCAAGTCGTTACAGGAATATCTTCATCAGACCACCTCAGCTCAGTACCACAGGAAACAGAATTAGCGCCGCTACTCTTCATAATCCTTGCATAGATCATTACCAGAGACAACACAGTAACATCCGATGACACAAAGATCATTAGAAACTAAGAAATCTAGAAGATCTCTACAAGCAGAATGTTTTTGTGGAGATACAACAGGATTTAGTAATTTCTTATAAAATAAAGTATAATAAAAAGATTAGTTTCAGAGTTCATCTGGGCTCGAGACCCGGTGACGGCCGCCGGCGCGCGGTAAACGACCATCCTTCCACACAATTGGTTGGTAGATAAATGGGTACCCTAGCTGACATAGTGGTTAAGACGCTGTGTTGCTGTTGTTTCGGATTCCAAGTTAAACTGAAAGTCTAAGGCGGAGTGAAAAACTTAACCTTCGTTTGAATGAACAATTCGGGGGGATGCTAATCGAAGGTTACCAATAAAATAGAACTTTTTTAATGCATGAAGGATGAGACAGGGATAATAATGTAGTAAGTTTTAGGGGAAGTCGCTTGGTTTTTATATAAAGTTTAACACTGAGAAATTTCAACTGTTACGATACGGAAAAAGGTAGGAACTAAAATCCATGGAGTGCAAAGGAAGATTAAACGCCTGGAACATACAAGCCCCGATGAGTCGGGTGTACCTGTGAAGTGGATAGTAAAAGAAGCTGACTCAATACTTCATCAGGCCAACTCGAGAGGAGGCGCGATAAGCTTGACCTTCATGAAATCACAGCACGTAATAATAATGATATGGCAGTTGCTGGGTTGACTGCTCGGTAAAACAGCGCCATTTCTTGACTGGTCGTCTGATGCAAATCCTTTAAGTTGATTTCTGATAATTATAATTTTTAACAGTGATTTCAAATCAATAATGTGTGTGTGTGTGTGTGTGTGTGTGTGTGTGTGTGTGTGTGTGTGTGTGCCGTCCTCACTTTCTATTCATGACAAAACTCTCTCTCTCTCTCTCTCTCTCTCTCTCTCTCTCTCTCTATATATATATATATATATATATATATATATAGATATATGTATATTATGTATATATATATGTATGTATGTATATTATGTGTGTATATATATATATATACACACACATGTGTGTGTTTTGCTGGGTTTTGCTGCGCGCCGGCTGCTGTCGGGTCTCGAACCCTGGGCCGATGGATTCGTAGTCAGCGACGTTAACCACTACACTACCGAGGCGCATATATATATATATATATAAAACCAAATCCACAAGTCAGGAATCTTCGGAAAACAGAATAGTATGACCGCAAAACATTAATTTTGCAAATATTTGAAACCATCGTGGTAGAGAATGCAAGTGGCAATTCACACACACACACACACACACACACACACACACACACACATACCGGGAGTACTCGACAATTGGAATTAAATAATATATATATATATATATGTGTGTGTGTGTGTGTGTGTGCGGGTGTGTGTACAGCTCTCAGAATTAACTAACTTTCTCCCTCTCTTGCCTTTAATAAATAATATAATTTAAAATTAAGTTTTTAACTTCAGCAGTAATAATAATGACTGGTACAATATATAGAGTCAGCGGTGGAAAATCCGGATCTTTGAGACGAAATTTGGTTTGACCTACATTTCAATGTGACCGCTTTGACCATTTTGGAGTAGCCTCCCAGTGTTACATACGCTTTCTCCCCGACAACAGTAAATAGACCCTGTCGTGAATACGTTTTATTATTTATTATACTTCATTGTTTACTCTACTCTCTGCTCTCTATTGCATTTATCGCTTGCTTTCTCTATACACTCGTTTTCACAGTACCGTATAAATTCATGGTAGCCACGCCGAGACTATGAGGGCCGGTACAACACAAAGGGGGAAGAGGGGTTAATTAACACTCTTTTTAACGCTTGTTAACACTTTATTTAATTCCGAAAACGCTTTAATTAATTTGGGGGGATGCGAGTAGGAGCTTTTACTATAATATTTTACGTCGGAGAGGGGCACAAAACAAACAATTTAATTCTAAGGTGCCATGGCCACACCTTACCCTACGGCCCTGCCTGAATGACTGTCTTTTTGGGGGTAGTCCGCTCTCTGGGCCTCTGTTCAGGATTGCCAACTCTTCCAATTTTAAACAATTTAAATCTAACAAACATACTTTTTTGTAATTTCACAATTATTAGTAAATGATTTATATTAAACATTATAATCTTAATTAAACAAAAATTAATAGTCTTAACTAGGCATTACTACAACACTTTCGGTTTGGCTTTAGAATAAATGAAAGCGATTCATGTCTTTCGAATTATAGGTAAATTAAATATTATTATTATAGAATACTTAAAATGTTTATTGCCATTTTAATATACTGTAAAGAATGAATTAATATTAAGATGGACGAAAAAATGTACGAAATTGAGAAGACACATCTTGTATCTATCTATATATATATATACAGAGGAATAACAAAACAAAAGTAAAGACACTTTCGGTATGGCTTTAGAGTAAATCACTGTACTGACATGCGCTTTAATATGCTAAAGGAAACCGTTCTAAAGTACAAGATGTCAAGCAACAATGTTTTTGAACCACTTTAGACCTACAGTTTAGACGATAAATTCCGTAACATGGTACGGATTCCATCACTAAATTTTTTTTTATAAAATAAACAAAATACATGAAAAATGCGTGGTGGTGGATGTTTGCTTGCTTTTATATGGGGAGTTAGCTAAAATTTGGGAAACTGCACAAAGAAACGGGAAGTTTGTTAAAATTTTATTGTTTAATATAAAAGTATATATAGACTTCTCATTTAATTCTTTTATCAATTACTTTTATTTCGCTGAAATTTATTTATAAAAAATATAGAAGGTGTACAGAAAGGATTGTCAAAAGTAAATAGACACTATCGGTTTGGATTTAGAGTAATTTTTTTATTATAAATATATATATTCCTCGTTCGTATTTCTTTTACTATTATTAGTGTTTTTATTTTACTTTTTGATCATATATATTCCATCGTTTGTATAAAAATGAACTACTTTATATTTATTTTCTATATATTTCGTGAAATTGATTCCAATAATCCGTCTAAATAAACAGAATGATGTAATGGTGTTTTATTTAATTTGGTTTAATTGTATTTCTTTTATTGTTAATATTGGGATTCGTTTAAATAATTAGTTCCCTTGCTGAACAAATTTAGGGAGAAAGTCGCTCTTGCCTTTAATAAATAAATAAATAAATAAGTGGAAACTCATCTAAATAAATTAAAATAAATGGTGGTATCTGCCAACTCTCCTTATATAAATAAAAACGATAACTGGTAACTCATCAAAATAAAAATTAAAATAAATGGGGCAATCTGGCAACTCACCCTAATAATGTACACCTGAACATAATTAAAATAAAAAAAATAATTGTAAACTCATCTAAATATAAATTAAATTAAATGGTGCAAGCTGGCAACTCACCCTAATAAGGTACACCTGAACATAATTAAAATATATATGGGTATCTAGCAACTCACCACCCTCTATATAACAACTGCTGGGCCCCTGGACGCTCATTATACGACGGACTCCGGTGGAATAAAATAAAGAATTCTCTCTCCTCTCTCCTTAGGTTAAGGCTTACGTTAGGTTTCCCTTTGGGGGATGAGGACATCCCACCTTCTTCCCCAAAGACCCTCCTCCTTCTCCTTTCTTTCCCTCTCTTGGGTTAAGGTTACTCCTTTGGGGGAGGTCATCCTCCCTTCTCCCCCCAAAGCTCCCTCCCCCTCCCCCATTTGCAGCATTAACTTGTTGCATAACCCTTCCCACCTTTGCAGCATTGATTTGTTGCATAACCCCTCGTCTTGTTGCATAACCCCCTCCCTCTTTGTTGCATACCCCCCTCCCCTTTGTTGCATAACATCTTGCAACATCCCTTTGCGACATTGAACAACATTGCAACATTCTTGCACTCGTCCATTTTGCGCCCAGCCAATACTACTGGCATCGTCAATTTTCAGGTACATTGTCAAAATCCATTTAGTTTACTGGAATCGATAGAAAATGTAAATGAAACGATGCTGTTAGGTTCATCCATTGTTCGACATATGGATAAAGAATTTTGTTAAAGAAATAGAGCAAAATGAAAGAATTTTGGTGCCAAGCGCTAAAATAAATAGAATTGAACAGGAAATAAAGAATTTAAAGTTGGAAACTACAAATTCACTATTAATTTCACACGTTGGAGGGAACAATTTTTATAATTTCAGCAGTAGATCAGAAGATTTGTTAGCTAAAAATCGAAGTTTGATTAAATCTTTGAAAGGTAAGTCGAATAATGTACTGATTTCTGGGGTTCTTCCGAGAATTTATGAAAGTAGTAGATCGTTAAGGAGGCCTGCGAATAACTCCGCATACAATCTCATCAGTCGACTTTCCCATTCTCGGCTCAACTGGACGGTAACGCCTTATTCCCGTATTCTGTATTTAGTGAAATTTTTGAGAACGACTGTTAAATGGCTTTCATCGATAAAGACTGTCATAGTGTATGTGCCGATATTAATCATTTCAATTTATTACCAAAAATTTCTATATCCAGTTTAGAGAATCTAGAACAGGAATCTGGTGTAGACAATTAAATGGTCTCATCGATGGACGAGTTTAAAGCCTTTGTATTACAAAAAGATATTTATAAAAATCTTTCAGTGCTAAATCTAAACATTCTAAGCTTTCCTAGGAACTATAACTACTTATTGGCCCTTTTGAAAACTTCTGCGGTCAAATTTAGTGTTATAATTTTCACGAAAACCTGGCTAAATAGTAATATTAGAACCCTGTATAATATAGATAATTACGTTTCTTATCATACTGTAAGAGATGGTCAGATTGGTGGGAATATCTGTGTATGTACATCAAAATTACGTCTCTAACGAAGTATTTTCTGTATGTAATAGGGACAACGAAAACCTGATTGTTAATATTTCTTTACTGATCATTTTCCTACTTTCGCTATATTCAGTAACATTGTTCAGGTTGCGGACAAAACAACTACTGATTACAGAATATTCTCAGAGGTGGTTAACAAAAGAAAATTTATTGGGGCTGTAGAAAATACTCGATTTGACTGTGACGAACCTATAAATGACCCAGATCATATGTTTCAGTTCTTCTATGACACCTTATTCCATATTTTTAATATTTGCTTTTATTTAAGAAAAACGGAAATATAACTATTATAACAATCAATTTTCCAAACATAAAGGAGACATGAAAAACACTTGGACAGTCTTCTCGGAAAACAAATTAAGAAAAATTCAATAGAGAAATTAAATGATGATAATAAAGAAATTACTGATGATACTGCTATTGCAGACTCTTTAAATGCACATTTTACTTCAGTAGCGGATAAGCTTCGCTCACAATTACTAAATAATGATCACTCACCTCTAGAATATATGCCACCCAGCCCACTAAATTAATTTTCTTTTGTTCCTGCTACCTCTACTGAGATCCGGAATATTATTGGTAAATTAAAAAATACAAAAAATAACATTCATAGCATTCCTGTACCTATATTGAAACTTGTTAAAGATGAGATATTTGTAACTTTGGCTAAAATTATCAATCAAAATATTTCCAAAGGAATATTCCCATCAATGCTAAAACCTGGTTGTATAACACCTCTTTTTAAAAGGGGTGATCCTACACTAGCAACAAATTACAGGCCGGTGTGTTCATTATCTGTGTTCAGCAAAGTTTTTGAAAAAGTTGTGAAAAGTAGAATGCAGCGATATTTAGAATCCTACAATTTATCATCTCCAAATCAATATGACTTTCGTAATAATAAAACAACGGAAATGGCTATTTTAAATCTTATGGAAATTGAAAATATAGCTAAAGAAAACAAAGAAATAATGATATCAATATTTATGGATTTGAGTAAGGCGTTTGATGTAATAGACCAGCGTTTCTTAACCTTTTTCGACATCAGCACCCCCTGTAGTTAGGTCTAGGCAGTCCAGCACCCCCTTCACCTGGTTACTAGCAAAAAGTTAGCAAAAGTTAGTAGCAAAAAGCACCACGCAAATACAAAACAAATAAGAATATGAGTACAATTTACAGTATAGTTGACTAATAATATTTTGAATAAAAAGATATCAAGTTAAAGCAAAGTGAACATACATTTAGAGTAAAAAATAAACGAGAAAAATTTTAAAACGATATTAAGAGAAGACACACAAAGAATTATATTTACAAATTCAAACCTAAATACTTTCTTGAATATAACAATATAATAAAATACTTGTTCTTGAATATAACAATAGATCAAGCGGCCAAAAGAAATGTTAAGAATAACAATCAAGGAGATTACATGGACGTCCGGAGGGGGGGGCAAGAGGGGGCAGTTGCCCTCAATGGAAATTTGTGTTTGTTCTATAATTGTACTGCAGCACAGTCAGTGTTTCCACATTCAAGGAAATGTCGTTTACTTTACCTTTACTTTACCAAAGTGCCGTGTCGTTGAACTTAGAAGTGTTAAATAAACTATACTGAAAGATATAGTAATGGAATTATTTGCAAAGATCATTATATTGAGGGTTTTATTTATTTTTTTCTCTCGAAAACCTTTTGATCAATTTCACTGAAACTTACACGATTATAGTTAATCATAGTATCATATAACATATAAAAAATAGACTTGACTGGTAGAAAAAAAAATGCACTGCGACCACTACGAGTAAAAACCGTCATCTCCCCTTATCATAGCCTGCTTTCGGTGTTAAATTTATGTACTTAGTATGTACTAAGTACTAAGTACTAAGTACTTAGTATGTACTAAGTACATAAATTTAGCACCGAAAGCAGGCTATGATAAGGAGAGATGACGGTTTTTACTCGTAGTGGTCGCAGTGCATTTTTTTTTCTACCTAATAAAGAACTAATAAGAACTAAGAACTAATAAGTTAGTTTTGTCCCCCCTTGCGAAAAATCCTGTGGACGCCCCTGAAGAATTACCTACCCCCTAATCTTGGGGTCAAAATCATGCAAATAAAGTAAATTTCTTGTGACACAGAGTCAACGTCTTCCTTCTTAATATTAATGGTGATAATATAAACGTGCAATAAATCTTTCGTAATTAAATATATATTCAAATTCTCATACAATAATATCTGTTAATAAAATAGAAAAGATTAGGAGTTTGTGAAGGAGTTTGGTTAACGGACCTAACGTATCCATACAGCACATGACAGAAGCCCTTTTCCAGCATCTCCTAAAATCGATTTCAGGACCCCCTGGGTGTGCTAGCACCCCAGGTTAAGAAACGCTGTAATAGACCATAATATTGTACTTAATAAATTATATTGTTACGGCTTTAGAGAAGCCGTTTAAAAGTTATTTGTCCAATAGATATCATTTTGTATCGGTAAACAAGTTTTGCTCAACTAAAGCGCTTGTCAAACATGGTGTGCCACAGGGCTCAGTTCTGGGTCCACTGTTATTTTTATTATATATAAATGACCTTCCACGTTCATCTGATATACTGAACTTCATAATGTTTGCAGATGATACAACTGTCTCTTTTTCTTGCAAAGATGTTAATTCAGCTAAGAATATATTTAAATCAGAATTCATCAGTGTAATGAAATGGTTGACAACCAATAAACTCTTCCTAAATACCAGTAAAACAAATTTCATGATTTTTACTAATAAAAGAAATGTATATCTTGATGAACTTAATGTTAATGGAATCGCTATAAAGGAGTGTACTGTAACAAAATTTCTTGGTGTAATGCTAGATAAGAATTTGCAATGGAGTGATCATGTAAATTATATTGCGAAAAAGATTTCAAGGAGCGTTGCTATAATGTTCAAACTTAGAAATGTAGTCCCTAAACAAGTTTTATTGACGATCATACTCTTGTTCTTCCTTATATAACGTACTGCACCCTTGTTTGGAGAAACTCCGCTAACAATGCATTAAATGGTATCTTTGTCATCCAAAAATGAGCAATAAAGTTATTATCTGATGCTGATTTCCTTGATCATTAGTGCATTACTTAAAGAGCTAACCTACTAAAGCTCAATGATATAACCAAACTGGCACATTTTATTTTTATTTAGAAGTGCAAGAACAAAATCATTAATTTACAATGGGTAAATTGATATTTTGTAATACATCAAGAAATCCACTCGTATTAGACCAGAAACAAATCAAAGCTTGTTATATCTCAATTTAGAGTGTCTTCATCTCAAAAACTTCCCATTTTCATTGGATTGAAATTATCGAATGACTTAAATGCCGCTATAAAAAATATTTTGAATGTAAATTTGTGTAAAACCAAGTTGAAATCCCGATTAATAATGGCATACTGACAAATATCTAGGATTAATGTCCCTTACTATTGTTTACTAATTATTAATTTCTCGTATGTAATCAGTATTAAAAACACATTTCTTGGGATTGTTCAGTTCTTATCTCTCATGTATAATATTGGTTTCTTTGTATGGTATTGGTATAGTGCCTTTCAATGGTGACCTTGTATTTGTCGTGTCGGTAGTGATAATTTAAGATTAATGCATGTTTTAACTATTAATAATATTTATTTACTTATTTATTTATTATTAATTAATAACAACTAGCTGTTTATTTTTAAGAGCCCAGTAAAGCCTAAAGCTTAAGGGCCAAATAAAATAAAATAAATAGTCGAGCTTCAAAATTATTCGTGTCATTGTAAATTGAAACGATTGTATTTATTTTATTATTAATAAAGGTAATAATGGTTATTCAATATCCTCGCGCAAATACGGGCACCAAAACTGAACGGCATATTCTAAGTGAGACCTGACTATGGACTTGTAAAGGGGCAATATAATATTCTTTGATTTAAATTCGAAATTATGCGCTATGAAGCCAAACATCTTATTAGCTTTTGCGCAAGACTCCAGGCATTGGTTCCTAACTTTTAAATCCTTAGATACGCGTCCGCCTCAATCTACTTCCTCATCAACGCTCGCTGTCAGTAGTGTGGGTGCAAAAAGGAAGAGTGCAAGAATGTTCCAGAGATAATGATCAATGTTGCAAAGGGGGTGGGGCTATGTTGCAAAAGGGGGGTGGGGTTATGTCGCAAAGGGGTGGGGCATGCTGCAAAGGTGGTGGGGGTATGTTGCAAAGTGGGGTGGGGGTATGCAATGAAAGGGGAGAGGTTATGCAACAACTCGATGTTGCAAAGTAGGGAGAGGGGAATGTTCCCAAGAGAGAGGAGAAGGAGGGAGAGGAAGAGAGATGTTCACCTGGCAGGAGCCAAGTGCATATTAAGACTTCAGCCGAGCGACCGCTGTTTTATTAGTTGTAAATCAGCCAGGTGGCTTAATACGCCAGTTGGCTTAGAAGGCGTAAATGGCTTGTACAGGTTGAGTTGCCAGGTTGTGCTATTTTTTAAATTAAAGCATATATTATTGACTGTTGGCTTAGAAGGCGTAAATGGTTTGTTCAGGTTGAGTTGCCAGATTGTGCTATTTATTTAATTAATTCTTAATAGTTGGCTTAGAAATCCGTCAGTCGGTTTAGAAGGCGTAACAGGCCATTTGGTATAATTAAATATCGTTTACAACCAAAAGAATTAAATAAAACAACATTACATCATTCTGTTTATTTAGACAAAATATTGTAAATATATAGAAAATAAATATACATTTGAATGATCAAAAAAAATTTAAAATAATAATACTATAAGAAATATGAACGAGGAATATGTATATAATAAAAAAATATAACCATCAATATAACAGTACAGGAGAAATATATATATATATATATATATATATATATACACACACAATTATATTAAATAATTAAATATGTCAAAAATAAATACATACACTTTATCCTCTACTGCACAAAATCGAAAAAATAAAAAATAAGAAATACAAAACGTATAACTATCAATATAACAGTACATGAGAAATATATATATATATATATATATATATATACATATATACATATATATATACATATATACACACAATTATATTAAATAATGAAATATATCGAAAATAAATACATACACTATCTTCTACTGCACAAAATAAAAAAGAAATACAAAACGTATAACCATCAATATAGCAGTACAGAAGAAATATATATGCACGTAATTATGCTAAATGTATTGAAAATAAATACATACACTTTATCTTCTACCGCACAAAATAAAAAATAAGAAATACAAAACGTATAACCATCAATATAGCAGTACAGGAGAAATATATATATATATATATATTATATATATATCACAATTATGTTAAATATATTGAAAATAAATACACTCACTTTGTTTTACTGCGCAAAACACTAAACTCACGTAATCGAGTCGACAAACACATCGCTATTGCTTTGCATTACACAGTATACGCGGTTTAATATTATTTCACCGCTCAAGGTATAGGGAAATCTGTACTCTATATAAATGGCCTTCATATCGTTCAGTACTATTTTTGTGCCCACTTTACATCCGGTTGGCAAGTTATCTTTAAATACGTCTAGAATACAATCAAAACGCACAAAGAGTCATCGTTAGCCACAACGTCATTATTAAATACAAGTTTATAAACACGCCTTTCCAATCGAGGGTTTATTTCTACCGACCCGAGCTTTTCAATCGTGAACTCTTCTTCACACTGCATAGCGACAGTTGAAATAATCTTCTAAGTCGTTACGACAGCTGCTCATTATATAAAGAAATAGTTCTTCAGGGTGAACGGTGTAGGTGAGCTCAGCCCTGTACCGAAGTGCTTTGTACCAAAGTTCATGATATTTCAAAGAGTCTAAACTTTTTAAATAAGCATCCAGCTCTAGACCATTCTCACCTTGTTCAGTCCTACACTCGGTAAACCCATCGAGCAGAGCGGTGTATGCGTATTCAAGAACCGTATCAAAATAAAGCATATCCGTAACACGTGCGTCTAATATAGGCTTCAGCTTGCGGAATCCGACGATTTCAAACATTCTGTCGAGGATGAAACGGTTTCGCGTAGGGACAAGAGCGTTATTATCAGAAGCATTCTTCCACATCAGCCGTATATCAATGCATGGCCGATCGTTATTTATACACAACGTACAAACAACGGCATATGAGGGGGTGTCACTAATCTGCTCTCTTCTTGTACCTACACCTGTAGGAATTTTATAACGATCTTCATTCCACTTCTCAACTATCACGAAGATTCTATTCATCTCCTCGACACTTAAATAAACAACATTCCGTTTGTTTGTTTGTCTACAATCCGTTTCCAGTACATAGTTAACGACACCGGATTTACGCCTGAACACGCGCAACGACTTCGTCACGGACACATCGTACACGGCATTGAGAATGCTGCTCAAAGGAAGTTCCATCGTATTCGAGGAGCGCACGTCCAGTCGGTTCAAGCTCTGAGATAACTATGAGCCACATGCAACGCGTCGGCTCGACGGGAGGAGTGAGTCACACCATAAGCTAATGAAACGTGTACGGCGCTGTTCCAACATGAATAGTTGTATCCCATTATATTGGGTAGATGTTTTGAGAAATTTTCCGATACTTGAAGTAATATCGGTTTTAATGTTTTATCACTCCCACTCCCAGAATACGCACCAGACATTTTTGCAAGGGGGATTTTCACGAACTAAACACATTTTATAACGGTTTTAATGTTTTATCACTCACCACACGTTCATTTCCACAAACTAAACATCTTCACAATCCGGCGCACTATTTGAGAGAAACATATGCCCATATTTTTCCTTTTTGTTTAACAAGCGATACTCGTCTCTAAAGTCTGTTAAAAACTCACACAGGCCATTAGCCACAACCTCACTACAAACCGTCGTCATGATATATATTAATATAGTGATAAAAATACTTAAGATTCTCCATGATGACAAGATTTACATTCTCAGTCGCAGGGTACGAGTAATCGGTATGATGCAACATGACATAATATCGCTTGTCACCCACTCATCAACAAGACTCACTATCCATATCCGTTGCTTCTCTTCTGCACGTGTTGTTTCTTTACTTCACGGTATATGTAAGCTTTTATAAAGTTTAGTCCTACAACATAGTTCAATACATCACTTGTCCACGAAATCCTACAATGCTCTCGCCAGAATAGCCATAGAGTATTTGTACCTCTTGCTCCTTCGCACGATTCAATGTAGCCTTAAAAGCATCAAAGGAGGGTGGAATAGGGAGTTTTTCAGTATCCACCACATCTTGACACTTTGCCGAATACCATTTCATAAACGTCGAACACGCAATATTAAAGGTAGCCATTACTATTTTCTGTCTACGCGGGAGAATACACGTCTGAGTCCAGGGCTTACTGCGATCAACTGAGCACGCAGGGAAGCCCAGGTAGTAGCAGAGTCACGTGTCAATCATACAGGTGGGCGGAGCTTAGAACTTTCTCCTGTACACACTCTGGGCGGAGCTTAGAATTTTCTCCTGTGTACACACACACACACACACAAAGGAGAAAGTGAAACGCTAATTGAAACACGATTTATTTAATAAACGAAATATTCAAGGTATATATATTTACAAATACGTGTAATAAATAAGTTAACAATAGACACATCAAAGATTATGGTATCCAAAGGGTACGGTATCATAGGTACCAGGTACCTGGTAACGTTTCCTATAGGTGTTACGGCACACCTTTGTACCCCTAAGTTCCTTCACGCCCCCAGCTTCTGCGCCCGAAAATTGTGGGTGCCTACAGTTAGTTGGGGCGGCCGGTCGCCCTCATCATCATCATCCAAGCACACTAGATCCTTCAACGAATCAAAGTTAACGACCCGCCGATTCGCCTGGTTGAGCGTGATACCCTTAGCCTTCACGATATATTTCATATCCTCCCCCACCCTCACCCGTACCCCATAAGTTTTTGGCCCTGTTGAGACAAAAGAGTCGGCGTATGCGTGTCTCCATACTCATCCTTGATCTCATCAGTCAACTCACCGAGGAATTCACCAATAGGAGGCATGTATTCACCCTCCCTCTCTGTGAATATCACACTATCTGTATCGCGTACAAACCCTCCGCCCAAGAGAATGCAATAGGCCCCAAAGTTTGATGCGTGCGTAGGCCGTTGTGAAGCTGGCTACAGGTATGTTTGTAACCCGTGAGGTATCTGTGGCCAATTCGGTATTGTTGTACTTTATTATGTAAGTATTACCTACATTCACGATCTCCATGACCTCTTTATCGGGAGCGTTGGCATAATCCCAGACTTCACTATAACTTTGTGCCAAATGAACGTTCCCTTTGCCGTATTCTGTGCAAATTTTCCCCAAAGACTGTTTAGACACAACTTTGCACTAAAGCGCTTGCCAGGGTTCTTTACAATTTGGGAACGGTCAAGCTGTATACCTTCACGGTCACGGTAACGTTGAATATAGGCCGACTTTTCATCTTCGGTATCAACTCCTCGCGGATACCCTGATGCTTCGACCTTATCTTTCAAAAAAGCGTTTATATATGGCGTGAAAAGGTTGGGTAGCTTCTGAAACCTCCACACCTCATGTATCTTCAATATGCTGTAGCCATGGCGAACAGCTAGATCCAGCTCTGGACTTGTATATACACCTCTAATCTTACGCTGGTGGGTTGTATGGTCACAATCACCATTGTTCTCTTCTGCGCACTTCACGCACAAGGGAAACATGAGCTTGTGATCGATAACGACGGGTAAGATCGGCATCCATAAATCGCGAGGGGGAGCACGTCTACGAAAGAAAGGCCGAAATAGTACCCGTTCAAATTTGTTGAGAACACCTCGATGGTGGGTAGGTCAGGTCCCACCAGTTTCTCAGGTGCACCTACGGGGTACGGATTGTTCTTCATCACGTAGGGGTATAAAGAACAGAAGTCGTAGTAATGGAGTTTCACACCCTCCGTAGGCGGAAAGTATAGCTTGAAGGGATTTGTACGCCCTCCGAAACAAGCTATCACCGCATTTGAGAGGATCCAGCACCATTGAACGTTTGATCGTGTTTATTTCTTCACGCTACTGTCCATCTGTCTCCATCCGTGCATCATACTCATGCTCCCACAAGACTTTGTGAGTGAACTTGGAGCCTATAAGTTGATCGCGAGTGCGGGTCCACGCAAGACAGTCGGCAGGAGATCTACCGTGGATATCGTCTACGATTCCACACTCAGGACGGAGGCGTCCGTGCCACCAGTAACCGTTAAAGGAGTACAGTCTTTTCACCAGTGACACGGTTTTCACTTAGACAATCAACCCAAAAAACACGTACCTTAATGGGTACTTCACCCGTGTTGCGGGCATGCTTTATGTATACACCTGTCTGTTCGTGTAGGTGTATGTGCCAGTAAATAGCCTTGTGCCCATAACTGTGGGGATTGTTTCTGTGAGTAACGACTAAGGTGTCTTTAGGCATGAAGTTATTCTTGAATACCGTAAAACATAATGAGGCGATGGTGGTTGCGACTTGCAACGGATCGCATTTGAAACGGCCTATGTACATCCTTCTAAAGGCCTGGAAACATACTCTAAGCACGCGCACATCATTCACACAATAACGCTCACATTCATTAGCTATATTATAAGGACTAGATTCATTAAAACTGTTGTAGTATCGGTCAAAATCTTCACGTTCATCTGTACTCATACATTCATAGTTAATGTTTGGATGGAGGTAGTCCTACGTAATTTAAAGTTTCGCTAGTGAGGAATGTGTAAGGGAAATATCCTTTTGAAACTTCAGCAGCTACACCCATCACCTTGGGTAGCTTTGCTAATTTACAAGGTGTGACTAATAAAGTGTCTTTAAACTGTACATTACCTCTTATTTGCATCTGTATTAGCTTGTTGCCTCTTTTCAAGGGATCACCTGTAAATATCTCAGATGACTCGTGCTCAAGCAACTCCTTATAAAGGAACTGTGTCAAATTTTGCCCCGTTATGGGCGAGAATATACACAGTCATTTTTTTAACTTGTCCGCTAACTTGACAATATAGGACACAAAGAGTTTCACAGGGCTATCGTGGGCATTCGTTTTAAAAACGTTTGTCCGTTTACCACATTTGTGACACTCATCACACTCGATCTCCATACACTCATCACAGATAGTCTGGCTTACAAGTAAATGTGGAATAACCTCTTTGGTTTCAGCGTTCGTGTATGTTTCTATATCGTAGTACACAGTTATACAAGGGCTATTTTTAGGCTTAGCATCTTTCATATAACATACATGCTTTACTCCAACCGCCTTATATTTCTCATGGCATGTAGAACAGTGAATTTCATCACATTTATGCTTGAAATTCCCCCAATTATCCATCATATGAAACATACCACATTCACAGATTCTCATTTTCCTGCACGTGCCAATTGATTTATGGAGCTCAAAACAGTTATTATTGAAAAATGTGCGTCTACACACATCACAATCCCTCTTCTCAGCTTCAACTACACGGCTTTCACATTTGGAGCTTTTACACTGCTCACATACCATGTGGCAATCTTTACAATGTTTCACTATATCATCCGCAAATCGATACACCCTTACACAAATCATGATGTCGCCATATTTTCGACTTTTATCATAACTCGCGTAAAGGTCCCTTATATTACGGATGGGGATACGTTGTCCCTGACAGTCCTAAAATAAGTAGGGGTCTTGTACGATCTCTCACACTGCTTTTAAAAACATACACAGTCCTACGACGATCATCCATTCCAAATACAACTATACGAACATTCATTTCCTGTTCTACCCTTCTCATCTTCAGGACCCATATTACAGTCAAACTCAAGTTTACAGTCTACAGCTAGTTTACGGGCACGCTCCACTACCGTAGGCAACCAAATGTTTTTGACCGTGTATTTAGTACAGTAAACATACGGCTAAGACTACTGCTATAAAGCCGCAACCACGATCGACGTTTATATGCCGTCTATAAATAGCCTGAGAATTGAAGTTAAGAGTATAAGGTGTGGCACTATGACCCGCAACACGGAATACACGGTCAATATTTACCGTGAAGTTGTCCATATTGAAGGCTATACTACTTTGAGAGGCCTGCATTATACGGCCTAATATATACTCTATATCTTCAGCTGCCAAACGTCTGAACGGTATTACTACCCAAAAATCATCTACATCTCCGTCATCTGACCCGAATCCAAGACAGCCTCGTCCTGACTTCACGTTCGTCGCGGTTCTGAAGGGCAAACTCTACAATACGTTCAACTATGCGCCGTAGTCCGTGTTCAACACCATTGCTATACATGGATCTAGGATCAACCCTGACTATATACCGATTTCTAGTCAAGGCTGGGGTGGGGGTAGCGGTGCACCAACTCGAATGTTATGCCATCCTCAACAGAACGAGAAGCTGCTGTGGAGGATGTACCCAATTGAATAAGGGGTATATTTGAGGAAGGTACTATTGTGGGGTTGTGTCGTAAGACGTAGAAGGTTGGGGCTCTATTACTGGTGGTCTAACAACCGGCGCAATCCTGGCGCGCTTTATACCTGACGTGGGGGCTCTTCATCGTGCCTCCGCTTTGAATGGCGCGTGCTACAGGTATCGCTGGTGAGGATTCGTCGGGGGAAGGATTCTGTGATCACAACTACACTGTCGCCGGGCCATCTGTAATATCGATGATGGGTTGTTGTACCTCATCGTCATTCACGGTTCTGGGGAGAAGCAAAAGCAAGACTGTAGAATATAAGGGTCACACTTAAATATTTATTATATTTTGTAAATGACCCACTTAGGAGTGTGACGTGTTAGAAATGGATTCTGTAGAAAAATTCAGGTTCACGAGCCCATCCACATGTATTATATCTGGCCTACAGGATGTGGTAAAACTGTGTTTATGCTTAAAATCATTAAAGAAAAGGGAGAGATGTTCTCAAAATTTGTGCATAAAGTTATATGGTGCTATTCGACGTATCAATCAGTGTTCAACGAGTACCAAGATGATATTTTGTTCCACAAAGGTGTATATGATGTTAATTCGTTAAAGGGAAATGAACATACAGTCATTGTAATTGACGATCTCATGTTGGAGATGGATAAAACGTTTGCCGAGACATTTACAGTATTCTCCCACCATCTTAACATAAGCGTGTTCTTCATCAATCAGAATCTATTTTTCAAAAATAGATACATGCGCGATGTGTCGTTAAATACACAATATCTAGTCTTATTCGCGCAACGTAGAGATGTATCACAAATTGGGGTATTAGCCAATCAAATGTTCCCGAATCAGCGTAAGGAGTTTTTGGAAGTTTATAAAGAAGCTACAAGCCCGCGTTACGGATATTTGCTTTGCGACCTTCATCCGCGAAACACGTTTAGGGTGCTTCTAAGAACGAATATATTTCCAAACGAGCCTGAAACGGTGTATATTCCAGAATGACAAAGAGGCTAAAGAAATACCATGAATTAATAAAAATCTATCATCGACTGCCCCGGGCAATGCAGCAGATGTTTGCTAAAAATATCGACTCCGACTTTTTAAAATGCATCTGTGAAATCTGTCTTAACGTTATAAATTGCAATGTATCAATGAAACCACCTCAGAAGGCTCGCCTACGCCGTTACAAGAACATAATACGTGCACTCGCTCGTAAAAGTCAAACTGTAGGGAAAAAAAACGAATTATTGTACAAAGAGGAGGGTCATTCCTCCCCATCTTATTTTCAGTTTTGGGTCCTTTACTGACTAGATTAATATAATGAAGAAAGTGGTAGTGATTCCACACGAGGTGTATGCTTCACTGCAAAGTTCAAAGAATCCAGACACGGATCTAGATCCCCGTAAAAGCAGGCTTAAAAGAATGGAAAGCGAATTGCTAGCCCTATTAAACAGTGAAAAAACACCTGATGAGAAAAGAATCTTATACCAAGAAACTCTGCAGAAATTTCTTCACGAGTACGAAAATTATAAGAACCCGACAGAGATTCCCGTGGTTATTAGGCACAGCACGGAACGAACATGGTGACATAGGACCTGTGTCCGACGATAGAGCTGACCAACCAAAGATTAATGGGTTGGTCACACAACATATCGAGCATGTATTAAAAAGCACCCTCCCACATACATTGAGGAATAAAGGTTTAAGTCTTTATAATCTATTGAATGAGGACCCAGCCATAAAATGGGCCGATACAGGTGAAATCATTGTGGAAGGAGCAAAGGTACAGGGATCGAATATCATAGACATTGTTCATCATCTGGTGAAAAAGTGGGATAGGCCCTCACCATCAGGATGGAAGCATATTAAAGCAAGACTACAACAAATAAATGTCCCCAAAACAATGATAGGAAATCTGAACAGGTTAAAAGTCTTGGAACATGCATCGCACGTGACACAATTGAAGACGCCATCACCCCCGGCGATAACACCTTTGAAGAGGAGAAAGAAGAGGTTAAACAACGGTCAACCCTACCCACGTGCCTTTAAAATACGCAAATGGCTAACATATTAAGAAGACGTTATTATGACATTTCTATCCCAGCCTCCTACGGAGGCGTAGATGGACTGTACAGAGGTGTTTACGGAGTAGGAAAAAAAGATGTTGAGGACGCTTATACACTTCATAAGCCTGTGAAAAAAAGGTTTAAAACAGCCAAGACAACAACTGCTTCGATTGACTCTATTTGGCAAGCAGATTTAACAGACATGCAAAGATATTTGTGTATAACGATGGTTACCGCTACATTCTATTCATAATAGATGTATTCTCTAGATATCTGTGGCTATCTCCTCTGAAAATAAATCACCTGAAACAGTTGCTAAAGCCACCAAAACGCTAATTTTAAAAGAAAACAGGATTCCTGGCTATTTTTGTATGGATATGGGGAAGGAATTTATAGGCCGTGCTTTTCAGAACATGTTGACAGAGTTTAATATCAGCTATTACACTACCAATTCTGTACATAAGGCTTCTTTAGCTGAAAGAGTTCAACGTACCATAAAGGAACGCATGCACCTCTATTTTACACATAAAAACACATACAGATTTCTAGACATTCTGGAATCATTGGCATCATCCTACAACCGCTCACACCATCGCACGATTGGGACAACACCTAACGAGGTTTTAGAAAGAGGTACGCGCCCAGAGGTGAGAAGAGATGGAACACACCACCACCACACTCTGCGCGTTTCAAAATCAATGATTATGTAAGGCTGTCGCGTTCGGGAAATAAATTCGCGAAGGGATTTGAGCAAGGATGGACACGTGAGATTTTTAAAGTTAGGGCTATGAGACCTAAAGGTGAGATAATGATGTATTACGTTGAAGATTTGAATGGGGAAGAAATCGCAGGAGGCTTTTACCGCGAGGAGTTGCAGAAAGTGGCATTTAATTTAGGAAAAAATGTGTTTAAAATTGAGAAAATTTTAGGAAGCAAAGGTTCAGGAAAGAGAAAAATGTACCTGGTGAAATGGCTAGGGTACCCAGAAAGCTTCAACACCTATATAAAAGCTGATGCAATAATGAAGCTTAAATAGTATGCAACATGGCTCCTAACCATTTCTACGTCACACTCCCGTCCTCCTCGTCCCTGTCTGTACACCCTAACAACACACTAGCCAACTTTGTAACAGACTCCATGGACCCATTGAATTGGGTCGTGATTCGTATGAGGTGGGGATATGTGAAATTCAGCTGGACACCCTCTTTTTAAATATTGATTATAAAGATACCGTTTTTACGATTCTTAGAGACATTGATGAGTGTGAAAAAGCCGGGGTAACTCGGGATGAAACTATACGTATCGCCCGGACTGAGGTTGCACGGTATTACAGTACAGAAGTAACACTAGGTCCGGGCCGTTATGGTTCGGCTGAGGATGTTGTGAGAGACTTAAACGTAAGTTTAAAAACTCAAATCTTACGACTGATTTAGTATACGAAATCGTAAAAAGGAAACCCTGCACATACTCTAATCCTAAAATCAAAGGCTAACGAAATATTAAAGACCAAAGAGTGTTCAAAATTATGAAGGGGCGATATCGATCAGCCTTCCAAAGAGACACATTTCACGAGGTACAACATGACTTGTCCAGCCTAATGTATCAATGAAATTGGAGAAATTGGTTGAGCTCTACCCCCAGACATGTGCTATATTTACAGCAATATAGTGGAGCACCAGTTTGTTGGGGATACCCAGGCACGCCTGCTGCGCATTGCTCACATTCCCAACCATAGAGGAAGGAGTTTGAGTATTACATATGATAGACCCCATTATGTGAATGTCGCAACTAATCCAATAACCAATACCTCAATATATATAAGAACGATTGAGGGTAAAAATTTCCCATTCGGTGACGGGAGCTTAACAGTGAAGCTGCACGTTCGACGCACGGAGTTATAATGGACAGAAGGCCTTTCACCGTCTATCGAGGGGTGAGATACCAGCGTGGTAGTGGACTTGGATCCATTTTTTCAACCATACTACGTACGGCTGTCCCTTTGCTGAAGAAGGGTGCCAGGTATCTCGGAAGGAAAGCGCTACAATCAGGTCTTAACACTGCAGAAGACATATTGGCTGGGGCTAAACCTATAGAAGCTCTAAAAAACACTTAAAACGTACACGGGATGAAATCGTTA
This sequence comes from Bathynomus jamesi, assembly GCA_023014485.1. NCBI lineage: Eukaryota > Metazoa > Arthropoda > Malacostraca > Isopoda > Cirolanidae > Bathynomus > Bathynomus jamesi. The sequence continues at coordinate 386,569 of JAJOZX010001035.1, read as the reverse complement.
AAGATGCAAAGAGAAAAATGCGTGGTGGTGGGAAGAAGAAGACTGGCCGGAAGAAGGGATTACCACCACGTGGCATTAAACTTAAAAGGATATCAAAAAGGAAGTGTTCTAAGTGAATGGTTGACCATTTTTTTGACTGATATAAGCTAAGGACATTGATCGCATGAATCATAGTTTGTTTACTACTTGTCGAGAGAGGAGGCACTATTTCTAACTCGTCATGACACGCTTCATCTATCCGTGTCGTTCACAATGCTGTAAATCGGAGGTATCCCTCTTTGAGATGCCCCCAACTCAAGTTTCTATTGAACACAGTGACTTTATTACAATTAACCCTTTAAACAATTAGTTCCACGAGTGCCCCTATAGAATTCGTGACACCCAGCTCAGGCCCTTACTTTTTTGAGCCAAGCTGTGTGCACATGTACGCTAAATTACGTATAGCCCATTCTGACGGAACGGACTGCGATGACAAATATGCTGGATACCCTGAAACAAACTTTCTGCACTCCATATTCAACCAGTGTGACGTATATTTAAATCAGGTCAACATATCGGCAGGTACGGGCTACTATCACCTACGAGCCTATCTGGAAAATGTCCTCAACTTTTCCAAAGAAGCGAAGGATACCTTTTTAAGTGCCGAGGGATATTATCAAACTAAAGACGAAAGTAGTATAAAGGACAAATTTGAAAATTCTAAAAAGAAGATATACGAGTGTTTTGGACGCCTGCATACAGATTTCATATTCCAGAAGTTGCTTGTGAATGGGGTAGATATGAAAATAAAGCTCACCTGCACGAATCCTGAGATCTGCTTAAATCTGGATGCTGCTCAAGAAGAGGGAGCAAAACCCGTTGTGGTTCACATTATGGAGACATACCTCCGCGTACGGCGAGTGAAATTAAGTTCACCAAAACAACTAGAAATTGAGAAAAATTTACTAAACACCACAGTAAAATACCCTATTAACAGACTACAAATCAAACTATACACGGTGCCAGCAGGGTTGGCATCGAAACATATAGAAAACATTGCCCTGGGAAATCTTCCTAAAAGGATATTAATTGGAATGCGTGCCTTTAAACTCGAGAATTTCGGACTCAAAGATATAACTCTATACGTTACTGGGATTGCGTTGGGAGGAACACTGGATACGGACTATTCATTTGACGCTGTGTTACCTCTTTGCGCGAGAGCATATAGTAATCTGGCCCGTAGTGCAGGTGATTGTGATGAGCTCGGGAATGGGGTAACGCAGAAAGAATTCATTGATCAATTTAACCTTTATCCGTTTGACATCACATCTGACTTATCTGCTAATGTAAATACACATTTAAGTCCACAACAGAGTGAAAACATCTCAGTCAGGTTGGAATTCACCAAACCTATAGACACGCCTATTAGTATAGTAGTATACCTCGAGGCCAGGCCGTAATAGAAGTAGACAGATTTAGGGGCGTTATCACTGACTTTTAAAATGGATGCGAATACACTTCAGAGAGTAATGAATAGTGAACGAATCACACGTTCCAAATTTATCGGAGTGTTTGCGAAGAATGCCATTGGTAATGAAGGGATTCATTGGTTTGCAATCTATTTTCAAAATAGGGACCGCACATATTATTTTGATTCACTCGGGACTCAGCCCTTGAGTGACCCTGTTATTGTAAAATTTCTCGACCAGTTGCATATCCCCGAAGTTGTATGGAACCCATTCCGGTTACAAGGATATTTTAGTAATACATGCGGGATGTCCTGCATTTCATTTCTCATGCATATGTCACGTGGTAAAGACTTTATACATTTTTTAAAATTATTCGACCCGTGTCACACTGAACGAAACAATGAAATGGTATGCAGATAGATAAAAAGCCGCTTTCCAATTGTGCGCACTCGTTGTATAGTATAATGTTTTGTTTGTGTATATATATATATAATTTGTAACCAATAATGTTAGTTTGTATATTCTGTAATTTAAGATGGTTATTGTACTAAAAACATGATTTCTTTCATTTAATAAATTGATGAAAATACATTGTCTTCTTCCCCCCCAAAAAAATATCGAAACAAAAAAACACATTATTTCGTTTATGATGTGACAATCGTTAGGCTGACTACTCGGTAAATCTTCTACCTCCGTGTTCAGGTCCATGACATGGGATTCTTTAAAACGAAAAGATTGTATAACGTGTCAAATCCTCATCGGACCTTAAAGGAGAAAGAATAATTCATTAGTTCATACTGAATCTTTTTTAATAAAAACATATACAGAGTCTACATATAGTAATTGTATTACAATGTGAAGATGTCTTTGAACCGCTCAGAGAAGTTCATTTAAGAGATAATTCCGAATAACATTTGAATTTATAAAAAAACATGCAAAAGATTACTATAAAAATAAATTCAATGACTCAAAACAGGATTTTAGCATAATTGCGGATACCTAGATGAAGTATTTTTAATGTGATGAGAGGAATTACTACAACCCTCCATATATATGATGAAATAATCCAGAACAGTGCTCTTTCTGGCACGCACAAGTTTGCGAGTAATTGACTCCAAAAAATAAAATTATAGGCACTTAAATTTCTACGACTTTCCCTTGCGTCGGATCGTAAGGAGCGTCAATGCAAATATCATCAACGGTTTGCGTTGGAAATAATCCATCCGGGTCAGCCGCGTTATAAAAATTAATTGTAGACAATGCTACAATGTCACCATCTTCATATAAATCCGGTAAACTATAAAGTTATTGATTCACGGCGGAGGGAATGTTTATTCACTGGTGAAAATAATTACTGTGACTCCCAGCTGAAAATATTTCCTTTTATATGCACGATCCCCAAGCACCGCCCCAAAAAACTAAGAGCGGTTTGTAACTTTAATGATTGGTTGTCAGTGTAACTGGGCGGAGCTATGATAAGTTTGTGTACCAATCGTAACACCTATATTATGGGTCCAAGCTTTGGACGACTAATGGCGTCTTTATATCCTCTCCGTAAATTTAATGCTCACATTGTGTATTACCCTTTGCAGTCTCTACCACGACAATATTTGCATTTGCGCCCATACTTTTCTCGGTTTTCCCCAACCCACCCCTTTATGCAATATCCCTCGCAACATTGATCAACCATCTCTTTCACAACAATATTTTATTGTTTTTGCGGCCATACTATCTGATCCTCAATTTTTCGGATGCAAGTCGTTAAGTCGTTATAGGAATATCTTCATCAGAGTCTCTCAGCTCAGTACCACAGGAAACAAAATTAGCGCCGCTACTCTTCATAATCATGACATTAGCAGAAACAGCACAGTAACACAAAGATCATTAGAAAATAAGAAATCTAGATCTCTACAAACAGAATGTGCATTATGCTTTGTGGTCATACTATTCTCAGCTTTCCCATGATTCCTGACTTCTGGATTTGGTTATATATATATATATGTGTGTGTGTGTGTGTTAATTGCATTTACAGTCTCTGCCACGATAGTTCCAAATATTTGTAAAATATGTTTGTGGTCATACTATTCGATCCTCAACTTTGATTAATGTATTCGGCTTGACTTTTTACTTCCTGCGTAGGAGTGTGATTAATTTGTATTTAGTTCACGAATGTCTGCTTGGGTTGGTAGATAAATGGGTACCCTAGGTATCCTAGTGGTTAAGACGCTGGGGTCCTGGTTGAGAGCTCGGGCGATGACAATGTAATTCCTGCTCGCCCGTACTGCAGCTTAGTTCGGTTTCCACGTTAAACTGTAGGTCTAAGATGAAGTGAAAAGTTGATCTTTGTCAAAATGAACAATTTTGGTAGAAGGAAAACCTATTTAGCTCTTATTATTACTAATGTAATTTACACAACGGTTAGGTACCAGTTACAAAGAGAATCTATGACCTGAATTTATTGTATATAATCCTCGTATGTATATTTTTTTTCTTCTCTTAAAGGTCTTTTGAAAATCTGTGTACTAAATACATTCTCCACAAGAAATTCTAAATATTTTTGTTTTTCTTTTCATTCCTTTATTTATATTTTTTTAAAATTTTGCTGTGAATATTATATCCATATAGAATAAACAAAACTTTCTTTCTGTGTGTGTGTGTGTGTGTGTGTGTGTGTGTGTGTGTGTAGTCCTCATTTCAGACAAAAATATCGCTCTCTCTCTCTCTCTCTCTAACCTTTAATAAATAATATAATTTAAAATTAAGTTTTTAACTTCGTAGTAATAATAATGGCTGGAATAATATTTGAAGTCAGTGGAGGAAAATCTGGAGAGAAGGGATGTGGTTTGACCCACATTCCATTCTGGCCAGTTTGCGGTCAGCCTCTGCGACCTTCAAAAAAGCTTCGGGCTAAACATGAATGAATCTTACCCATTCCTGTCTCCATTCCTCCTCGTCTCAACATAATGTGAAAATAAACGATATTGTATGAGAATAATTGTTTATTACCAAATTTAATATACATTTCAGTATATCTTCGCATATTATTAATCCTTTTCATATGGAAATTTAATATAAATGTGTGTGTGTGTGTGTGTGTGTGTGTGTGTGTGTGTGTTTGTGTGTGTGTGTGTGTGTGTGTGTGTGTGTATAGATTTCTCAAATCGATAGAATTAATAAAATGAACGAAAAAAATGCACGATACTGTGAAGACACATCTTATATATATATATATATATATATATATATATATATATACAGAGGGATGACAAAAGTAAATAGACCTTTAGGTGAAGTTAGTTAAAATAATTACAGTTTTTCTTATATATATATATACAGTACTGGCCAAATTATTAGGAATTTTTTAAAAATTTCATTTTTGGTATAAAATGTTAAATTAAACCAATTTTAAACGTTGAAAAGTTATTTATTCTACACAAGAATACATGGTCATTATTTAGCAATAGTTTAGTACTTAGTTTGACCCCCCTTAGCTGCCTTAAGGCTGCGACACGCTTCGGCATGCCATGATCATTTTTTGCATAATTCCTTAATACGTGTAGAGTGAAACCAGACTTGAATAAGTCGCTCTATGAGTTGGGTTTTGTTGTTATCGGCGTTTCATGGATTACGTCCTTTAAAATACACCATAAACTTTCGATTGGGTTCATGTCTGGAGAATTTCCAGCCCATGGGAGCAACCGAACACTATTTTCATGACACCATTTTTTAACCGACTTTGCCGTGTGGCATGGAGCTGAGTCTTGTGAAAAATCCAACGTCTATTACCATACCATTCCCTTATTTGAGGCAGTAGACGTCTTCTTAGTACTTCTATATACTTGACTTGGTTCATATTCACCTCAACAATGCTCAAACGACTAGTTCCATGCACAGAAATTGCTCCCCAAACCATGACTTTTGTGGAAATTTCACCGTTTTCATCAGACACTCAGGCAAAATTCTTCTCCAGGCCTCCTTCTTACACTTTGAACACGATCGTCAAGCACGGCAATCGTTGACTCATCGGAGAACACCACCTGCAATCAAAGAAAGCCCTGTGAAAGAGTCAGTGCATAGCGTATGAAGTACAGCTAAAACGAAGTACAGTATGACTTGCTGCTTTACAGATATTTTACTGCAGTTTTATCACGTACTGTAAATACACTTCTATGCATACTGTATTTACTGTATTAACATTCTATTTAATGTTAAATATTATTCTTACCTGTTCCCAATCCTCACTAGTCCAGTTAATGTGTTCCTTTGCCCATGCAAAACGTGCCTTCTTCATAGCCTCAGTGAGCCTGGGCTTCTTCCTTGGGCGGTAGCTTTGAAGCCGGCAGTTAGAAGCCTCCTGTTGACTGTTCTACGACTAATATTGATGCCATCAGCCGCTAGACTACTGGAAATGTTTTTGCAAGTAGCTCTTCTATTTCTAAGAGACAAAATTGCAATCTGTCTATCAGTTCTTGGAGTCGTTACCCTTTTCTGCCGCATCTTCCAACCCTTTTGGGCCTACATTTTCTCCAAATACCATTTTTTTCTTAATACGAAGTACTGACTGTGGTGAAACATGGAGTTTGGCAGCGATTTCCTTTTGTTTAAATGTAGAAGAAGTTAATAAAACCTGTATTTGCCCAATTTTCCGTGGACTCAAGTCATTCTTCGCCCCATTTTCAAATTCACTTAAAAACTGTAACAAATAATTGCCGAAATTGGGTAAATACACTATTTAAATTAAACGGTAGTTACAATGACACTTAAAAGAAAGAGAAACACACCCGCATCGCACGACAACCAAACGACAACTGACGAACAAACACGGTTCGTTCGACTAAAGAATTATGCAAAAAAATTGATCATGGCATGCCGAAGCGTGTCGCAGCCATTATGGCAGCTAAGGTGGGTCAAACTAAGTACTAAACTATTGCTAAATAATGAACCATGTATTCTTGTGTAGAAATAAATAACTTTTCAACGTTTAAAATTGGTTTAATTTAACATTTTATACCAAAAAATGAAATTTTAAAAAAATTCCTAATAATTTGGCCAGTACTGTATATATATATATATATATATATATATAAGTGTGTATTGATATTCTTGTTTGAAATTAGCTTGAAAACAAATGAATAAAGGATTCCTCTTCTTGATTTCGCTGATTTTGGTTTATAAAAAATATAGAAAGTGTATAGAAAGGACTAAATGAAAACGAATGGTAAATTGAATATTATTCTTAGAGAATATGTTATTGGAACGATTTCTTTTGCTAAGCCAATTGCCTAGTGTATTTCTTTTATTATTAATATTGGGTTTCGTTTAAATAATTAATTCTCTTTCTGAATAACTTTAAGGAGAAAGTCAATCTTGCTTTTAATAAATAAAAACATTATTTGGCAACTCGTGTGAATTAAAACAAATGGCGATATCTGCCAACTCTCCATAATAATGTATACCTGAACAATCAAAATAAATGCTATCTGGTAACCCCCTCCATATATAAAAAGTGATATCTAGCAACTCACCATCCTCTATATAAGACCTGCTTGGCTTCAGGACGCACATATTGATGTGGACTCCGATGGAATAAAGAACTCTCTCTCCTTCCTTCTTAGGTTAAGACTTAGGATAGGTTTCCCTTTGGGGGGTGAGGACACCCCACCTTCTCCCCCAAAGACGTCCTCCGTCTCTCATTTCTCTTCCTCTCTTAGGTTAAGGCAACCCCTTTGGGGGAGACCATCCTCCCTTCTCCCCCCGAAGATCCTTCCCCTCTCCCCCTTCATTGCATACCCCTCCCCCTTCATTCCAAACCCCCATCCCCCCCTTTGCAATATACCCCGCACCCCTCCTTTGCAGCATTGATCATTATCTCTGCAACATTCTTGCATTCTCCCTTTTTGCGCCCATGCTACTGCTGTCTATCATCCATCGTGTACGTGTAATTGTTGTTACGAGAACCTACATGCAAAACTTTACATTTGTCTACTTTTAAATTGCATCTACCACTTATCCGTCCACTCCATAATCCTATTTACATCGTCTTGGAGCCTATTTCTATCATCCACGTTAAGAACTTTACCGCCTATTTTAGTATCGTCCGCGAATTTTGACACATTACTGGTCAAGCCTACATCTATGTAGATTGTAGATTACGAATAGTAATGGTCCTAACGCTGAACCCTGACGGACACCGCTACCTACATCCAACCACCCCAATACCCTACCATTAACAACGACACACTGTTTCCTGTCACGAAGCCATTCCTCCAACCAGTTAGCTACCTGACCGCGTATAAAGTTCGCTTTAACCTTCGCAATTAATCTTCTTGCGGAACTGTATCGAACGCTTTTTTAAAGTCTAAATAAATAATGTCAGCCACTCTATGCTTATCGTATTCGCGCACTATTTCGTTATAAAACTAACAAATTAGTTAAACAAGATTTATGGCGTCGAAATCCATGCTGACTTCTATTAATCAAATTGCGACTTTCTAAGTGATCGATGATACGATCCCTAACTACCCTAATACCTACAACTAAAGACCTATCTGACCTTGCCTTCAGGGACCTAATGACCTAATTGACCTAATTAATTAACCTAATTAACCTAATTAATGTCTCCAAAAGGTTAGGCATTCTCGTATCGGGCCTATACGAGTCGTTGTCCCCTACCATCGTCATCAACATCGAGTGACGGGAGGCAACATCAATCCTATCTACTTCGTCTCTAATTCTGTCAACCCTAGCCCCTGGTAGACAAACCCTCCTCCTCTTGGATGGATTCCGTTCAACGAACTCCTTATCCATATGACGCACTAAGGAGTCCCCATTTAAAATGGTTTCCCCCTCGTTCACATCCCTATCCAACTGGGCGAAAGGTTCGAAACCTCGATAGGGGGGATTCCTATCACCTAACGTACGTGACCCAGCTCCACCTTTAACTACTCTAAATCCCTCCCCGTCTACTAATCTCGTACCAACCTTAACCCCTTCCTCAACTCTATCTAACCTTCCCGATAAGCTGCCTATACTAGAAACTAGGTTCCTAACTTCACCCTTCAACTTACTAACGTCTTCAACGTTAGTATAGGTCCGGCCTTCGTCAACTGTAAGCCTATCCCTGCCCTCATAAAGCGTTGCAAGTCTTTCCGTCACCTCGCGTACACTACGTTTTAAATTAACTATCTCTTCGCGTAACTCACAAAAGAAACAAACCAATCTCTCGGTAATCGCCATAGGACCGCCGTTGTAATCTTTAAAATCCTTATACCACCGATTAACCCCACACCTAGCAGACGACGCTTTCTGCGACGGCATCGCGCAAGTTAAAGTAGTTAACGTTTATAACCGTCACCACAAGTTTAAATTAAATTAAGCCGGCAAGCTATGAAAACTTCTAAATTGCTGAAAATCACTAATATTCAATTACTTAACTATAACAATGTGAATATAAACGCAAGTACATAAAATTCAGAGTTTTCTAACAGTAAATTTATCGGCAATATCCAAAAGTAGAAACAATATTAGAGAGCCCAGGGAATGCGTCCGCTCAGTAAGGAGTCTGGTTGACGAATGAGTAGGGAGTCTGGCTGACGAATCAAGTAAGGAGTCTGGCTAACGAATGAGTAAGGAGTCTGGCTGACGAATGAGTAGGAAGTTTGGCTGACGAATCAAGTAAGGAGTCTGGCTAACGAATGAGTAAGGAGTCTGGCTGACGAATGACGAAAGGCAGTAGAGATAGTAAAGGCGAAATTAATGAAGACTTTGTCGATTGGGTGGTTTTCATCCACTAATGAGGTATTCGGGGAAACTGCCGTCGACGCAGATTGCAACTGAGTATCAGCTGAGTTCACTTGCAAATCGTTCAATGGGATAGCTTCATAGTTGCAGAAACTGAACCAACAACCTGGGGATGGAGAATAGGCGGTACTCTTGCTCCTATAATGACAACCTAAGAGGCAGCACCAAGCAATTTAATGAACTTCATTCGCTGTAAATGTAAACTTTCATCGAAGAATCCATGTGGAAATAATGTTTGCTCATGTCGAAAACGTGGTTTGAAATGTGTCACTGCCTGTGGGGCTTATAATTGTAATAGTTGTGACAATTCAGAAGTACTTACAGACGACGTTTCAGATTTTTCAGACAGTGTTGAATATGATAGAAATTTATTTGTTGTATTTGAATCAGACAGTACATTTTGTGATGAATGTAAACCAAAATAATGATATTAGGCTTCTTCTTTTCAAGGTATGGTATGCTATTCAATGAGCTTAGTGCTATCGTTACGGCGTAGAAAATCGTATTTTCAGTCAAATATTGAAACGAGTGTAGCACATTTTCCTCATGGTGGATTGTTTCGGATTTTGGTATGTTGTTTACTATGTTGAGAAGAACATCTATGCTAAATTTAATTTTGTAATAAATTTATTCCAGGTGGCAATGCTTGATGACTACATTAGGTGGTAATTTAACTAATGGGGAGACAGCGATAATTTTTAATCATTTTTTTTATATCAAATTTTACAGTTGAGGATACTTCTTTTATTCCAGAGACTAGTAATATGCTTAGTGATGTAAATTGAACTTTTTCTTTGCCTACTGACAAAACTGTTTACACTGAAGACATTTCCACTATATAGATTAGTTAAAAATTAACAAATCGCTAGTCCACACCATTTTTACCCAAAGCACCTAAAAGAGTTAAATAATGAAATATTTGATCCTTTAGTTCAAATATATGATGAAACTTTATCAGCGGGTGTCGTTTCCTTGGATTTGAATTCGCTAATGCTACTCCGATCTTTAAAAAAGAGGATAAACAACAAACGGGAAACTATAGGCCTATTGGTCTAACTTCTATAATTGGAACGCTTTTAGAAACAGTTACTAGAGATCGTATAGCCTAGTCGAGCATCTTGAAAGCAATAATCTTTTCAAAGTAAACATATGTTTCGTAGAAATAAATCTTGTTCAACAAATTTACTGGAATTTTTTCATTAAGTCATCGGTATTTATGGTTGTGGTAGAGCTGTAGATATAATATATTTAGATTTCCAAAGGGTGTTTGACAAAGTTCAGCATAAAACGATTGTTAGGAAAACTTAAAGATCACGGAATAAGGGGTCAAGTTCTTAATTGGATAGAAAATTGGTTAACTTGCAGAAAACAGAAGGTAGTAATTAATGGGAATGAGTCATCCTTTTCATAATATACGTTAACGATCTTGATGTATTTAGCTAGTAAAATTTCTAAATTTGCTGATGTTACTAAAACTGCGAGTAAAGCAATTAATTTACTAGATAGAATTTGCAGCGCGATCTTAATGATTTAATAGAGTGATCTAAGAAGTGGCAAATGGAATTTAATGTAGCTAAATGTAAAGTCATGCATATAAGTTTCCACAACAGCAAATTTAATTACTCTATGGGAGAGAGTGTGTCAAGTAATGCCGATGGTGAAAAACATTCAGGTGTTATTGTTATACGCCTCGGTGATGTTGTGGTTAGCATCGCTGACCACGAATCCATCCCGCCCGGGATCGAGACCCGGTGACGGCAGTCGGCGCGCAGCAAACCCCAGCTGTTCATCCCCCACAAAATAAAAATTGGTTGGTAAATAAATGGGTACCTCTCCGGTAACCTAGTGGTTAAGACGCTGGGCTGCTGATCGGGAGGTCGTGAGATCGAATTCGGGTGAGGACTAATTTCTGACCTCCCATGACGGGGCGTTGTTCGGATTCCACCTTAAACTGTAGGTCTAAGGCGGAGTGACAAGCATGACCTTCGTCAGAATGAACAATTGGGGCGGAAGAAAAACCAAGGTCAACCAAGGTTACTAAAAATTTAAAGATCTCAAAACAATGCTATCCTCTATCTCCATAAGGGACAGTACACGGGGATAGATACAGAGACCCTCCACTGATATTTCTTGCCGGAACGTGATTTTCTCTGCTCTCGTAGTGGCACCATATATCACTTGCCGCATAAACACATTTCACGGTGGGAGACACAAGTTGAAACTCGCGACATTCAAAGAGTTGGAACACACACACACACACACACACACACACATGCACACAGACAATTCCTATGAGAAGGACGCAATATATGATAAATCTTCGGAACGGTGGCTTTGGTAGGCTACGGAGAAATGATGCAACGACGAAATGCCGACTTCTTGTACATAATAAATAAATAAAAATTCCTTAAAAAAACTGCACGTGTAGATTAGGGTAGTAGTTTAGTATTCATGCTATCCTCTATTTTCTTTCGTCTTCTAATGCGTAAATGAGTACACGATAAGTGTACGCATAGTGTGAATGAACTCTGAAGCTATTCTTTTCATTATACCTTTTCTACATTTTATAAATCTTCTTTCACTACTGTTTTCTGTCAGCAGTGCCTGGATGAGAAGGGAGAGAGCCTTGTCTGTTCTATACTTAATTACTACTAGTATTCCTGCATGAAAGCTTTACACGTATATACTGTAAGTGTGAGCATGGTATAAGTTTTCAGTGTTCTTTTTGTCATTGCTATTCCTAAATTTTCTACTTTCTTCGCTAGCCTAGAGCGGATATTAGGGTCTTTATTAACCTGTAACACACACTCTCTCTTTCTCTCTCTCTCATTATTTTAAATGTTAAGTCAAATGATATTGCCAACTAATGTATGAACATGTTATTTTTACTCCTAACGATGCTCAGAGCAAGCGTGACAAAGAATCAGATTTGCAATTTCAAAAACAAATGAGGGACTTTATTGTCTCCAGCGTTTAAATCTTTATTTCATGATGGTGCTTTGATGGTAATTACTACTGTAATACATTAATATCCATTCGGCATTTGGACATAGTTCCATAGCAATTAACTGTTCTTATAATTAGTGTAATGTGAGAAATTATTGGTAATAGGCGGGATTAAATTAACCCTTTCCGCACGACTTTGCCTCAGCAACGTATGGTGCAATATACGACTTTCATGACGAACGCACGCTCGTCATCGCAGGGAAGGGGTTAATTAATAGCGAGTTTAATTACTAGGTCATTTAAGATCATTTATGGTTGGTATTCAGTTAATACCATCTATATTTCTTAAAAATAAGGAGTTTATTCGTTTTATAATACCTCTTTCTCAACCTTGGTTTAGCTTCCGCTCGAATTGTTCATTCTGACGAAGGTCAAACTTGTCGCTCTACCTTAGACCTACAGTTTAACGTGGAATCCGGACCATGTCCCACCAGCAGCCCAACGTCTTAACCACTAGGCTACCCAGGGTAACCATTGCTTGCTGCGCGCTGCTTGCTGTCACCGGTTCTCGATCCCGGGGGCGATGGATTCGTAGTCAGCGATGCTAACCACTACATGTATATATTAGAATGTATTCTGCGCCCTGCGCAGCAAAACCCCCAGAAACACAACCTTGGGGAAGACTGGGAGGGGCGTGTGTGTTACTAAAACCTTCTCTGGTTCTCCCTTAATCTGTATATTAAATTTAGTGCAGATTACCCTAGCCTTTTATGGGGCTTCCTCCCATCCCCCCTCCTTCGAGGAGGGGGAGATGGGAGGAAGGGAAGGGCGGGTTTGCTACTGAAACCTTTCCTTTAGGCTATACTAAATTTGGTGCATATTGCCGTAACCATTTAGGCGTGTATAAATGAGTAGACATCATCATCCCGTACATACGGTATATATTAAATATATCTACTAGGGGCACTCAATATATTTTGCCCCACCCTTTTTTCTTAGCTAAATAATAGGCCATGTGGCTAAAATGCCTTTTGGGCTGTAAGTTTGAACTTTCTGCGCTTGACATAACCGGATTTTTTCCAGTTTCAACCTCCACTCTTTGTATAAAACCGCTGTTAAACGCCCTTGTATAAAACCGCTTTTAAACGCCCTTGTATAAAACCGTTTTTAAACGCCCTTGTATAAAACCGATGGTTAACGCAGTCTGACAGTGATGTACGCCGTAAACAGAGAGCTGTTTTCGAGTTCTTAACCGCAGAGAAGGAAACAGTTTGAAATATTCTCAAACGTCTACAAAACGTTTACGGAGATGCTGTTGTTGATCGAAGCACAGTTGGAGGCTGGTCTAAAGGTGTGACATCATCGGAGAGAGGGAGAGCCAGCCTCGATGATGAGCGACGAAGCGGTCGCCCGGCACCGGCTGTCACGTCTCACACTGTGCAACGTGCTCACAACATCATTCGATGAAATCGGCGCGTCACATACAAGGAGCTATCACTGGAGCTAGGAATTAGTGGAGGAAGTGTGAATACGATAATTCAGCAACTGGGATACTCAAAAGTGTGTTCACGGTTTGTTCCTCGTCAACTGACTGAAGATCACAAAGCCCAAAGAAAAGAATTTGCTTCTGAGTCGTTGGTCGATACGAGACAGACGGGGATGACTTCCTTTCACGAATTGTGACTGGGGATGAGACTTGGATACACCACTTTCAACCTGAAACAAAACGTCAATCCAGGGAGTAGCATCACGCAGACTCCCCACACGAGAAAAAGTTCAAAATGGCTCCCTCTGCAGGAAAGGTTATGGCCACCATCTTCTGACCCATGAAAGCGGTGATTCTGTTGGACATTATGAAGAAAGGACAAACAATCAACTCAGAGGCATATATTGCTACCCTACAGAGACTCCAGAGACGTATAAAGCAAGTTCGACCGGAGAGAAAGCTGGAAGACGTCCTTCTTTTGCACGATAACGTAAGACCACACAACAGTTTGCAAACAAGAGAGGCCATCACAAAAATGCGCTTCACTGTGTTACCCCACCCTTCATACAGCCCGGATATCATCTGGCACCTTCAGACTTTCATTTGTTTGGGCCAATGAAGGATGCTATTCGTGGAAGAAAGTTACAGAGTGACGATAAGGTTGTTGAGGAGGTTAAGAGGTGGCTCCAGCGGAACCCAGCAGACTTTTACCAGCAAGGAATAAAGGCCCTTGTTTCGAAGTGGAGGAAAGCCGTAGTAAAGGATGGAGACTACGTGCAAAAATAAAAACTCGTAAAAAAGGTATATAACTACTTGTACAAAATTTTTGGAACTTACAAGGAAACTTCTTGGAAATAAAAAAAAAAGTGGGGCAAAATATATTGAGTGGCCCTCGTATATATAATATGGATTACAAGTCTGCAAAAGACATTCACTGAGAGGCAGTTATCAATATTCATTCTAGTTTTATTTTAAATGTGACTATCGCTATTGTGAAATATTCTTTTCTATTTGCTTTAACTTCCGTATTCGTAGCTGATGATCCATCCTTGTTGGAAATGGGAGATTCATATAAACATTTAAAAGCAAAACGATGGAGATCTCGCGTTGAGATTCATATTGCAGCATTTAAATAATAACACTGTATATAAATTTCACATGCTAGATATTATGCGTTACATTTACTAATGCTTTTTCTGAAGCGAATTTATCGAGTTCGAAAGATAAGGAGACCTTAGCAAAGCAGTCGGATAATCTGCAAGCAACAAATCTCAAGTACTTTTTATTTTGCATAAAAATTTTGGTGAATGTATTACATATACAAGTGCATCTGACACCTCTATAGAATTTGTTATTTACTGAGTAAGTTACTCTAGAGAAAGTAAATTACTCGTGGAGAAACTATTTTGAAAAATTGTTCAGATCGAAGCAAAATTAAGTAATGGAAATATTTAGAGGATTATGTTAAATCTCAGGCAGCCATTTGAGGGATTGAAATTGCATCATTTATCATAGTTTAACAAAAGATTCAGTGTTCCTCTTTGTTCCTATTCTAGAGCTTTAATCACCGAGTATTTTTCATCATGAAAGCAGAGATGTCATTGCAATGTAAGTATAGATATATTATATAATAAATAATATGTATTATGTACTCGTAATAAAGAAATGAAGGAATCAGTTTTGTATAAGGATAAGTTTCAACAAGGTATTGGTTTTCGAATTTTTACAACTTCGTTGGTTTGAGGACGGTAATTATCGACGGCTGGTTCGTCTGTACCAATTAGTCCGAAATAAATCCTCAATCTACAGTATCTTTCTGGGAAGGTTAATCTGAGAAACTTTCTTTGAAGGTTATGTAACCTCTAAATCAATTCTTACGTTGATCTACACAACTTTCTGATTTAATTTGGTATTTTTATTTTATTTCGAAAGACCATTTTGGAACTAATAGTATTTCCGTCTCCCTCTAGGATAAGTAACGCCTGGTTCGATAAGTTAGGCGAGGTTGAATGAGGCGAAGTTACAGTATATCAGTCCTTGAATGAGTAGTATCTGATGTTAATGAGCGTACCTAATAACTCAGGAATAATTCACCAGCGATATTGTGTCCCCGATGTAGATAGACCACTAATAATAACGTAAGGAAAAATTAATCCTGAATTAGTTCCTTGCCTCATAAACTGCTAAATGTGTTACTAATTAGTTTGTTGAATACTGACTACAGAATAAATTTGAAAGCAGTGTTATCAGCTTTGCTAAACATAGGCCACAATATTAAGATGGATGGCTACGAGGCTTTCTGTAAGTCACTTTGAAAGCTCGCTTCAGTTACGTTAATTTTGTTGTAATGCGAAATACAGTAATTTGAATTTGGGAAATATTAGTTCTCAGTTGTTTACTAACGGTAAGTGGTTCTGAACATAAAAATGAGTTTTAAAATTCAATTTGGTACTTGTAGGTTATCTCTCCCCAACCAATTTTGACAGAATATTTTCGTTAAAACTAACGAAAATATCACGACTTAACCTAACCAATTATCAAGGGCGTACAGTTGATCTATTATTAATTATAACATTGTTTGTTTCTGGAATAGTATTTACTATGACGCATAGATACAAAGTATAAAAATATATATTTATTAAAACATAAATTTTTTATGTTACTCTGGAGGCCAAAATGCAACTATTGAACCAAGTATGGCTTCAAAGGGATCTTGACCATGTAGTCTGGATCGCCAGAGGTATTCACACAAATACGAATCTAGCATTTGGCGGTGTGTGCTGTGTTGCCTTTTGTTTTGCTTCTTTGCGGAGCGCCACATCCTTTCCACATTTTGGGTATATGCCCCAGTAGTTGGGTCCACAAAGTTAATACTGTGGTTTACCATATTATGCAAATAATACATGTGTAGTTGGCTATATCCTCGCCATTCGTCCGATACAACTGTCGTACCGGGCAGTGTAGCTTCTTGTATTATCGGTAATAAAGTGGCAGCAGAGCGATCAGGTACAGCATACATAAAAGAGTCTCCAGTTTCCCTACAAATGCCGCCGAAAACTCATTGCTGCGGAAGTACACGACCAACGTTGTACTTTCGACGAGTAAAAAGACTGTCGTCTATTTCCACTGTTGTGTTGGGACCACCTATTTGAGCTTGGTTTCTCAAGAGCTGCTGCGCAAACTTCTCTCATGTAGTTATTCCAGTCAATCGTTGCACTCTTTTATATTTCTAACTCTCGCTCGCAGAACGTGATCGACTTCATTTTATGTGCCCAACAGTACATGAACAGGACAATTTTTTGTAACGGTAGCCTTGACCCCTGAAGCCAATTTTCCGTCCGTAAACCTTTTTCTTGGCGACAACCTCTAATCCTGCACCGCCATCTATGCTGCACCCCTAGTGATAATACCATTTCATGCCCATTTCCACATAACCGCTTTTGGTGGACGATACCCTTTTCTTGCAGGAATGTGACGCTTGATTTGTCATCGTGGCAAATGGCATGAAGTCGCAGTAAATTCATTCTCGCTGAAAAAGCAATAATTAAATTGTGCAAAGGATTGGTTTGAATGCCCAGTTTAACCGGGCACTCAATCTATTAGATCAACTGTATGCCCTTGATAATTGGTTAGGTTAAGTCGTGATATTTTCGTTAGTTTTAACGAAAATATTCTGTCAAAATTGGTGGGGGGAGATAACCTACAAGTACCTTCAATTTGTAAAGGGTGACTGAAAAAACCGTCTACCTTTGGTCGGTGCTAAGCAAAAACTGATTTATCAACATGGCACATCCAACAATGCATTGTGGAGAAGCCATGGTGCGCGGACCAATGAGCAGTAGAAAATTTTTCGTTCTTCCCGCTTGTTATATTTCCTCTGGATTAGGGCTTGTTTTTTATAAAATTCGAGTACTTGGAGAACAGCTGAGACTGGTGACGTCAGCTCGCTCTTGGAAAGACCTGATGGTAACGACTCTGCATATACATACACACATGTATATTATTATAACACTGGTATGCAACATATCAGATGTTTCAACATACGTAACTGCTTTTTATCAATTCAGGTGTGCTGAATCCAAAAATCACATCCTTTTGTTTTCATCACGTACAGTTTTCTGGCAAATACCTATCATACCTATTACTTCCTTCACTCGCATTTGGACTATTTTCCTGAAAACTTGGGTAGTGTGAGTGAGGAACAAGAAGAAAGGTTCCACCAGGATATCAAGACTATGGGAAGAAAGAGACCAAGGAAGGTGGGATGTCAACATGATGGCAGACTACTGCAATAAGTATCAGAGATGAAAGTCTTTGTATTTCTTATAATTTTGTACTCTTGCAAATTTAGTTGTTTAATACATACTATGAATATATCTGACTTATATTTTGTGAAAAACCCTGACGTGATACATAAAAGTGGTTGTGAAATTTGGAATCAGCATGGCAAAATTGTATAAGATCACGTAATAGAAATAAAACATCTCATACTTTGGTTTGAAATGCAGACTTGTGTAATTGTTAAGAATTTGTCGTAAGAAATTTACGACAACTTACTCAAATGAAGATAGCAATTAATGCAAAATGTAGACAGAAATTACTTTAAGCAAACCTTTACCCAAATATTGGCTCCTGACTATGTGTGTCAGTGAATATAAGTAGTATGTCAGCATCGAAGGAAAGTGTAATGAAATTGCATGTAACGCTGCACTGCAACAGTGCATGTAACTTTACAGCATTACGTGCAACATTGCAGGAAAAAGGAGCCATAGCCAGGAAAGGGTGGAAGGCGGTGCCAATGCACGAATACAGTCTAACCTAGCCTAATAGAACATAAAATTAGAAATATGAATAAATATATTCAATATTCAGTAACATGCCAACACAACAGTTTTTATTAGTATACTTATAAATAATAGAGTATGAGCAAGACATATAATCATAAATTAATTACATTTTTCATATTTTTATATAATACATTCATCATAAATTAGAAACAAGATACTATTTCTTTGTAAGTATGCTGAATTCGCAAATTATGCTGAAAATAGACAAATCCTTGTTACTTTGCACGATGTACCCATTTCTATAAATAATTCACCGTTTAATGTATGCGGGAATCTATACTCAATATGTAATCCTGCAAACTCACTTAGGATTATTTTTGTTCCTACTTTAAAATTGGTTGTAATATTTTTATGATCTTTAATCAAAGAAAAAAATCGATTAAAAAACTTACTCGAGTACACGTTCGTTTATTACACCAATTTCATTAAAATCAAGTATAGCTCAGAGTTTATATCGTGTGAGGAAGTCTTCTAAGTCTTGATGGCTGTTGTACCTTATATAAAGAAACAATTCTTGCGGATGAACGGTGAAGGCGAGGGAAAGTTTTTAACGTTCTTATCCAGCGTCCTAAAACGAATGGTACTTCTCGTGGGAAGTGTCTTCTAAATATTTTCTAAGTTCCATCCCATTCTCACCTTGCTCGTCTCTGCACTTCGTGAAACAAAAGCCAAATGATTACATTTAAAAATTATTTAAATATTATACATATTATTTAAAAATATAAATTTCTTTAAACGCAAAAGCTTGATCAGAACTGTTCAAGATAACTCTGCTGGGAGGAGTTGTGTATTCCCACGACATTAGAAGAGGTCCCCAGTTTTCCATCGCGCTGAAACTTGTGCTCCGAGGATATACAACTACTTCCTCAGTTTTAAAAATGGTGGATTATAGATCTGAAAAAGAGTGAATTATTTGATTGTGGGTGTTTTTGTAACTAAGTCTTAAAACAGTGAAGTGCTAATTTCGTTTTATTGATTTAATGAAAACCAGTTTTTTATCTAGTATATATATATTATATATATATATATATATATATATATATTATATATATATATATATATATATATATATTACTGTATATAGGTCGTCCGATAAGTGAGTGGCGATTCTATGTCAGTTAGCATAGTGTACTAATATCTTTGATATCTAATAAATGTCTATGCTTTTTTCAATTAAGCTAGCTTCACATGAAATCCAAATTTTTAATTTTGCAGTAATTCATGTTTATTCCTGTTTGTTCTGGTTTTTCATTGTTTTATTTTTATTATTTCTAATTATTGGCGTTGCAATGGCTGAGGTAGACGCACGTGTTGATAAAATTTGTGATCAAAGTCCCTATACATATGAAGCACGGATATTAGCAGCAACATGGTGGCATGAATCTGGAAAAACCAAGCATTGCATGAAGGTAGTACGCGAAAGGTTTGAACAAAGATTTAATGATGTCCCGCCAAAGGGCGAAATTATTAGAAAATGGGAACACAAATTATTCACAACTGGGATGATAACACTGGTATGCGTCAATTTTGCTGTCAAGGGTTTTGTACGTGATTCTTATAGAGTTTTTCCTGCTGATTTCGAATCTGCAATCCGTTTTTCTCAATCAGCTCAGGTTATCCGGCTATGGCCTCATAAGTAAAATAGAATTTTTCGTGATTTTGTCAAAGCGGAATTGGAACAGTAACATCTATCATCACTTGTTTCACTTGTATAATATCTTTTTTTACTTTTCAGGCATATAGATAAAATATTTCATAATGAATAGAGCGTGTAAAAATGATCCCAATAGATTCTGCCACATATGTGGGACGGTTACCATGCCAAACAACCAGTCCCAAATCACTAAATTTGTGAAGACAATGTATAGAGCATACTTTGGAATTAAGCTAGGGGACCAGGACAAAAATTTCGCCCCTCATATGTGCTGCAAGACGTGCATTGAAAATTTGAAAAGATGGAGCAAAGGCAGAGCGAAATCTTTGCCTTTTGGAATTCCCATGATTTGGAGAGAAGGAAAGGATCACGTGACAGATTGCTATTTCTGCATGACAAACCTCCAAGGTGGGCTTATAAATTTATTTTTCTTAAATATTTTGAAATCCTCGTATGAAACTTGACATAATATTCACCATAATGTAATATTCACCATATATAGCATAATATTCACCATAATGGTAATCATACATTTACATATACATATCGTTATAGAAAATACATTTACACATACATATTGTTATACAAGTTACATTTACATATACAATGATTGTATATTTTCTTTCTTTTTCATTCATATTGTCCCCGAAGGGACAATATGAATGAAAAAGAAAGAAAATATACAGACTCCATCGACCTATTTCATATCTTACAGACCGCAGCCTTCCCTCACGAGCCGCCACTGTCTGAATGCTTCTTCTATTTCATATGCAAGTTTTATATCCATGTTTCTGTGTTTCTATTTTCAGGAGTTAACAAGAAGAATAAACACATTGTTGTATACCCTGACATTCCTTCTGCTATGAGACCTGTACCCCATGGTCCTGGAATTCCAATACCCGACCCACCTCAAACCCTGGACTTCGATGATTCTGATGATGAATCAATGACCAATGCCAATGACCAGTCCCAGTCGTATATACACCTCAAAATACCGCTTCAAATGAGCCGAGGCCTCTCAACCAGGCCAAACTTAATGATCTTACCAGGGATTTAGGACTTTCCAAATTAGCTGCCGAGATCTTGGGCTCACGACTTCGAGAGGACAACTTGCTGGCTCCAGGAACAACATTCTCCTGGTATAGGAAACGAGAGGAAGAATTCCGCAAGTTTTTTGCAGTGCACGAAAATACCTCTTCCTTAGTGTACTGCTGCAATGTTGAGGGGCTAATCGAATCCTTGGGCCTGCCATATAACGCATCAGAATGGAGGCTATTTATAGACTCGTCTAAACGAAGTTTGAAAGCAGTACTTCTCACATTGGGAATAGGGTTGCATCAGTCCCTGTAGCACATTCCGTACAACTTACTGAGAGCTACGATAACATTAAAATTTTACTGGATGCTCTCGTATACGACCAACATAACTGGAGGATCTGTGGAGATTTGAAGGTAATACTAATATCATAAGTAAACTATTGCTATTGACTATGTTGTTTTTCCAAAGGTTATTTGAGAGCGTATAAGAACACTTAACTTCCCCACAGAAGTGATACAGTCCAATGCATAGATTTTTTTATCTGATAGAACAAATTCTCTAAATTCTTTAAATATTTTCATTTTTTTTCAGATTGTGGCATTTGTATTGGAATGCAAGGGGGATACACGAAATACCCATGTTTCCTCTGCAAATGGGATAGCCGAGCGGATGAGAAGCCTATGCACAGCGTGAATGGGCATCCAGAGAGAATTTTGAACCTGGGTCGCATAATGTCGTTTCAGTGCCCCTTGTACCACCAACAAAAATTTTGCTCCCACCACTTCATATTAAGCTGGGCTTGATGAAAAATTTCATCAAATCAATGAATAAGGAGGGTTCAGCATTCCGATATCTCGAGAGTAAATTTCCTCATATATCTGATGCTAAACTAAATGCTGGGTTTTTGATGGTCCTCAAATTCGAACTTTGATCAAGGATACTCAGTTCGAAAACGCAATGACTCCAACTGAGAAGAATGCCTGGCAGGCATTCAAATCAGTTGTCACTGATTTTCTTGGCAAGCGTAGAAGTCCAGAATACGAGTCCGTTGTCGAAAACTTGATGGAAGCTTTCAAAGCTCATGGGTCGCGCATGTCCATAAA
Source organism: Bathynomus jamesi (assembly GCA_023014485.1). Lineage (NCBI taxonomy): Eukaryota > Metazoa > Arthropoda > Malacostraca > Isopoda > Cirolanidae > Bathynomus > Bathynomus jamesi. The sequence continues at coordinate 364,247 of JAJOZX010001035.1, read as the reverse complement.
AATGCACTTTTTGTGGTCCCACTTGGAATATTTTCCTGAAAATTGCGGGGATTATAGTGAGGAACAGGGTGAACGATTTCACCAAGATATCAAAATAATGGAAGAGAGGTACCAGGGAAACTGGGATATCAATATGCTGGTGGACTATTGCTGGTGTTTGAAGCGAGACGTGCCCGAAGAAAAACACAGACGGAAAGCCAAAAAAACTTCATTCCTTCCTCAATAAACTTTTTTCCATATTCATTGTATGAATAAAAGTATTTATTCACACAATATTTTCATTTTTCACGAGTGTTCTTATAATATTACTCGTATCTACAGTGCTTAAGCTAAAAAAATCAATAAATTTGGGGATAAAATTGGACTTATAATAAATGGCCAATAGAGAAAAAACCTGACCTGATTGAGGAAAACCAATTTCATTTTCGAATTCAGCATGGTCGAATTATATAATATGAGTTGGAAAAACCCTCACAGCAGACAAAAAAATTCATATGCATACCAGTGTAATTGATAAAAAATGCCGTGGTCGCCCCAAAGCAAGAGCAAGATTGGAAGATGATGTTCAAGTGTCAATTCGACAATCGCCAACCAAAAGTATTCGTAGGCGTGCATCTGCATTAAATGTTCCGAAATCAACACTGCATGATTTGATGAAAAAAGACTTGCATTTTAAAGCTTTCCGCCCAACCTCCGTTCAGTTTTTATCGCCACAAGATAAAATTGTCAGAGTTAATGCTTGTCAACAAATTCTTGAAGCTTTTCCAAGTAAAGCCGAGAGAGATCGTACGTTCTTCAGTGATGAATGTGCCCTTTATGGCGATGGCAAAAGCAAATTTTCGTTTTTTTGGTCGAAAGAAATCATTATTATGATCAAGTAAAACAGTATCCCCCTCGAATCATGATATGGTGTGCAATATCAGCGCATTGTTTAATTGGTCCATTTGTGTGCACTGGTCGAATTACTTCAGGAAGTTATATCGACATGTTGGAGAACAGATTTCTACCCGCTTTAAGAAATACGAATATTCGCAACCCTATTTTTCAGCAAGATGGTGCTCCAGGACACACAGCTTTCGCTGCGCGTGAGTTCCTAGACAGAAATTTTCCTGGCAGATGGATCGGAAAGTATGGTCCTGTACCTTGGCCTCCGCGGAGTCCAGACTTGACTACCCCGGATAATACCCTCTGGGGAATCCTCAAGATGCAGATTAATGGTCGTGAAAATCAAAGTGAATCTGATCTGACAAAAATCGCAGAAGTTGTTAAGTGACATCAATGAGGATGAAGAACTTTTACAAAAAATGTCAGACAGGACATGGAGACGCATACAGCTTGCTGTTCGTGTAAATGGCGATCAGGTTGATCCCTATGACAATTAATTATCGAATTAATTGTAAGTTTACTAATAATAAAATTCCTTCTAATAAAATTTGTATTATCCTTTATCTTTTATTTATAAATTGTTCCCGAATCGCCACTCACTTATCGGATATATATATATATATATATATATATATATATATATATATATATATATATATATATATATATATACAGGGCGTCCCAAAAAAATGTATACACACTTTAAATAATTATAAAGGCAGTGTTTATTAAAATACATTTCATTTTCAAAATGTAATAGAATCTACAGACATTATTTAATTGTTTTGTCAACGCCTGTTTTCAAACTGACGTCCGTTCTGGTCCAGGCACTGCTGATAACGCGAAGCAATGGAATCGCAAACATCACGAAACATTTCGTTTGGTATTTGTGTGCATTCTCGTTCAATGGCTGCTCTCAATTCAGCGACTGTTGCAGGTTTTATAGCGTAGACTTTGTCTTTTAAGTATCCCCATAAAAAAAAGTCTAGTGGTGTGAGGTCTGGTGAACGCGGAGGGTATTCTACGAAACTCCTTCGTCCAATCCACATCCACATCGTGCCAAGTACCACTCGCAATACTCCACTCTTCGGTCCGGATCATCTTCATTAATAGCATGGACTAATCTTGGAATGTAACTTTTCCATTGACAGCGCTTCAAAATGCGTTGGACAGACGATTCTGAAATTCCTACCTCACGACTCGCTTGCCGCACAGATTTTCTTGGACTTTGGTGATACGTTTCGAGTACTCTTCTTGCTTTGTGGGGCTTGTCGATGTCCGTGGTCTTCCGGAACGCTTCTTGTGGACATTCTGAACAGTTCCATCGGCTTCAAACTTATCTCTAATTCGAGTGATGGTAAGTCGCGTTGGTGGATCTGTTTGAAACTCCCTCCTAAACTGTCTTTGCACTTCAACTGCGTTTTCACACTTCCAGTAGCATTTTAGAATGAATTTCCTTTGTTCAAAGCTTAGTCTGACTGCCATTATTAATTCTAATGGGTTTAACTTGGAAAGAAAGAAACATCAATTGAGCTATCAGCTGTTAAAGTGTGTATACATGTTTTTGGGACGCCCTGTATATATATTCGTCGTCACTGATTGCAGTGAATTTTTTAAAATCGTTTTTATCTGGTTTTATAATTTGTTGCACTGAAGTCTTAAGTTGTTAATATATTTTTAATCTAAAATTCTCTTTACTTGGTTTTACTTAGTGGGGATTTATTTCATTCAAGCAGGGAGTGTTATTATTTATGATAATATTTATCCTTAATGTTATATATATATATATATATATATTCGTTGCGTATAAAGACCATAATGCATGAATATGCGACTGCAAATTATGTATAAGGAATTGTTCGTCTACTTTCAGAGACCAATACAAATTAATAGATATTTCAGCCTATAATGAAGGGAAGGACGATCCTTCTTATTTCGATACCAAATGTAAGTTTTTATTTTATTTGACTCCTTTTTTATATACAATTTTAATAGCAATATTTGCTAGTGTTCAGTTACACAATTTTCATTTCCCTAGCTAACTGCTTTTTTTTTTTAACGAGCACTGATGCATAAGTACATTTATTCGATGTTGTCAGTACTGGCGAAGGACAGATTCTGGACTTACAAATGGTTAATAATTTGACTGAAGATAATGTGTAAATATTTTCCTGAATTTTCCAACAGTGTCGTTTTTAAACTCATTTATTCTACGCAGATAGCTCTTGTATTTATTACTATCATCTCTACTGTCTCCAGTATTGATTGCATTTACATTAAGGAATCTTTTCAGTTATTTTCAGGAACGAAACTAATTGATCTTTGTACCCCGGGGAGCGTCGAGTTTAACGATTGTTGGATTATCCAGATCAATATTAATATTATATTTTTTAGACTAAAATTTTCAAACTTGAACGACGATTTTTTGTATTTTCCTGTTACAGTGTCATAACTAACCATTGACACACGTATTCTCTGAGGTAGATGGCCTAGTATGACATTATATATCTGTTTCGAGGACAATCCAGACGTAACAGTAAACGTTTTTACTTGGTTGCACTTTATGGGATATGTTGCTGTAGATTTCAACGATCCCTTTTCACTCTCCATTTGCTTAAACGCTGATAATTTCACTCGCTGAAGTCTGAGATATGTTTCCATTATGTGGAGGACCACAGCTTTAGGGATTCTTCACTATCTTCAGGTAAGTTTAAACATATCTCAGGGTCCGTGCGAGTGATTTTAAACTTTGGCTCAACCCCATTCACTAACAATCTGTCTTGCATCAAAAAAGTCGCTGTGTAGGCACCCCGAGCAATCATAAACTCTCTTTTTAGATTTCTTAAAATTAGCTTGTATAATTATTTCCGCTTTACTGTAGTGGTATAATACCTCTCAGCAACAAAATGGGTTTTCTGAGCATCTTTTGGATAATTGAGAACATTTTCCAAGTACGGTCGATAATAGTAATAAGTGGAACTTGCTGAAACATTCTTTTGGTTTAGATATACGTCACATTGACTGATTATTGTATGCAAAAAGTTAGTTTCAGGATAGATTGCATAATCGGTTTTACAATCTATCCCATCAGAGTGAGCTATTCGGAGTTTTGCATACATATATATATATATATATATATATATATATATATATATATATATATATATATATATATATATTTATATATATATATATATATATATATATTGCTAGGGTCGTAAAAGAATGATAAAGCGCTAGGTATAACGAATTCTATATCAATCCTCGAGTGATGTTTGCGTAGGTGGGATATCAGAGTGACAACTCCGATTTACAACGTTCTTCACTGTGTGGATGAATTAGATGGGTCATTTTGAATTGGCTAGAGTGAATACCAAACTCTACCTCATACTACAGAAATACAACTACCTATAATATCCAACTGTACAAAAATTTGGCTTAGAACGTTCATACGTTTAGAACATCTCTGATTTTTTAATGTATTTCTTTTTCGTTTAACGCCTCGAGGTGGATTCTCCTTCTTCTTCTTCTTCTTCTTCTTCACGTCTTTTCGCCTTTCTTGTACCTTTTCTCTCATTAAAGCCTTCAGCGGCCATCTAATCTCACGTACGGCTTAATGTTTTCAAAATTTCTCTAGGCTTAGCTCCAGCCATCACATCTTCAGCTGTTTAAGTCCTGATTGTAGAACCTTTCGACCACGCTTTTATAAGGGTACAGCTGTTCGTAGTATAGATGAAAACTTGCAGAGCTGGGCACTTGCGTTTTTTTGCGCGTTTTTTTGCGGTACTGCGGTACTGCGGTACTACTACCGCACTACCAAACCGGTACCGCATAACGCAGTACCGCAAAGGATCGCTGAAAGTACAGCAGTACCGCTACCGCATTCAAATTTCCCGCGGTACTTTCCGCGGTACCGACCAACACGGTAGTACCGCAGTACCGCAGTACCGCAAAAAAAACCGCAAGTGCCCAGCTCTGATTATTGAAAAGAATGAGTCGAGACCATACCTGTGTACCTGTGTACCTCACATCAGGGTACACGACTAAAGGGTTTTGTACCATACTTTAACACGACGGAAGTGAAGCTTCACTGTTAAACTCTCTTAGCCGAATGGGTAGTTTTCCCCAGAACCGTTCTTACGGTAGCTCGTGAAAAGTGTCTCTTTGGAAGATTATTTTATACCTCCCCTCAGGCAGAATCTTAATACTTCTATTCGTTTCTGATCTTAACAATAAACCGTGTTCTGGGCCATCAACGCGTATGATTTCGAAAAGTAAATCTTTTGTAAGGTTAGATTCTTTCATGCATTTATTTAGAGCTCTTACAGTATTCTCAGCGTTGTCATAATGAGCACGTTCTAGTGTTATTTCGATGCTGTAGTACCGGTCTCTGCTGAACACATAATCTTATCCTTTGTCACACCCGCTTTCTCAACCTCATCGCGTTTTCAAAGTACAATAAAAATTGTGTTTCTTCTCAATGCTTAAAAGTTTGGTAGTTGAAATTCACAAAGTGCCACTTCGTATGACTCACGTTGCGGATCAATAGGTTTATGCAGATCTGTCCTGAAGTTAGCCAGAGTATTGTCGGGGTACGTCCCCAACGATGCTGAGGACATATGACGTAGAATTCGTCGGAGGGCATGGTGTATACTATTAGTCATTAATGCACTCCCTTTAATATAGGAGTTGAAATTTTCTAGATAGGCAAGCCATTTTACCAAGTACATTTTTCGCTTCCCGTACCTTTGCTACCTAAAATTTTCTCAATTTTAAACGTCTTTTTCCCTGAATTGAACAAAACCTTCTGCAGTTCCTCATCATAGAATCCACCCTCAATGTTTTCCCTATTTAAGTCTTCAGTATAGTACATGAATACCTTTCCTTTAGGTTTGATAGATCTAACTTTAAAAATTTCCTGGGCCCAGCTTTGTTCAAAACATTTCTTGAACTCTCCTCCTGGCCGTGAAACACGTACATATTTGTTGATTTTGAAACGTTCCATCAAAGATGATGCACTGGGCCTAATTTTTTACCTTCCCCTTAGTTCTGTATATGTTCCTTCTTTAAAAACTTCATTAGGAGTTGTCCCTAAGAACGATTGTAGGATGATGCTAACTGATCCAGAATAGTGTTATCTCTATGTAAAATAACGATGCTTGCGCTCCTTGATGGTTCGTTGTACCCTTTCGGCTAATGGTTTCGCACAGAATTATTACTATAATAATTACACTGGCCAACAAGTATTTTTCATCAGATATAATTATGGGTGAGCTAGATAGCTGTTGGGACGCTGATTCCAAATCTGTTTTCGGTTTCCTCTAGCACGTCTAGTTTTCGAGATGAGACCGATCATAATATATATAATAAATAATATATATATATATATATAATATATATATATATATATATATATATATATATATTATATTATTATATATATATATATATATATATAAAATATATATAATATGCATATAACTATATATAATATAATATACAATACTAATACCTTACCTTATGAACCTTATGTTATTTCGTGCGTTGGTCTCTCTTCACACGGAGGTCAAGCTCGTGGCCCCGCCTCTAGGTCTGGCTTGGGGGAGGAGCGAGTTGCTTTCTTGCGCTCTCCACCGTACATAGCCAGGCACGCCCGGCTCATCTGGTACCGTCCTGAGCCAGGCATCTGGTCTTCTCTTGAAGACTTCAACTTTGACCCCCGTTACGTTTCTGAGGTCCTTTGAAAGCTGGTTGAAAAGTCTTGGCCCCCTGACAATCAAGCTATCTTCCTTCAGTGTTGAGGAGGTCCCTTGTCGGGCCTTTAATTTAGGAACACTACACATTCTGCCTCTCCTATTTTCCAGTGTTGTTTGAATTGTAATTGGGTTTAGTTTTAGGTTTGGTACCAGTTTTTCGATCATTTTCCATATGTAGATTATGGTGTACCTCTCTCTTCTTCTTTCCAGGGAGTACAGATTTAGTTTACGTACTCTTTCCCAGTAGTTGAGTTCTTTGCAGCCATCAATCATGGCTATAAAATGTCTTTGCCTTTCTTCTAGTTTATTAGTTTCTTCCTTTTTATATGGGGACGTCAAAATTGAGCAGTATTCAAGTTTTGGTATAATCAGTGGTTTTAGCAGGTGAATCATTACTGTCCTTCCCTTCTCTTGAACGTTCTTGTTAGTACCTGTCCTGCGACTCTTTTTCTTTATTTGTCGCTATCTGATTTTGTGTTTCGAATTTTGCATCATCTGTCATTACTACCTCCAGATCAATCGCTTTCGTGCTTCTCTGAATTTCCTGTCTATCTGGAGCATAATATGCAGTCTGTTTAAGTTCCTCTTTTCTACCATATCTCAAGAGCTGAAATTTATCGGTGTTAAATGACATGTTGTCTTCTGACCATTTGTATATCTTGTTCGTGTCCCTCTGCAAGGCCTCCACTTCATTTCCATCGCTGATTTTTCTGCTGATCTTTGTATCGTCTGCAAAGGATGTTACTATACTGTTGCTGTTTACTCCGCTGTCTATGTCTGTTAGCATGATAATGAACAGGAGTGGGGCCAGTACTGTCCCTTGTGGTGCTAAGCTGCGTACTTCCAATTCTGATGATAATATACCTTGAATTTTGACGACCTGCAGACGTTCTCTGAGGAAGTTGTAGATCCATTTTCCTAATTTGCCTGTTATTCCCATATATTATATTCCTATATATACACAATATTCCTATTCCTATATATAAAATATATAATATGCGTCCTTTATACATGTAGCGGAGTATTTTGTCGTTGCAGCTTAAGTGTAGTTTTTTGCTTTACCGTTTATGTACCCTCATGTATGGCATTTTGTCTTTTCAACTTAGGCTTTCCACAGGTTGTCTTGTGGTATTTTAGGTGAGAGCAGTTGTTGACCACAAATTTGCAAACGTTGCTCATGTACACCCTTTTATTCTTTGGCGTAACAGTCACATGTCTAGTTATGTGGTGTGTTTCGTTTTGTGTCGCCCACTTACACATTTTATTTTTTTAGGTGATTTACATTAACCCACTCATCGATCATCATGCCTCGAAAGTGTAAAAATCATCCCGACAATTTCTGTTACGTGTGCGGCTCGTTCGCGACTAAATCAAACGGCGTACAATCACGATGGATCTTCGAAAAACTTACAGGTTATACTTCGGCTGTCCACTAGGCAACCAAGATAAGGCGTCGGCGCCACATGTTATCTGTACCGCTTGTTCGAATGGATTACGTGACTGGTTGAACCAAAGGAAAAAGTCGATGCCGTTCGCTATACCTATGATATGGAGGGAGCCGAGAGACCATCATGGCGATTGTTACTTTTGCAATGTTAACATAACTGGATTCTCCGCGAAGAACAAGCATAACATCGTTATTCGAACGTAGACTCCGCGATCAGACCTGATCCCTCACGATGACACGATTCCGATTCCGGTACCTCCACAGCATGGACTCGATTCTTTAGAAGACGAAAGGGAATCCGACGAAGGTGCGATTGGCGGAGATGCGGGACCTTCGGCCGATCTTGACTACATACCTGACGAAGAGCAATCGGAGCCGGAGAGAGTTACCCAAAACGAGTTGAATTACCTCATTAGAGACCTAGCCCTCTCCAAAGAGAAATCAGAACTTCTCTCCTGGAGACTCAAACAGAAACATTTACTTGAGAAGAACGTCCGAGTGTGTCACTATCGAAAACGAAACCATGATTTGGCGACATTCTTTACAGTAGACGGTCCACTCTGCTATTGCCATGATATCAATGGACTTTCGAGAACTTGTCATAGGTACACACACACCATCTGAGTGATGCCTCTTCATTGATTCCTCACAGCGAAGCTTGAAAGCGGTTCTCCTGCATAACGGGAACTTAAAGCCGTCCATCCCGATCGCCCACTCCGTTCATCTAAAGGAGACGTACGATAACATGAATATACTACTCGAAGCAATCCAATACAGCACTCATCAATGGAATATCTGTGGTGATCTCAAAGTCATTGGTACGTTAATGGGCATGCAAGGAGGGTTCATGAAATACCGTTGTTTCCTATGCCTCTGGGACAACCGTGCTACCGAGGATCATTACATCAGACGTGACTGGCATCAAAGAAGCACATATGAGCCAGGAACGGGCAGTGTCCAGTGTGTTCCTTTAGTTGATTCAAAGGAGATTTTCCTGTCACCTCTCCACATTAAGCGTGGCTTAATGAAAAATTTTGTGAAAGCGATAGGTAAGGCGAATTCGAGAGTTTCGATACCTTGTTGAGAAATTTGCAAACATCAGTGCCCGGAAATTGAATGAGTGAATCTTTGTGGGGCCCCCAAATCAGGGAGGTTCTGCAGGATGAACGCTTTGAAGAAAGCCTCAATGGCTTAGAACTAAATACATGGCAGGCTTTCAAATGGATTTGTGGAAACTTCTTAGGTAACCACAAGTCTCCCGCATACAAAGATGGAATTCAGAAACTGCTCGATGCATATCAAGAAATGGGCTGCCGCATGTCCTTGAAAATACATTTTTCACATTCGCATCTAAATTTCTTTCCCGAAAACCTTGGCGCCGTGAGTGACGAACAGGGAGGAACGCTTCCATCAAGACATCCAGTCAATGGAAAATTGCTACCAAGGTTTCTGGAACGAAACGAAAGTATGCTGGCAGACTACTGCTGGATGTTGTACCGCGACGATCCGGACAAGGTTTACAAAAGAAAATCGTACTCGCAACGTTTTTAGGTTGGTGTACACTTCTTTTTATGAATGAAGTTGTACTTTTACGATAAATTGTACTGAAATTAACACCAGTCATATGTCGATAACCTAATGTGCTAGAGGAAAACTGAAGACAGATTTGAAATCAGCGTACAAAACCGGTGTAGAAAAGTGCGTATACATCTTTGATGAGAGAAAAAAGTTCGATTTTTTTCGACCAGTGTTATTAATGTAATTCCGTTAACATGTTTGGAAAAGATCAACCTATAAACTCTTTTCATAAATCTGTAGAAAAATAGGCTGGGATTCTATTTTCCTTTATCATCAGTGACTTTGTAGCTTCAGCAACTGCTTCAAGCGTTTTATTTTTAAGAGGTATAAGCCATAAGTATCTGGAGAAGACATCAATTATAAACAGAATATATCTATAACCATCATTATATGACGAGTACCTTTGCATATCAGTCAGATCTGTCTGCAATACAGTGTTCACCACTGCTACTTTGGTTGTAGCAATTTCAAATCTTCTTCACACAGGTTATGAAGTGTATATGTATCCTGTTCATGCAAAAAATTTTCAACATCATTTTTCTCCTAGCCTTCGGAGTCTCTAAACTCCCTTGAAAGAAGCGGGCTTAGAAACATCGTAATAATGTTTCCCTAATACGTTAGCTATTTGCGCATTTTAGTTGCATGTCGAGAGGTGATGATTCTCTTCTTTTTCAAAGGTCTTAAACCGAGTGCACCTGTTGGTGGGGTGCTCTGGTGTGGGGTTTGAGTTGTCTGTGTCAGATCTTTTATTCTATTTTGGTTACTAATCAATGTTTTTAGAAAGTTCATCTGCTGTAACCTCGTTTTAATATACATCCACCCTGGTAGTGGCGATCTATCCCACTTTCTCTCCAAATCATGTAGAGTGTACATCAACAATGCTCAAATCCAAAACCGTTGTATCTTCAACAATAACTTCGCCCATGTTAGATTATTGAACTAGATCATCGTTCAATAGATCAAAAAGACTTAAAACTTTATTCCTCAGTCTATTAGGGAGACTATGTTTTAACACTCGTTCGAGATGTTTGGTGTTCCCACTATTGTCTTCAAGATGATCGTCTCTAGACTCAACATGTTCAGTATCGTCACTATGACAACTAAGGGCAGCTCAACAGATTTCTTATAATCTTCGTACTCTTGAAGAAATTTCTGAAGGGCTTCTTGGTATAAAATTCTTCTCTAATCAGGATACATTTGCTTATTTTATTCAGCAACTCACTTTCCATTATTTTAAGCCTGTTTTCACTGGGATCTAGAGATGTTTCTCGATTTTTTTTTGTATTTTGTAGTGAAGAGTACACATCGTGAAGTAACACCACGACAGGTAGGAATGATCCATCTCTTTGTACAACACGACGTTTTTTCTTTGACACAGTTTACCTTTTACGAGTGAGTGTTCGTATTATGTTCTAACAACGTAAACGAACTTTCTGCGACGAGGTTACTGAGACATTGCATTTTGTAATATTGAGATATGCTGTATTTCGCAGATACATTTCAAAAAGTCGGGGGTCAATATTTTTTACAGATAGTTGTTGGACAGTACGATGAGCCGATGGAAGGACTTTATAAATTCGTAATATTTCTTTGCATGTCTCGTCATGCCGGAATATATAGTGTTTCAATTTCATTGGGGAATATATTCGTTTTTAGAAGTACCCTAGAAGTGTTTCGCAGGTGAATGTCACAGAGCAACTACACGTATCGCTGACTCGTTGCTTCTTTATAAACTTTTCGCAAATCCCTTTATGGAATAAAACAATATCTTTGTATTCGTCGGAAATAGGCTCCTAGGTTGAATAGCACCATATAACACTGTGTACATGTTTTGAGAACAACGCTTCTTTATATTTAATAACTTTAAGCATAAACACAATTTTACCACACCCTGTGGGTCCACTTATAGTACACATTGATGGACTCGTTAACCTGAATTTTTCTGGAGAGTGACACGTTCTTATGGGTAGCTTTTACCGAATATAAAGAATTTTTAAGAGTCAATTCTTATATTCACTCACTCTTTTTTTTCAGGGCGCTGAACGCTAACTCCAATCAACAACCAAATGTTGAGGACTGAGAATGATCACGGGCCGCCTCACTGTAACCTCCAACATTCGTCGCCCACCGAGGTGGAGGAGAATATATCTGAAAAATCCTCCGCAGTAGATAGGCCATCAAAACGGTTAAGATTCGATACCATACGTAGTTCTGAGGATACAATGCTACCACCAACAACATCGACCCCTTCGTTATCTAACCCTCAAACAAAACAAAGGAGTTTAATTCGTCCCGCATCGTCTTAGCCCTCTACATCCTATGTACCACCCCAAGTCCGCGCTTCTTCATCTGCCAACCCGTCTACATCCTGCACACCATCAACACCAGCTCATCCTTCAGAGAGGGGCAGATCAATCAATCTGATGCGCAATATGACTAACACACTTGTTCTTGTCAGGAACAGGTACTCTATTAGGGTTGACCCCGAACTGTCTATGCTGGTGGCTTCGAGCAAGGGCTTCGCAATGTGTTTCAACGCATCGTCGCATATGCCCTCCAACGTAGTGAGGGTCGGGAGGCACGAGTATGGTTGGCTCTTGGTTTCGAACCAGTTGCTGAGGATGGGAATATGTTTTGGGCAGAGGATATGATTATATCCTAAACCGTACTGAGGGCGGTATAGAGAGCGGGGCAAAATTTAACTGGGGAATTTTATGATCGACAGCGACAACGTCTTCCATGCTGAGGGCATGATGCTATCCCATACATTGATCGTGGTTCTTGCATGCATGTTGGCCATTCTTAACAAAAACAAGATTTGGTTGCCTACGGTTATAGTTGGCTAGAGACTGTAAACTTAATTGTAACTATAATATGTGTCATGAAGAGTTGGTGAAGATACAGTGGGAAATGAAAGTACGTATAATGTATTTGGTTTGGATCAGGATGGTAGAACAACGTATGTGTTTAAAAGCAGTGGGAGAGATCGTGCAAGGCCTTTACTTATTTTAGGTTTGGTGGGAACAACCTACCTTCCTATTAGACATAGAGACTTTTACCTAAATTATGATAGAAGCCGTTAGTATAGAAGCCATCGTGATTTGTGTAATGGGTGCCTTGAATTTACGGATGATCTGCTAAAACATTGTTAGGAGTGCCATATGGTATGTGCTTTGTGTAAAAGCCCTATATGCGTAAGTCGAGTAGTAGAAGCTGAGAAGACAGATTGTAATATGTGTAGGCGGATGTTTTTCAATAATAGTGTTTCGATTTCCATAAGACGAATGTCATGTGCAGAAAAATAAGGATTTGCCAAAGTAGTATGTTTCATACGATGGATAGTTGGGTGGAGTTTTATACAAAAATGTGATGAAATTCATTGTTCTACGTGTCATGAGAAATATAAGGCAGATGGAGTAAAGCATGTTTGTTATATGAAAGACACCAAACCCAAAAATAAACACTCTATAACTGTATACTACGGCATAGAGACATATACATACCCACAGACGAAAGTCGTTATTCCGTATTTACTCGTAAGCCAGGCTATATATGAGGTGTTTATGAATATTGGGTGTAAACGTATAAATATGTTTAAGACGACTGCAAGAGATTCGCCCGTCAAACTATTTGGGAACTATATAGTCAAGTTAGCCGATCACTTAAAAAAAATGACTGTATATTCTTGCGCATAAAGCTACAAAGTTTGATACGCAGTTTCTTTTTGAGGAGCTGCTTGAACATGAGTCATCAGAAATATTTACCGGCGATTCTTTGAAAAGAGGCAATAAACTCATTCAGATGCAGATAAAGAATTATGTTTGGTTCAAAGACACTTTACTATTCACACCTTGTAAGTTAGCTAGCTACCCAAGGTAATGGGGTAGATGCCGAGGTATCAAAACGCTATTTCCCTTACACATTCCTCACGTGTGACACTTTAAATTACGTTGAACTACCGCCCCTTAAACGTTACTTTAACTATGAGAGAATGAGTGCCAGTGAACGAGAAGACTTTGAACGTTACTACAACAGTTTCAATGAGGATAACCCTTACAATATATCGAATGAATGTGAACGTTATTACGAGAATGATGTGCGTGTATTTAACGTCTTTCCAGGCTTTTAGAAGCATATACATTACCCGATTCAACTGCGATCCCCAACAGCCTGCAACCACGATCGCATCACTATATTTCACCGTTTTTAAAAACAATTTCATGACAAACGATTCAATTATCATCATACGTAGAAACAATCTGCAGTTACTGTTATAAGGCCATTTACTGGCTCGCTCACATACAACAACAAACAGGTGTGCTTATAAAGCACGTGCGCAATACGGGAGAAGTGGTTATTAAGATCAATGGTCGTGTATTTTAGGCCGATGAATTGAGTGAGGACCCCAGCGAGAAGACGGTGTACTCCTTCAACTGTTGCTGATGGCTGATAGTCTGGCGTGGACTCGTACTCGCGATAAGGTATTATGGAAGCGCAAGTATGATGAGTTGATCGAAACTAATCAACAGTACCGTAACGAAATAAGGGCCATCAAATGCACAATGGTTGTGGATCCTCTCAAGTGCGGTAATAGTTTGTTTGGAGGTCGTACAAGCCCCTCCAAACTATACTTTCCACCTACGGAGGGGGTGAAGAGTCACTACTACGATTTCTGCTCTTTATACCCCTACACCTACGTCATGAAAAACAATCTGTACTGCGTATGTGCCCCTGAAAAACTTTTGGGTCCTGCCCTGCCATCCATCGAGGAGTTCTCTACCAATTCAGCTCGACAATCTCTTCACTCCGTATAAAGGATAAAGTTAAAGCATCAGGGTATCCACGTGGTGTTGAATCCAATGATGAAAAGACGGCCTATGTTCAGCGTTACCATGATCTACAGATCTACAGAAGCGAAGGCTAACAAAGACCCAAAGATCCACTCTAAGGTTATCCCGAGAGAAATGAAAGAGGAGGGGATCAAAAGAGGAGAATAAGGGGTTAAGTAAGTAGCAAAATCTATCATTCTTGGGTTAAAATTCATTCAGAAAAAGAAAGACTCACCATCATCATCCGCCGGCCACTGCCGACAAGTCGGAAAAATAGTCAAAGAGAATAGGAAAGGGGTGAAAGATGAAAAGAAGTAAAGTAAGAACGCTTACAAACCATGCAAACACAGTCTTAACTCACTGTCATACCATACAAACTACACACATGCAAGAAAAGAGAGTTACAGACATGCAAGTAAGGAGAGGATAAGAAGAAAAAAAGTAAGTAAAGTAAAACAAAAAGTGGGTTAGTTTACAACTACGAATTATATCTACGTTCGTGTTAGTCTAATGTCACAAGCTGGCATTACCGTCAACACACTCATCCTCGACCATTAACCCCATAGCTCCTGTTGCTAATTGTTTTTTATTTTAAACAACTTAAATACAGTGTGTCCGTAAAGTCATGGTGGGATTTTAAATAGCTATATTATTGCAACGAAACATGATAATGAGATGAAAAAAAGGCAAATTGAAGAACAACTTTAAAAGAATAACTTTATTTAACGTAGTTCGATATGGGCTCCTCTGGTAGCCCTGCAGACATCTAGGCGGTGATGTGTGTCCGTAAAGTCATGGTGGGATTTTAAATAGCTATATTATTGCAACGAAACATGATAATGAGATGAAACAATGCCAAATTTAAGAACAACTCTCAAAGTTGTATCTTCTAGTTAGTCTAGGCTAAGCTTAACCTTTATCTCGTAGTTAGTCTAGGCTGTCCACATGCCTATGTTGAACATGAGCGTAATAGCCCGAAAGTTAATGTGTGGTGTGCTCTAGCACGAGATCGAGTGATTGGCCCATTTTTCTTCGCGGAACCCACTGTGACGTCACACAACTACCTCGCTATGTTGGAACATTTTGCAGTACCCCAATTTATTGACAATAATGTCATCTTTCAGCAAGATGGTACTCCTCCGCACTATGCCAACGTTGTTCGAGAATTCCTTAATGAAAAAGTTTCACAGAGATGGATAGGAAGAGGAGGATGGAAGCCATGGCCTCCACGCTCTCCGGACCTGACACCTTTGGACTTTTATTTGTGGGGTTACGTCAAGCAAAGCGTGTACAGTGTACCCATTAGGGATATTCATCACTTGCACGAGCGAATCACGGAAGCTATCGCATCCGTCACTCCTGATGTTCTTGGGCGTGTGTGGCTGGAATTGAATCACCGCCTAGATGTCTGCAGGGCTACCAGAGGAGCCCATATCGAACTACGTTAAATAAAGTTATTCTTTTAGAGTTGTTCTTCAATTTGCCTTTTTTTCATCTCATTATCATGTTTCGTTGCAATAATATAGCTATTTAAAATCCCACCATGACTTTACGGACACACTGTATTTTTAAAATGCCTATCTAGACGGTTCTTAAACACATTAACGCTGGTAGAGTTCACGACGGACGCGGGAAGATTATTCCATTTATCAATTACTTTAAACGTAAAGGAGTTTTTAGCGATATTAGTAATGAAACGTCTGCCACGCAACTTAAATCCGTTATTACGAGTATTGCTATTATCGAAAGTGAACAGTTTGTCAAAATTTACGTTATCGATTTTATTAACGATTTTAAAAACTTCAATAAGCTCCCCCCTTAATCTCCTAGTTTCGAGTGAATGCAAGTCTAACTCTTTAATCCTATCTTCATAAGACTTGTTGCGCAATGACGGAATTAGTTTCGTGGCACGACGCTAAACCCTTTCTAACCTATTAATATCCTCACACAAATACGGGCACCAAAACTGAACGGCATATTCTAAATGAGACCTGATTAGGGACTTGTGAGGGGGCAATATAAAATTCTTCGATTTAAATTCGAAATTACGCGCTATGAAGCCTAACATCCTATTAGCTTTTGCGCAAGACTCCAGGAACTGGATTCCTAAATTTTAAATCCTTAGATACGCGTACGCCTAAATCTACTTCCTCGTCAACGCTCGCTAATTCTCTATCATCCATCGTGTACATGTAATTATTGTTACGAGAACCTATATGCAAAACTTTACATTTGTCTACGTTAAATTGCATCTGCCACTTATCCGTCCACTCCATAATCCTATTTACTTCGTCTTGGAGACTATTTCTATCGTCATCGTTAACAACCTTAGGATCTTTTCCGTTTCATGTACTGTTTCCGATTTTGTTGAAAATAAGATATTTAATGTACGTCAACTGAATGCCCGGTTAGGTCAACTGTACGCCCTTGATGATTGGTTTGGTTAAGTCATGGTATTTTCGTTAGTTTTAACGAAAATATCACAAGGGCGTACAGTTGACGTAACCGGGCATTCAGTTAACCTACATTAAATATCTTATTTTCAACAAAATCGGAAACAGTATATGAAACGGAAAAGATCCCAACCTTACCGCCTATTTTAGTATCGTCCGCGAATTTTGACACGCTACTAGTCAATCCTACGTCTATGTCGTTAACGTAAATTACAAATAGCAATGGGCCTAACACTGAACCCTGTGGGACACCACTACCTACATCCAACCACCCTGATTCACTACCATTAACAACGACCCTCTGTCTCCTAGCACGAAGCCATTCCTCTAACCAGTTAGTTACCTGACCGCGTATACCGTGCGAGTTAACCTTCGCAACTAATCTTCTCTGCGGAATTGTATCGAACGCTTTTTAATAATCTAAATAAATAACGTCAGCCGCTCTATGCCTATCGTATTCGCGCACGATTTCGTTATAAAATTCTAACAAATTAGTTAAACAAGATCTATGGCGTCGAAACCCATGCTGACTACTATTGATCAAATCTCTACTTTCTAAGTGATCGATGATACGATCCCAAACTACGAATTCCAAAAGTTTACCGACAACTGACGATAAGCTAATGGGTCTATAATTGCTAGCTACTGTGTGGTCGCCTTTTTTAAAAATGGGTGTGACGTTAGCTAATTTGAAGTCTTCAGGAATAATCCTCGTTTCGAGTGACTGATTAAAAATCTTCGTTAAAGAGCCTACGATAAAGTCTTTCAAATCTTTCAGATGTCTAGGATAAAACGTGTCAGGGCCTGGAGCCTTGCTAACTTTTAGCCTATCGATATAATGCGCAATCTCACCCTCGTAAACAGTTATTTCAAATAGTCTGGCTGCTAAATGGAACGATATCGTCCACGTCGAGGACATTATTGACGTCTTCTACGGTAAAAACTGTCGCAAAAAGTTATTAAAAAATACTCGCCATCGCCTGAGCGTGGGAAGCCAAAGCGCCATTAGCGTCCATGAGAGGGCCTATATTATCTTTTATCGGCTTACGGTTATTCACGTAATCGAAAAACTTTTTTGGGTTATGTTTACTCTCCGCAGCTATAAGTATCTCTAAATTACGCTTAGCATTCCTAACCATTCTTTTAACCTGACGTCGAAGCTCGATATATCTATTAACGTTAGCTACCGTGCCATTGCGCTTATTAAGTCTATACGCTCTGTTATGCTCGTTTATGAACTCGCCTATTTCCCTAGTCCACCACTTGGGCCTACCATGATTTCTAGCGCGCTTGTGCCTACGAGGAATAAACTCCCTTTCGATATTCAAGAAACTATCTTTAAACGCCTCCCAATGCAAATTTGTGTCATTACCCATAAATAAGTTATCCCAGTCCACTACTCTCATCCTATCCGCAAAACTATCAAAATTGGCCTTACGAAAATCAGGGACTTCTATTACGTTACTATCCTTAGTGTTTTCTATCAGTAACTTAAACCTAATAACACTGGTCTACAAATTTTGAAAAAGTTTGTGCTTCGGAGATGAAATGTGTTTCCTCATAGATTTTGGGGTGCTGAAAACGAATATGACCACAAAACAGTCGATTGGCTACAGTTTCCAAGAAAATTTAAGTTACACATTTTGCGTATATGTATAGTGTATACCATATATTAATAACATACGTGTATAATGCAGTCACTTATATTGATTCAATCCGTCGCTTCTTTGCTGGTCTCTTGTATTCAACTTCTGGAGCATCTCTTCTTATTGTCCAGCAGTAGTCTGCTAACAGTGATGGACTCCATTTCCCCTGGTAGCATTTCTCCTTCGCTGAGATATCCTGGTGGAAACGTTCACCATGTTCATCGCTGACTGCTCCGCAGTTGGCCGGAAAAAATTCCAGGTGCGAATGGAGGAAATGTATCTTTAAAGACATATTGCAGCCCATTTTTTGATAGGACAACAGCAGGTTTTCCACCAGCTCCCTGTAATTGTCAGCTTCGGTATTTCCGAGAAAATTGGTTGCTACTAACCGGAAAGCATTCCACGCTGTCTTCTCCTCACCACGTACGGTCGAACTCCTCATCTCTAAGAAGC
Organism: Bathynomus jamesi; assembly: GCA_023014485.1. Classification (NCBI taxonomy): domain Eukaryota; kingdom Metazoa; phylum Arthropoda; class Malacostraca; order Isopoda; family Cirolanidae; genus Bathynomus; species Bathynomus jamesi. Next base: position 345,200 of record JAJOZX010001035.1, on the reverse strand, counting down.
TCGCGGATCTGTGGACCAACAAATACGGGGCTCCAATAAACCTTAGCCCCCCCCCGCCCATGGCCTAAACCATTAGAGGTACAGTAAAACTAAATATACCTTACAAAAGAGAATTTAATCCTGCATTTAATGAGAAACAATTAAAACTTGGTGTTCCTGCCATTGGCTTCCAAGACACCCTGAATTCGCTTTCGGTAGCTTGCCAAAAGTGACGTGAATAGATGTTGATCATTACGAAAATTTGCTAAAACAGTTTCAATGTGTTGCGTCATTGTATCCTTCGAAAATCGATTTGCTGCAGGTTCTTGAAACAAGAGACATTCAACCTTGTCCTTTATAACTGATCCAATGTGTTCACAGACGTTCAGGTCAGGAGAATTTCCTGGCCATTCTTCATTTCCAAAGAAATCGATCTCATGGTTCCGCAACAACTGTTGAGTGGCTAATGCCTTAAAGCAGGGGGCCTTATCGTCCAGAAGTGTGACCTGATCGACATCCATAACATTGTTTGGGTTTCTTAGAAAAGGAATGACATGCTGGGATAGAATAATATCACGAAAATACTCTCCATCCCAACTCTGACCATTTGACTTCAGCACCCACATGAGCTTCTTTGCAGTGAACAAAACAAACACACCAACACAGTCTGGACTTTTTAATAATTCGCGATAATGTTCATTGTCATCGATTTCATCTGGTATTGTGGCCCACACTCGATCATTTTGGTAGTTAGGCCGACGTGTTACGTAAACAAAAAATTCATCGGAGACAGCTAAACGCATGAAATCATCCACATCCCACTCTTCAAGATAATGGGCAAACCACATTTTGTCATCGATGTTAAGTTGAGTTTTCCTTGGCTTTGGAAGTTCATGCCAAGGCTTTAAACCTTGCCTATGACGGTACAGTCGAATGATCTCACCACTAACGATCTTTCCTCTCAACACTTCGATCTCTCTAGAAAGTTTAGCATAGCTGTTTTTCCGCTTACGCGTACCGCTTTCAATGATGTCCTTTGTTTCCTGAGAGAGTGGCAAATTTCGGCGCCTAGATTTGGTTGTATCCATTTCACATTCATCCAAAGTTTTATTCCAATTTCTTTTGACGAAGTCCTCACTTCTTCGCAACTTTTTGGCAACCCATGAACGTGTTATAAAGGTGGCTCCAGCATCATGAGCTTCCCGAAATGTTATTGCTCTTATGCGATCTATCACACGTTGCCTCTCCGAATCACCAATTAATTGAGAAGCCATTATATTATCACTTTATCAGCTAGAGTAATTTTAATACCTGCAATAAATAAAGAATTTTATATATTTTTATAATCACTAAAAACTATTTCGATATAAGTAAACATGTAAGCTGCAAATGGGGGGGGCTAAGGTTTTTTGGAACCCCTTACACCCTCCTTGATTTTTACTTCACTGAGCTTTGGGAATTTACCACCGAGGTACCTAAAAGCTGCCCCCGTTTTATCCATGCCTTAACAAAAATTTTCATGACGCCCAGTTTGATGTGTAAAGGTGGTAACAAAATCTTACTCGATTCTACAAGTGGAGGATACTGAACATTTTTTGTTCCAGGTTCCAATGAGTGTCAGAGTGGTCAATCCTTCTTGATGTAATGAGAAGTCCTAGCCCGACTATCCCATTCACACAGAAAACAGCAATACTTAATGTAGCCCGACTGCAGTCGATCTGTCTACAACTTGTCAGTCACCACAAACCTGCCACTGATGTTTGTCATAGTTTATGCAGTTCTAATGTTGCAGTTTCATGTTGTCATATGTTTCCTTCATGTGGACTGCATTACCAACTGGAATTGATGGCAATACGTTGCCAACATGCAACAAAACAGCTTTTAGACTCAACTTCGATGAATCAATGAAGTCTCCACTCATCAGGATTGTGAATAATGTTGAGAGCTGCCATCAGACCATCGATGTCGTTGCAAGCTACAAGGTCACCTTCCATGATGAAGAATGGGACAAAATCTTTTTGACGGTCACGAAACTTACACACTCTAACATTTTCAACGAGGAGATTCCACTGCTGCAATCTGGAGCCCAACAGCTCTGCCTTACTCTTTGGCAGTTCTAAATCTCTGATAAGGTCGTTTAATTCATTCTGAGTTATCATGTGCGGTTTAGATGTCAAGTTATAAACAAATTCAGGGTCTTGTGAAGTTGAAGGCTCACAAGTTTCGCAGGTTCCTTCATTCTCCTCGTCCTCTGACTCCAGGGAGAATGAGTGTGGGGGCTCAGGAACGGGTAGTCCTTCGCCGTGAGGTACCGGGCGTATAGCAGAGGGTATATTCGGATATTGTAAAATCCACTTTTTCTTCTTGCAAATACCTTTCTTGACTGGAGGCACCATGCAGAAGTAACAATTGCTGACATCATCTGTTGGTTCCCTCCACACCATTGGCACTGCAAAAGGCATAGATTTCCTTTTCCGATTCAACCAGTGGCGAATGTTTGTTGCACAAGTATTGCAGCATATGTGTGCGGCCCAGCTCTTGTCCTGATCTCCAATCTTACAGCCAAAATAAAGGTGATAGGCTTTCCTAATCACGGCGGTTATAGCACGCTTTTGTGATGCAAAAGTCAATTCTCCACAAACATAACAAAAGTTATTTACACTGTTCACGCAATTACGAGGCATCTTTGTTCAAATTAGGCTGAAAAAAATTCAGTTTCAAAAGCAAACACTAAAAAGAGTTTGACAAGGCACTGTATGACTTCCGCGAATGAACTGATGCTGTGGCGTAATATGTAGACGCCTGTGACACATCGACGTCTTGACTCTACTGCGCATGCGCGTAGTTATATTTTTTTTTTATTTTAATGAATTAATGTAATTACACTGCATTTTAATAATTTTAAATTAGGTAAAGTTAAATTAGGTTAGTATTCCATTTATATTAATATCAAAAACATTATAATGATCCAATCTATTTTTTAATAAATAATTTAGATACATAATGTAATAGATAAATTTAAAATTACATTTTATTGTATATATATGTATATATTTACATTAATTTATTCAAATAAAAATATAACTACGCGCATGCGCAGTAGATTCAATGCGTCGATGTGTCACAGGCGTCTACATATTACGCGACAGATGCAGTCCAGTTAGTAGGGTGCAGGGTTGCCTGATATCTTTATAAATAGAGCCAATTGGCAATTTTAGGCATCATTTTCATATTCAGTGACTCAAAATTAGTAGAGATTGACTACTTTTATTTCCGAAGCATTTTGGCTGTAGACCAGTGTAATTTGATGATCACTACATCCTAAACTCTCGCCTACTTCTAAACCCTCGACTATATTTTCGCCGTTCGTCATCACCAAGTCTAAAATATTGTCACCGCGCGTTGGTTCGGTAACCATCTGTCGTAAAAAATTATCTCCTATGAACTCAATCTCAAGCCCTCATCGTTACCAGTAAAAATCTCGTAATTAACGTTAGGGCAGTTAAAGTCCCCGACAACTATACTATCCCGATTATTAATAAAGTTACCAAGAAGTGTGTAAAATCTAGTATCGGTATCGAGGGATTGAACGGGAGGTCTATAAACAACAACTGATTTGAAACTAAGACTACGCGCCCTATTTCAACGCATATCGCATTAATTGCTGCCGGAAAATCTCTCTTAACCTCGATAGCCCTAAGGGAATTACGAATGTACAGCAAAACGCCGCCACCAATCCTATGTAACCTATCATTAGTAAAGAGTTTAAAACCCGGTATATCAAGTTCCCCCAACAAGTCCGAGTCACGGTATTTAACCACGTTTCAGTGATAGCAACTATATCGTAGTTACCGGAATAAATTATCGCCTTAAATTCGTTTAATTTGTTTCTAATACTACGCGCGTTCCAATAAAGACGTTTAAGTTATTTTTTACCACGGGTTGGCGTTTTAAACTATTTTTAACGTCGGGCCCGCGTTTCCCGGACCCACAACGTTTAAAGAAGACTTCGACCTATGCAGCTTTCGAAAGTTTTCGTCAATTAAACTACCTAGCCTAGCATTACCTATTTCATTAAAATGCACCCCATCTTTTATAAAAAGGCTAGGATCACTGAATTCTGACCACAGCTTTACGAAGGATACATTTTCCTCAGCACAAATCTCTTCTCATTTAGTATTCAAAAATATCGTTTTTGACGTAATCCTAAGACCCAAACCGTGCCTAGGGGTAATACCTAGAACTAAAGACCTATCTGACCTCGCCTTCAGGGACCTAATTAACCCCCTATATCTCTCCAAAAGGTCAGGCACTCTCGTATCGGGCCTATACGAGTCGTTGCCCCCTACCATCGTCACCAACATCGAGTGACGGGAGGCAACATCAATCCTATCCACTTCATCTCTAACTCTGTCAACCCTGGCTCCTGGGAGACAGACCCTCCTCCTCTTGGTTCGATGCCGTTCAACGAATTCTTTGTCCATATGGCGCACTGAAGAGTCCCCAATTAAAATAGTTTTCCCCACGTTCACGTCCCTATCCAAATGGGCGAAAGGGTTCAAAACCTCGATAGGGGGTGGGATTCCTATCACCTAACGTACGTGGCGTAGCTCCACCCTTAACTTCTCTAAATCCCTCCCCATCTACTAAACTCGGACCAACCTTAACCCCTTCCTCAACTCTATCCAACCTTTCCGATAAGCTACCTAATCTAGAAAGTAGGTTACGTACCTCACCCTTCAAATTACTAACGTCTTCAACGTTAGTATTGGTTCGGCTTTCTTTAACTGTAGCCCTCCCCCTGTCCTCATCAAGCGTTGCAAGTCTTTCCGTTACCTCACGTACACTACGTTTTATGTGAACTATTTCCTCCCTTAAATCGCAAAAGAAACAAACCGATCTCTCGGTAATCGCCATAGGACCGCCGTTATAATCCTTAAAATCCGTATACCACTGATTTACCGGACACCTAACACACGACGTTTTCTGCGACGGCATCGCGCAAGTTAAATTAGTTTACAACCGTCACAAGTTTAAGTTAAATTAAGCCGGCACGCTATGAAAACTTCTAAATCGCTAAAAACCACTAATATTCAATTACTTAACTATAACAATGTGAATATAAACGCAAGTATATAAAATTCAGAACTTTACGAAAGTAAAGTTACTGGCAATATCCAAAAGTAGAAGCAATATCAGAGACCTCAGGAAATGCGTCCGCTCAGTACAGAGTCTGGCTGACGAATGATCGTGAAGGGATACAGCTTCATCGGGAGCAGCACAATGCACGAAACCCTGGTAAGCGCTTTAGTGCTAAGCTTTGTATCAACAACTTTGGGGCAAGTTTGCACAGAATACCGACAAAGGGAAACGTACACCTAGCCCATAGTTTTGATGAAGTAACGATAAGTAGCGCTTGATTTGTTTTCCTGTCTGAACATGGTGTACAAACTCCGCCCACAAAACTGGTGAGATCATCATTATTGTATATTGTGTTTAATCTTGTTAGTCGCTAGCAACCACTGTTAATGTGGACACGAAGTCAGTTGTTGAAGCTTTTTTACTACCAAATTTATCTTTTAATACCAATGACTGCCGCGGATATTGCTTCTTCCACCTTCCTAAAATGGTACTCTGTAAAAACTGCAGATGTGAATGCTCAAACTCCTTCCCTTTATGCATTTTTTGAAGTCTTTAAATCTGCATTAAATCACGCGAAGCGAGCTGACCAGGATATTCAAGTATTTTACTGGTATTCTGGCGAGACCATCACAGGGACTCATAATGCTAAAGACGTAGTGGAATATGTTTCGAACTTAAGGTCCATCAAAGAATACAACCAGTATGAAGTGAAGGAGTTGACGCTCAGCGAAGAGTAACAGACCGGATTATGAAATTCGTTGACGAATCGTACGACAAGAGTTATTACGTTATGCTACATCCAGGGTTGTGGAGTGGGTGAAAAAAGTTTCCGACTCCGCCTCCTGAAATTTTACAAGTCCGACTCCGACTCCAGCTCCGACTCCGACTGTAGTATATACTAACCGTATGGCATATATACTTATATAGTAGTTATGGTGTAGGTAAATGAATAGTCTCCGTGAATTTCGATAGTTTTAATTTTTAAATCTCGGTTTTAATTATTCTTTCCTCGTACAATAATAAAAACTAAAAAGTTATTTAATAGTTATAAAATAATAAAAATATAAGACATGAAATGCCATAAAAACTAAAATAATAAATGAAATAAAAACTAAGAAGTTATTTAATAGTTATAAAATAAAAAATTATAAAAATATAAGACATAAAAGTTGAAACTATTTCAAAATGGTTCAGCATATAAAAATGCAATTGCAATAAATGGAACAATACATGAATACTTTACAACCACATATATATACTGTACTCTTATATGCTCTCAAGTCGGATCTGACGATTCGGAGGGCAGAAAACAAACGCTCCACGCTGACTTGAGTTGGTGGCAACGCTGTGACAGTCAGAGCGGCATCTTGAACAATCTCAGGGTATCGGGGTATTGCATCTTTCACTTTCAACTTTGCAGTACGGTCAATTTTTTCTACCTCTCGCAGTGTATGAGAAAAATCCAATTTGAATTTAGCTAGCGCAGTCGGGCTCCTTTCTCCGCTTTTTTCCAAATTTAATCGACGACGCTTTGACCTCTCCTGGTGGTCTAGATGTTTTTCGAAATCGAATTCTTCATCTTCAGAATTTGAATTGGATGAGGACGATGATGGAAGGCTGCCGTGTTGCGGCCCAGCTACAGCCTCGTCTTCCGCTAGTAGACCTTTCATACGAATGGCTACTTCACATAAAGCAGCTTTAGCTCTAATTTGCTGTTCTTCTGTCAGTGTGACTCGGTACATGGAGTCAACGTAGATAGCAACCAATAGGATGTCATTGTCCAGCAGACGACTTTCTCTGCGCAGCATTGGGTTCATAGTGCCATCGGCTATCATGCCACCAATTTGAGAGAGGCTGAAAATGAGGGTCTTCCACTCCTTATAAAACAAACCAGGAGTCAAGTCAGCTGCTTGCAATTTTTTTGTAACGGTATATGGATGGCGAAGCAAGCTTTCAAGCTCCTTCACTTGCTCCCACTGAACTTCAGTCATCGTGACATACGGGTTGGCCATGTCACTAAAGAAAGGTTTTAGTTCAAGAACACGCTGAATCATCAAGTATGTACTCCCCCACCGAGTTGCTTGATCCAAAATCGTCCCTTTTCCAGCACGTCACTTCAGTATAGCATCTAGTTTTGGTGTTCTAGCAGCCACCACGACGTTTCGCAACTTGCCAATAAGACTGGCCGCATGTTTTCTCTCAAGCCGTCACGAATTGCCAGTTGTAGCGTATGGACACCAGAGCGCATGTGATGGATCTTGGAGAGCCTTGCAGCAGCATCCACAAATTCGTCTAAAGTATTAGCGCCATTGTCTGAAACTTCATCATCACCAAAATCATCTACCACTTCTTTGTTCAGCTTCTCGATGGTGCTCATCATGTTGGTAGCATTGTCGGTCACGATCGATAAGACTTGTTCTTTACCAATGTCGAACTCTTCCAGAACGTCCATCACTAGTTGTTGGAGTCACTTGTGTGTTGGGCTTCAGTGTTCCTTATCACCAATGTGCGTGTGACCACTTCTTTTCGATCATCCACGAATTGAACGTTGATCACGAAGTAATTAACTCTCTGGCGTGTGCAGGCATCCATCTTCAGAAAAACGATCCGTCCACGAAGAAATTCCTTGAGCGCATGCTTCTGCTTTTTTGCCTCCTCCAGTACCAGACTTCGAATACTGTTCCTTTCTAACGAAACGCCAAGTTTACGGGCCACTCCCCCGTTCAAACCGACAGAAGCTGGGGTAGAGAACAAGCTCAGAGGGACAGCATTCTTAGCCACCATTTCATTGATGCAGCCCTTGAATTTATCTGCCGCCATGGACACAGTAACCTTTCCACTCTCAAAATACTTGGTAACGAGAGCTTGACGATTTGAAGGACTTAGACCAGGAGCATCATCATCCTTCTTACTTTCGGCATCCTTTTCAGTAACAATCTTCGACACCTTGGGATGATGGCGTTGTAGATGACGCTTTGGATTCGATGCTCTGCTCGGGGCACTGGTTCCTTCGCCCGACTAAGCGCTAATTTTGGCGCCACAGGTTTTCTCCTCATCACCTTTCGTCACTTGGCACACGAAAAACTTTCCATCGTCAGTAATTGAGAAATATTCAAAAACCGCACATTTCGGCTTCGATCGCTGCGCCATCACAAAGATTGTTGATAGTGATGTGTTTCTGAAAAAGAAAAATATAAAATGAGGGAAAGTAAATTTATGCTGAGAGCTTTAATACATAGTACAAATGATGAAGAAATTCATCTGAGCTGCTATGTCTAGTGAATATAGTAGTTTCACGTCAAGAAAATTCCGAGAAACCACGTGCAATTGAAAATTTCAAGGAAACGCGCGTAGTTTTAAGATTGGAGTCGGAGTTGGGGGATTTCTACCGACTCCGACTCCAACTCCGACTCCACCCAAAAATAACCGACTCCACGACTTCGACTCTCGACTCCGACCCCGACTCCACAACCCTGGCTACATCTCACCGATGTAGAACCCATGTCAGAAAACGTTAGAAAATGTTAGAAAACGTCAATCTATTGATTATGGACAACTTAAAATATTTCTACCGCTACAACCACGTATACCATGATGAAGTGACTAGCGAGATTGCAGCTAAAGGATTGTGGGAATGTTTAATATAATTTAGTGACGAGTACCGTTTATTCCCCACAGTAAAACAATATGGGTACACATATTTCTCAAATAGAACCCCTCAGTGTTAATTGAATTACATCGAACCTAAGCTTTTCATGATGCTACATATCCTTACATGTCAGCTCCTAACAACAGCTGTGATCCAGAGTCTAAGACGTATGATTCACCACCGGTCCAGACTCACAAGCTGAGGTAAACAATCCGTACTGCCTCACACCGGATCCTGAGCTTGGAGCATCGTGACGTAGTACAGAAATTATGGATTACACTGGCCAACAAGTATTTTTCATTAGATATAATTATGGATGGGCTAGATAGCTGTTGGGACGCTGATTCCAAATTTGTTTTCGGTTTTCCTCTAACACGTCTAGTTTTCGAGATGAGACTAATCATAATATATAATAAATATAATATATATACACACAGGGTGTTTCATAACATGTGGGACGCACTTTCAGGATGGATTCAGGACCTGAAAACAATGAAAATAGTTTATATAAACATATGCCCAAAATCGCTTTGTTTCTGAGTTACAGCCCGTTATGTGTTCCAGCAAGTATCCGCCTTACCTTTAAAGGAAGTGCTTAAAATGACCGTCTTGCGCTTGAATACACGTCTGAACACGCCTCGTCATAGACTGTCTGACGCGTTCAAACATTCCTGGTATTGCTCCGACTTTCTGGCATCCTTGTTCTACACGTTGGCGAAGCATTTCAATGTTGTCAATGGGTGTCACGTAAACGATGGATTTCAGATGACTCCACAGGTAAAAATCGAGTGGATTCAGGTTCGGGGATCGAGCAGGCCACGCAATGGGTCCTCCACGGCCTATCCATTTATCAGTGAAATGGTCATCCAAATAGTCTCTGGCTACTCGACTAAAATGAGGCGGAGCGCGGTCATGCATAAATTACATACGACGTCGGATACCAAGAGGAACTTCATCTAGTAAATCGCTTAAATCATTCCTTTAAAAATTGGAATAGGATTCTCCTGCTAATCTTCCAGGCAAATCAAAAGGCTCGATTAAGTTGTCGGCAATAAGTTCTGCTCATACATTGATACTAATTTGTTGTTGGTGCCTTGACTGGATGATGGCATGCGGATTCTCTTCGGCCCAGTGATGAGTGTTGTGAAAAGTGATCACACAATTTCTTGTGAAGGCATCCTTATCAGAAAACAACACGGAGGATAGAAAAAGAGGATCGCGAGCACACTGTTGAAGGAACCAAGTACAAAAAGCCTCTGGTGGTGGGGAATCAGCTTCAGTAAGACCTTGTACTCTCTGAATGTGATATGGGTAAAGCTGTTGTTCCCGTAACATTCTCCACACAGTTGTGTATCTTACACCCTCTGCTGCTGTCATCCTTCCGGTGCTGACACCAGGATGTTCCTCCACGCGATTCAGGACCCGCTCCTCCAACTCAACTTCCTTGTTGAATGATCCTGTATCACCAAGATGCTCGTCTATTCTCTGAAGGGTCTTCTTATCTGGCAGACGGCGATTCAGAAACCTTTCCGCATACAGACGTCTTGCTGCGGCCGCATTACACTTGGCAAGTCCATACATGAGATGCATGTCTGCCATTTCTCTGTTTGAATTAGTCTCCATTCTCACTTCAAATGCACACTATCACTGAATAGCACAAAAACTTTTAAGGTTTTTTATTTTTCACAAGACTGCACTTATTCACGGTAAGAAGTGATGGATCCAGGTTTCATCTCCAGTGATAATGCGCTCCAAAAAGTTTTTACCTTCATTATGATACCGCGCCAAAAGACGAGAGCAGACGTCCATACCTAGATCCATCACTATGAACCAAAAAGCAAACGACAGAACATGCAAGGGAAGCATCCAACATCTCCCGTTGCAAGGAAGTTCAAAGCGCAGCCGTCAGCAGGTAAAGTTAAGCTAACACTGTTTTGGGATACACGAGGCCCTATCCTTGAACATTATCTAGAGTGTGGAACTACAGTAACAAGTGCATCGTATTCTGACATACTTCGGAATGAGTTAAAGTAAACAATTCGCACAAAACGGAGAGGGAGATTGTCGGAAGGTGTTGTTCTGTTACACGACAATGCGCGCCCTCATACCGCTGCACAGACTACAAAATGCCTTCAAGAACTTAAATTTGAAGTTCTCGACCATCCAGCCTACAGTCTAGACCTGGCACCTTCGGATTTTTACCTGTTTGGACCACTAAAAGACACTTTGAGAGGTCAGCGATTCCAAGGCGATGATGACCTGAAGGAGGGGGTGCATGACTGGCTACGCACACAGCCAAAAACATTCTTTTGTGATGGCATTAGGAAGCTTGTAGATCGCTGGACTAAGTGTATTGAGAAACAGGGAGAATATGTTGAGAAGTAATGTGTTTATAATCTATCAGATATGAAAATAAAATTGTGAAAATAAAAAGTGCGGATACTTATTGCATGACCCTCAGTAGAATGGTAGTAGTATGGGCGCAAAAAGGGAGAGTGCAGTGCAATTGCAAATGTTGATAAATGTTGTAAAGGAAATGTTGCAAAAGGTTATGCAACAAGGGGAGGGGATGTTGAAGCTATTCTGCAACAAATGGGATGTTGCAAGTTGGTATGCAGTAAGGGGATGTTGCAAGATGTTATGCAACAAGTGGAGGGGGATGTTGCAAGATGTTATGCAACAAAGGGGGAGGGGTGTTGCAATAGCAACAAGGGGTTATGCAACTTGGAGGCGGAGTTATCTCCAAGAGAAAGAGAGAGGAGGAGAGAAAGGAAGAGAGGTGTTCGCCTGGCAGGAGCGAAGCGCATATTAAGACTTCAGCCGAGCCGCCGTTGTCTTATAGGGCCCCTAATCAGCCAATTGGCTTATCTGGCTGAGTTGCCAGATTGCACTATTTATTTAATTAAAGCATATATTCTGGCTTAATCCGCCAGTTGGCTTATCTGGCGGAGTTGCCAGATTGCGTTTATTTATTTAATTAAAGCATATATTCTGGCTTAATCCGAATGAAAGCATATATTCTGGCTTAATACGCCAGTTGGCTTAGAAGGCATAAATGGCCTGTATATATTAATAGCATTCGAACGAATTAAAAGCGCACACAAACGCACATACACTCACCGACTGTACGCCCATAAAGCCCCTATTATCACACACACATACACATATATATAAACTGATTGATGCATGCAAAGCCCCAATAGCAAAATATATACGAGCACAACCACCACAAAAAAAAGCATTACATCACCAACAATTGTATAAGTATAGACTTTTAGGAGCTCATCCCAACAACACTACGTAACCGATATGAGGGCTACAACCAAGCGTCCAAACTTAGACGATTGGTGGAGAAGCACCACAACCACCGCTTTATTTACCAGCTCCTCACAAAAAAAGAAGCACATCACCAACAATCGTCTAAGTATAAACTTTTAAGAGCTCATCCCATCAACACCACGTAACGGATACAAGGGCTACAACCAAGCGTCCAAACTTAGACGATTGGTGGTGAAACTATTACACAACAATCCACCAACAACCTCCACCACCGGCTTACTTATCAACTCCTGGTAGACCGACATGGTCTCTAAATACGACCCAACAGAGCTATTAAACATAAAAAATATGTTTATGAAGCCAAGTAAAAAATATGCAACGCCAATAGTTTTTCTATTGAGCTTCTCGTGTTTTAACGAGGCCTACTTGACATTTGGTGGGGCGATCTTTTAAACAAAAATTCGAATAAGATAAACTAAGTTTAATACAAATACAAATTTTCATCATAATACACAATTTTATCATTAAACTATAAGATGAAAAGCATTAATATGATTTTTATACAAAATAGAAATTAAATTAGGGGTAACTTATTCATTTTTCCTCATTTGGCCAATTATTTTGTTTCAATATAAATTTATCTTAAAGACACCAATATATCTTTAAGCTTTATTACAAAAAATGTTAATATGATTTTTAAAACAAAATAGATTCTATTTCGGGGTAACTTATTCCTTTTTCCTTTTTTAGCCAATTAGTTTTAATATAAATTTATCTTTAAGACACCAATATATCTTTAAGCCTTATTACAAAAAATATTAATATGATTTTTAAAACAAAATAGATTCTATTTCGGGGTAATTTATTCATTTTCGCTCTTTTGGCCAATTATTTCCTTTCAATATAAATTTATCTTTAAGACACCAATATATCTTTTAGCTTTATTACAAAAAATATTAATATGATTTTAAAAACAAAATAGATTCTGTCTCGGAGTAACTTATTCATTTTTCCTCATTTACTTGCAGCCCTGCCGCAACACTGCTGCATTATTTTTTAATATAATTAAAACCAGCATTCACGATCCTTTTCACCTGGTCAGACTCTATTGTTTAAGGTTCAAATTTGATTGTCAACCACAGATATTTTTATCCTATCCATCTAGCGGTATATCTATCTATCTACCTGTCTATCATCTATCTATCCATCTATCTATCTGCCTGTCCGTCCATCTATCTATCTGATTGTATATCTATCTATCTATCTAACTATCTATCTATCTATCTATATATATATATTGGTACCAAGCCTCAAACTAAACCCATTTACCATCCAAACAACGCTGGACAATAGGAAAGGCAGAATATGCAGCGACCCCAAACTAAAGGCGTAACAAGGGACCTCTTCAACACTGAAGGAAATTAGCATAGATGTCATGGGTGCAAGATTTTAACCAGTTTCCCAAGGGTCTCAGAAACGTTACAGGGGTCAAAGTTGAAGTCTTCAAGAGAAGACTAGACTCCTGGCACAGGATGGTACCAGATGAGCCAGATGTACCTAGCTATGTGCGGTGGAGAGCGCAAGAGAGCAACTCTCTCCTCCACCAAGCCAGGCCTTGAGACGGGGTAACCTAACCGGACCTAGCATAACCTAACTTAGCATAGCCTAACCGGGCGTAATATAACCTAACCTAGCGTAGCCTAACCGCGACATAATATAACTTAACGCAGCCTAACCGGGCAGCCTAAACAGCTTCCTAAGGACCTCAGATACGTTACAGGGGTTAAAGTTAAAGTCTTCAAGAGAAAACTAGACTCCTGGCACAGGACCGTACCAGATGAGCCAGGTGTACATGGCTATGTGCGGTGGAGAGCGCAAGAGAACAACTCGTTCCTCCACCAAGCCAGGCCTGAGATGGGGTCACCTAACTGGACCTAGCATAACCTAACCTAGCATAGCCTAACCGGGCGTAATATAATCTAACCTAGCGTAGACTAACCGGGACATAATATACCCTAACCTAACCTAGCCTAACTTCGCCTAACCTAACTATCCTAGCATAGCCCGACCGGGCGTAATATAACCTAACCTAGCGTAGCCTAACCGGGACATAACATAACCTAACGCAGCCTAGCCGGGTATAAATCAACTTAAAGGGCATGCATCAAACAAAGGTCAGACACAGAGCTCAACCCAAATGATGCATACAATTATCCTAACTCTTGTATTATTATTATTATTATTATTATTATTATTATTATTATTAACACACACGTGTGTGTATATATATATATATATATATATATTATAATATATAAATTGATGCATGCAAAGCCCCAATAGCAAAATATATACTCTAGCGTAACCTAGCCTAGCCTACCCTAACCTAACCTAGCATAACCTAACCAGGCGTAATATAGCATAACTTAGCGTAGCCTAACCGGGGCATAATATAACCTAACCTAGCGTAGCCTAACATAGCCTAACCTAACCTAGCGTAGCCTAACCGGGACATAATATAAATTAACGCAGCCTAACCGGGTATAATAAAACTTAACCTAGCGTAGCCTAACCTAACTTAACCTAACCTAACTTAGCATAGCCTAACCGGGCGTAATATAACCTAACCTAGCGTTGCCTAACCGGAACATAATATAGCCTAACTGACCTAGCGTAACCTAATCTAACCTAACCTAAGCTAACCTAGCATTTTAACCTATCCATCTAACTGTCTATCTATCTATCTGCCTATCTATCTTTCTATATATATATATATATATATATATATATATATATATATATATATATATATATATATATATATACATATATATATATAATTGGTACCAAACCTCAAACTAAACCCAATTACCATCCAAACAACGCTGGACAATAGGAAAGGCAGAATATGCAGCGATCCCAAACTAAAGGCCTAACAAGGGACCTCTTCAACACTGAAGGAAATTAGCTAGGATGTCATGGGCCAAAACTTTTAACCAACTCCCTAAGGGCATCAGAAACGTTACAGGCTTAAGGAGAAGACTAGACTCCTGGCATAGGACGGTATCAGATGAACCGGTGTACCTGGTTACGCGCGGCGGAGAGAGCAGCTCGCCCCGCCAACAAGCCAGGCATAAAGACGGGGCCAACAGCTTCACCGCCGTGTGAAGAGAGACCGAGCAGAGGAGGACACTAAAAATGGTCAGAAGACAACAATAGGGCATTTAACACCGAGAAATTTCAACTCTTGAGATATGGTAGAAATGAAGAAACTAAACGACTGCATATTAGGCCAGATGAGCTGGGTGTACATGGCTATGTACGGTGGAGAGCGCGAGAGAGCGGCTCACTCCTTCACCAAGCCAATCCTAGAGGCAGGGACCACCAGCTCGACCTTCGTGTGAAGAGAGAACAAAGGGCGGAAACGCATTGTGGTATAAACACACATGCACACAAACACACACACACACACACACATTTTATTCATGCAGTTATCCGTGATTCAATGTCGTCAATTGAGTTAACATGACCTACTAATTGTTACCATCGTGCACTTATCCGTGATCGTGACATGGAATTAACCGTGATTCGGTGATGTTTACATTCGCGGATCCCACCAACCGTTCCACCACAATGCGTCTCAGTCAGTGTCTCTCAGCGCACTCAAATCTCGTTTATTTATTTTTATTAGCTATCTTCATATATCATTTTCTCCGAACTTCCTCAGTGACAATAAGAAGCCTCCTGAAGGGTACAACTTAATTGTAGAATGGAAAGACTTATGTTGAATCTTAAGACGTAAGAGCAATTTGACTACTCTCTCAATTAATTATCTCTTTTCATGGCCCTCTGCGGCCAACACAGCGCTCTCATGTTCACCTATTTATTGCCTAAGTGTCTTATTTTTACCTCTGTGCTTTAGAAATAAACGCTTCACTATTGAGATTACATTACAAAATGGGTACCCAGGATGTATCGTAACACCCTGGGCTAGTGTTACTGTCTGACAGCTTTGTCCTGTCAAGAGCCATAGACAGTGATGGAGATATTATGTTCTTTTTGGCTCTGAGTCGTTTTGAAAGGCTGGCTCCTTCAACAGCAACAGCAGAACCTTCCTCTTCATTTCCAGATTCATCTGTGCTGCTGGTGGAAGATGACTCCAATTGTACTGTGTTTGAGGATGCTGCGTCTTCCTTCTCCCATTCACTTCTCCGTTCTTCTTCCATTATCTTCCTCTTCAGAGATCGGTTCTCTTTTGCAGTTTGCTTGGCATCATTTGGTCCCATTGTTCCTCTACGGCCTGGTTCCCGTTGAGCAATTAGGAATTCTCGGTCTTCTTGATTTGTCATTATTGTGAGGGCATCAGAGGTGGCTATGTCAAACAAGTTGGACATTTCTGCCTCAAAGTCATTCTCCTTCTGTATCTCTGAGGCTGATCTTCTACTGTTTCCCTTTCTTCAAACTCTGATAAACTGTGTACAGCTTCTCCACTTTAGTAATTGCATTAGCTTTGCGGATCACTAGAATTCTTGCTTTCTCCCAGAATTCTGTTACACGCATGATCACTGTTGTGGCACTTTCCCTAATTGTCTTCCCCTCTTTAATGTGAAGGTGCAGAAAGAATGAAAAAACTTGTCCTTTAGAAGGAAGTTTTGTTCCTTCAATCCCATCATCTGGTTTGCAAAGGTAATCCTTAGAACGAGTTGTCATGATCAATCACTGATAGGTATCAATTATTCTGAAAAAAATACATGAAATTGATTAGAATTTAATAAAAAAAAATTACAGTAAATAATAACTAAATGATAATACTAATTAAATAAATAAATAGATTAATCAATTAATGTAAGATCTGGAGTATAATTGATTTCTTCTTCCTACTGTTAATATGGTCAGAGTTCAACTGATTGTTGGTGGCTTTATGTGGCTTTATGTGGCAGAGAACAGGTTTATGCCTTCTAAGACGCCTTCTAAGCCAACTGGCGTATTAAGCCAGAATATATGCTTTAATTCGGATTAAGCCAGAATATATGCCTTAATTAAATAAACAAACGCAATCTGGCAACTCAGCCAGATAAGCCAACTGGCGGATTAAGCCAGAATATATGCTTTAATTAAATAAATAGTGCAAACTGGCAACTCAGCCTTCTAAGCCAACTGGTAGGTTAAGTCAGAATATACGCTTTCATTAAATAAATAGTGAATCTGGCAACTCAGAGAGATAAGCCAACTGGCTGATTAAGCCAGCTGGCTGATTAGGGGCCCTATAAGACAACGGCCGCTCGGCTGAAGTCTTAATATGCGCTTGGCTCCTGCCAGGCGAACACCTCTCTTTCTCTTGGGGGATAACTCCGCCTCCAAGTTGCATAACCCCTTGTTGCTGTTGCAACACCCCCCTCCCCAGTTGTTGCATAACATCTTGCAACATTCCCCTCCCCCTTTGTTGCATAACATCTTGTAACATTCCCCTCTCCCTTGTTGCGTACCATTATGCAACATTTCATTTACAACATTTGCAATTGCATTGCACTCTCCCATTTTGCGCCCATACTACGACTCTCGGATAATATAATGTCATATATGAACACGATATTCTACGAACCCAAAGAACCCATCCATTTCCACGGACTCAACGATCCAACCATAATGATATTCCACTCTCAAACCCAGACGCTCCAAACAAGGTTTGGCTACCGACGGCCACCCATTTAGCACCCATCTACGGCAAACTCGAGGTTCCCTTGAAAAGCTTCGGGCTATCGGATATCCTACAGGTTGACCACACAAGATTTAGCCATAAGATCCTCATTTGCGTACGCTTCTCACGCGCTGAGCTGAGTTTCTAACGTAAGAGAAAGTCGGATTCCGTCGTATAAATGGAGGGGTCCGACGTCTGAACACTGAGATTGAAGACGGGCCACGCCAGATTGAAGATAGGCTGGGTTGTTTCGAATCAATTCTCCGATTGACATTAGTGGGAAGTTTTTCTGCTTGTTAAATATTTAGCTTTTGAGGAAATTGGGTTCATCGGAAATTTGAGCTGAGTGAGTTCTGACCGTAGATAGGAAGAGGCGGTAGGCTCCATCATTATTTATCGCATAACTCGATTAATTTTATTAATTTTACATTTAAGGATCAACTACTTTTATTCTCGAACTTTTGTTAACTCTTATTTTTTATTAAAAGGAACATTTGATTCACTATAACTGATTAAATTGTATTGCCTAAATTCAAATTAAAGACCGTATAAGCCATCGACTTTTCTTTACACTTTGGACATTAATAATTGGGAAAGGGAAATCACGAGCCCACACGGTACTCCCCGATTGTGGGAATACGAAAATTGGACTATTTCTGCATCCAGGAGTGCTTGTTAGAAAATCTAGAAGAGGAAGAGCCATTGTTGTCCCAAGGCGATATGATGACTAAGCTGATTGATGCAGCATTGCTTGTATATATTAAGTTAAGGTGTATATATATCCATCTCATAATTGTAAGGTTGTGAAAAATTCACTTAATTTAGAGTTACCATTTTTGGGCTCTTGTGGCATCATTGTTTGGGCACTCTTGTGGCATCATTTTTTGGGAGGCACTGCGCGTCCTTCCTACTCGTTTGTTGAATGCGGCACTTACAGGGCGTGGTCTTATAGAGAGCTCTCTTGCAATTCAGTTGGTTGTTTAGATACAAGATTGTTGCAGTGTGCAATTGTGCAGGTTGTGTTGTTGTTGCAAGGTTTAGAAAGAAGACCATAAATAGTGCTTTCTTTTGTTTTGTTTTTCTTAATTTTATGCAACTGAGGCCTAAGGTAGGCCCACATCGAGTCAGCAACCCTGAGGTAAGACCAAATAGGACCTCCAAGTCCGTAAGTTTTAGTCTAGCTTAACTTGGGAAGTGTGGCCCTTCAGAGCTTGGCCGTTCACTGCTCAGCTGGGATTCTGAACCCAATAAAATAAAATAAAATATAACATGAGCCTTCGAAACCAGATTCTAGCCCAAGACTGAGTCAGTGACTATTTATCGGCAAAGTTCTGATTGTGCAAATTGTAGCCCAAGTTAGGCCTGGACGGGTTGAGCATAATTGAGTTAAGGTCCCAGGGTAGAAAGTTTGGTCGCCCAATTGCGAAACTTGGCCGCTAGTTTGTCGTTGTTTTGAACCTACATTTTTACCGGTTTGGTTAATTTTGGTTTATTGTTCGTAGGCGAAGGTTGCATTTACTTGGGTGGAAAATTTGGTATTCCATACTGGTGGTTGGTCAGTACCCAAACCATGCAATTCAGTTTATATGAAAAAAGCAAAAATTGAGTTTGATCAGTTTGGTTAAGTATTTTTGCCAATTCAGCTTATTTGGCAATGAGCCCAATTGTTGTTTGCATTGAAGATGAGTGCAGCTGAATTGAACAAGTTTAGAAAAAGGAGAAGCGCCTACAAAGGTCTAATTACAAAGGTCATTGCCACTATAGATTCTGCCAAAGAGCAAGAGGATTTAAGCTTAGTGACTGCGCAGCTTTCCATATTAGAAACTAAAAAGGTTGCTCTAAGCGAAGTAAATGTTAAAATTGAGGCTCTTATAGAAGAGGATGAAATAGAAAATAACATAATTTACTTTGAAGAGATTATTGATGACAATTAAAGTATGCCACAGAGCAAAAGAGTTTAGCAGCTCAGTACAATTGGAGACCAAGTCTAATAATGAAATACAACCCTCAACAAATGGTGTTTGTGAAGTTAAGGTTAACAGATCTGCAGTTCAATTACCGAGGCTTGTACTCAAAACATTTTCTGGGAGTATTCAGGAATGGCAAGGATGGGCAGACAGTTTTCAATCAGCAGTTCATTCTAGTCAAGTGTGAAGTGCGGTGGAGAAGTTTAATTATTTGCAGTCCCTCTTGGAAGGGAAGGCAGCAAAGACAATAGCCGATTAGCATTAACAGAGGATAATTATAATGTGGCTTGGGATATATTAAAGGAACGGTTTGGTAAGCCAGAGATCTTAATTAAAAGCCACCTCCGTGAACTTTTAGCCATACCTCCTGTTAATAATCCCAATATTGTCAAGGAGTTACGGCAGTTATATGATGAATTTAAAGTTGGAACTAGGTCCCTGGACAACTTGGGTGTAGGAATGGAAAGGTATGATGTAATCAGGCGCGGACTGGCCCCGGCGGCCCACCGGCCCGTGGCCGCTGGGCCCTTTCCGTTGGGGTCCCTAAATTTGTTCGACGTATTACTATATAAGACCTCAGGGGTGTTCACAGGGGTCCAAAAAAGTGCCAACACGGCAACGCACGTTGGTGACAAAACGGCATTAAAAATTTTCCACTTTTTTTAATACTAGTAAAATAATTGATATTTAAATTGTTTAGGATTATTAACTTTAGTTTATTCGTTGGTAAATTATGTCCATTTAAATAAATTTTTATTTAAAGAAAATTTATTATAATATATTTATTTTATTTGTTGAAAATTAATTAAATAAATATGTTAAAAATCGCTGTTGCCAAACACACTTCTCAGATTTCTAGTATAACCAATCAGCACTCTAGGACACTAGTTTTGGCGCGAAAAATAAAATTAAGTAAATAAAGTAAATATTTTTTAAGCGGTGTTGCATCTGTGTTGGCGCGCCGATTTTTTGCTCTTGGTCTTTATAACATGAGTAATTTATTGAATTTTTATTTAGGTAATTGTTAATTTTTTATATTTTAAAGCTTTAAAAACATAAATATCTTAGGAGCTGAATAAAGGCCAGCAGGGCCCAGCCAGTTCAGCCTAGATCCCAAGAACCTGCATACCCAAACCTACAATCCACACCCCCAATAATTTCCTCATATACCTTTTTTCTAAAGCCTTTGAAAACGTTATTAAGTGATATTGTGCGCTATATAAATATATATATTATTATTCTCAGAGGCGTAACTAAAAGAAGAAATGCCTGTGGCTTACTGTTGATAACACTAGGCAACAAATTTCAACTTTTTTTTTGTTACAGACACGTGAACTACTGATTCCTACTAAAGCGCTGATGCTGATTTCAGATCTGATATCAAAATTTCTCTATCACGTCCAGATTTTGTGTAACCGAAAACCCCTATTTTTCATTTTTTTCTCACCCGCTTCTATTACGAAAGCCGTCTAAGCTACTTTTCCATGCCACGTTTTATGTTAAGCATACTTAAATAATTAGTGAACAGGGATGTCTTTCCTCCTTTATTCTGGCTTAAGACAGACAGCGGAATTCCGCTGGCGGAGTTACCACCCCTGCGCCCAACCATCCACCCAAAGCGCGTTAGTATTTTGTTGTTACTACTGAAAGGCAAATTCCTGTTCTTAAGTGAAACTTTGGTGTGTGTCCTCTTCCTTTGTCGCTTGTAGGATGACGAGCTCTCCTTCTGCAGGAACCAACAATAATCTCCCATCATATTTGGGTTGAAATTACCTTGGTATCTGTTTTCCATAACTGAGATCTGTTGGTGGAAGCGCTCACCATGCTCGTCACTTACAGCCCCAAGATTGGCCGGGAAGAAGTCAAGATGAGAATGTAAAAATGAATTTTCAAAGACATTCTGCATCCCATTATTTCATAAGATTTAAGCATGTTTTCTACGAGTTTACGGTGGTTTTCAGCTTTGTGGTTTCCAAGAAAATTTTTGACAACTTCAACGAAAGATGTCCATGCTCCTAATTCATTCTCATTTAGGTTAGATGGAAACGATGAGTCGTGGATGACACTGCGGATCTGTGGTCCAGTGAAAACTCCAGCTTCTAGCTTAGCATCTGTCAATATTCCTTTGAATTTATCCTTTAAATATTGGAAACCACTACCTTGATGATCCATACCCTTCACGAAATTTTTCATAAGGCCAAGTTTAATGTGAAGTGGTGGAAGATGTACTTTCTGATGGTCAATAAGTGCTGGGTGTTTCACATTGTATTTACCAACAACATGTTCAGTTCTAGATGGCCAATCATGTTTTTTGTAGTGGTTCTTGTCATCTCTGCTGTTCCATAGACACAAAAAGCACATATGCTTTGTGTAGCCCAACTGTAGCCCAAGAAGTAATGATACAACTTTAAGGTCGCCACAATATTCCATGTGTGGTCCTTATATTTGATGAGTCTTAGCAGCAGTTTCATCGATTCATAAGTCTCATTAAGGCCAGTGGCATGTGCTACAGGTATTGAAGGTTTTTCATTGCCGTTGTGCAGTAATACAGCTTTAAGGCTAGCTTTACTAGAGTCAATGAACAGTCTCCATTCTTTTGGATCATAGCGACAGCCAATCCCTTGCATCAGACCACTGATATCGTGGCAGAAACAAACGTTTTCTTCCTGTAAGTAAAATGATGAAAACTGCAAATGGCGATGGCGGAAATGGGAAACTTTGGTGTTTGGTTGGAGAAGATTAAATTCTTGAAGTCTTGAACCAAGCAACTCTGCCTTTTCTTTTGGTAATTCCAAATCGCGCACTAAGTCATTTAACTCCGCTTGACTTAACAAATGTGGGGAAATATTTGCATCTGGAACATATATGCCATCTTTCCCTGTTTCTATATCACTAGCAGAATCTTCAGATGAACTGCTGTCTGTTATCGTTGCTGGTGGAACTGGTGGTGGATTTGTTTCATCATGTGGTACTGGTTTCATTGCTGATTCGCAGTTTGGGTACGTGATCTTTGATTTGTTTTTCTTTGTGAAACCAGCAATCTTTGTCAAACCAAAATAACAATCATTGAAGTGATTTTTCGGCTCACGCCAAACCATGGGGACTGAGAACGGCATAGCTCTTCTTTTACCATTCATCCAAGCTATTAACATTGCATTGCACTGTGCACAGCAAATATGTGGTGCCCAGTCCCTCTGTTGGTCTCCTAACTTAGTCAAAATAACACTTGTAGGCAAGTTTAATCTTTGTTGTTATGTTTCTACGTTGTGGCTTAGGTGTATATTGTCCACAGACAAAGCAGAAGTTGTCTGGGTGATTTACACAAGCACGTCTATTTGATGCCATTTTGAATTACCATACAATATCTGAAAAAACGTAGAAAGTAATTATTACGATGTGCAAAATAAAAAGAAATACACACCGTAGTACAAAACAAATGCTATAAAAACACACAAGTCACCACAACCTGTCACTTGCTCATCAGCAGAGAGCTTCAACAACCGTTCTGCTTGACTGTCACGTAGCGACTCGGGATAAATTTATTTATCAAAATTGTTCGAATTTGTATATAGTTGGCAAAAAAAATTGCTTTAACCTTGAAAAGCAAGTTTCATATTACTGGCATTAAGCCGATTAAAACCAAAATCTGGACGTGGTAGAAAATTTTACTAAAAGTGATTTGCATTTTACACAAAATCTAGACGTGATAGAAAAAATCTAATTATAGATTTGAAATCAGCATACCGAAATTAGCTAGGAGCACCTATTTGGTCTTCTGTAACAAAATCTTTGTTGCCTAGTGTAATGGGCCCCTCTGTAATAGTTTAAGTAAGTGACAGTTTAGTTTGGGATTGAAAACAAGTCTCTTTCTACTTCAACGTTTTCTGTGAGTTTCATGAGTAACTTTCATATTGTAATGAACAGATATATATACATACATATATATATATATATATATATATATATATATATATATATATATATATATATATATATAATACAAACCTACAAGGAAAAAGAAAAGTGATTTCAAGGCCTTTCGTGTATTCAGAAGTACACCTCGTCATTCCCTTACTGCGTATTATCATAATTAGATTTGATTTTGATTGAGTTCAAAATTATGTTCAAAACTCGCGGGGATTTACAGGTCATGAAAAGTACTAGATTTTTAAAACATCCTTAAACACTTTTTTGGGGGCAGAATTTACTGAAGCTTTTTGGCGGCCCTTTCAGTGACACCTGGCCGGTGGAAATTTTTGAGCTAGTCCGCGCCTGGGTGTAATGTTGGTTACTATACTGGAGTCTAAATTTCCTAGCTCAATTTTGTTTGAATTAAGTAGGGGACACTCTACAGAACATATGTACATCACCCTGCAGCAGATGTTAAGCCTTTTAGGCACAGAATTAGCAAGACGAGAGGGAATTGAGTTTGCACAGTGGGATGTTACACAAGGGGACAAAGGCAGGCACAGCACCAAAGTTTCTACAAAAAGGAATAGCCCAGGTACAGTGTCAGCTCTGCATGCATCCTCTGAGAATAAATTAAAGGGAATCAAGGAATGAATATTTTGTGAAGGCAACTATGAAAAAACTATATAGGGCTATGGGTTGATTGCCTGTGCCCTCATCCGTTGGAAATTTCCAACAGACGTCATTGGAGGGTTACCGACAAAAGCCCTATGCCTTTTCGTTAGAGAGTTATAAATATGTAGGTTGTTAAAGGACCGTTTTATATTTAAGTGATTACGGTAATTCTAGCGTGGAGTTGGGAAACCTTATGTTAATGAAAACTGAAATTGCTCACCTTATTTTTGCTGGGTCTTTGTTTGCTTCGATGTAGGGCGTTACGATCATTTTCGGTGTAGGGCGCCACGATGGTTACGCGGCGAATTTACTTAAGGTAATTAATATAGGCAGTCACTATATAAACCCCTGAAGGAATAGGCCTATCCTTTTATAGTCATTAGGTTTTATATTATAAGGAATTCACTCAGGACTAGGGGGGACAAAGACATCCTCCCGTTTAAAGCTTCGCTGTAACATAAACAGCCCTGAGAGCCGTTCCTTGGTTCTGTGTATTATTTGCCGTTCTAGCAATTTTGTTTGTCTACTTTCTAGACTAAACAATAAATTGGGTTTTCTTGTTGCTATGTGAGGCTGATTCATACATACAGGTTCTTTGTACGTATGGCAATTCAATTATTTCATTCCCAATAGGCTATGTCGCCAATCCCGAGGCAATTTTGTATAGATATTTAATTCAATTAATTAATAATTTATATTTAATTATGAAATAAATGTACCACATATGATACCATGTTGTGAGCGCGTATAGTTTTTCCATATACTGGGGGGGGCCGGAGAAAAATTTGTATGTTATAGATCAAATTTTTTGATAAACTGTGTTTTAAACCATGTGAAATGGATTGAAAAGAATAAAGTAGAAATTTAGGGAGAGAGAGGTTACTCAAGACCTATTTAAATATTAAAGTTCAAGAGGCCAACTTCTCAAGTTTAGTTAAAGTTATGTCAATCAGTTTGACTCCCTTTAGGTATAGGAAATTTATGGGATTAAAGTAAAGTTATTAAGCATTTTAACTTTGCTCAGTTTGTGTAAGTTTTATAAGTCACCAGTCTTAATTTTTTCTTGTAAAAGTTTTCTGGCTTTCAAAGCAGTCTTTCTTTGAGGCCTGTCTGGTTTAGTCTGAGTTACATCAGGCACATTGAGAGATTCCTCCCCAATAGTATCCTGATCCATCCTTTGGGGTAATGGTTCTAATTTAGCCCCACACTCCAAAGGATATAGTAATGTGATATCTCTGGTGGTTTCACCAGTTGCTGTTTTCAGTTTTACAACCCTGGTAACTTCGTCTTCACCAGTTTTGAGTTCCAAGACTTTTCCCATTGACCAATGTTGTCTTGGTGTCTTGTCATGTATCAACACAATGTCCCCAATTTTGACTGAATCATTCCAACTTTGTTTTGTTAATTGTTTATGTCTTTCTCTAAGACTTGTTAAGTATTCTTCTCTCCATTTTGTTATAAATTGAGTCTTGATTTGTGTCAAATGTTGTATTTTGTGTTGAGTTCTTTGTGTCCTATTTCCCAATCTGGATCCTCTGTACTGTTATGTTCAGATTCTGGTAACATGTTTACTGTTTCTCCCTTAATTAGGTGGTTTGGTGTGAGAGGTTCTGGCTCATTAATACCATCTCCCACATAAGTTAATGGTCTGTTGTTGACAACATTTTCAATTTCTGACAGAATAGTCATGAGTTCAAAAAGTTGTAGATGTTTTGTCCCAATAGTCTTTTTAAGGCAGTTCTTTACAGTTTGTATGTTTCTTTCCCAAATTGAACCATACCATGGTGTATTAACAGGAATGTACTTCCAGGTTATGTTGTGTTTGGTTAAATGAGTTTGTACTGTTTCACTGTCACAAATCTGATGAATAATTCTTTCACCAGATTTGAAGTATGTGGCATTGTCTGACCATATAGTTTTGGGTACAGAATTGTGTGCACAAAATCGTCTGAAAGCAGCAATAAAAGCTTCTGCTGTCAGATCTTCTACTATGTCTAGACATATGGCACGTGTGGCAGCACAGGTGAAGAGTACAATGTACACTTTGTATTCCTTTGAATCCATTTTGTCTCCAAAACTCACATTTACCGCTCCAGTGTAGTCAATACCCGTGGTTTCAAATGGCCGAGTAAATGTTACTCGTTCCACAGGTAGGTCTGGAGGGCTTGGGGTCTTAAAGGGTCGTGAATGGATACGTTTACAAGGAATGCATGTGTTTAAAATTTTCTTTGTTTCAGTTCTACCCTTTGGTAGCCAGTAAGTTTTTCTCAGCTCTGTCAGGGTTTGTGGGACTCCCATGTGGTGTATTTTGTTGTGGGTATCCCTGATGATGAGTTTTGTGAAGTGATTTCTCCTTGGAAGAAGAATTGGGTGCTTAGAGTTGTAAGTCAAAGTTGACTTGTTAAGCCTTCCTTTACACCTTATCAGACCCTCTGTATCCAGGTACAGATTTAGATCCATGACAAGTGAAGGAATACCTTTGTTTAATGTGCTACTGGACCTAAGATACTTCAACTCCTTGTCAAATTCTGAAGCTTGTATCTGTTTGAGCCAGTATTTTGTTGCAGTTTCTGTTAAGTTAGAAAAGGCTTTCTGAGGACAGTGTTTGAGAAGGTAGCTATTGACAAACTTGCAGCAATAGACTGTAATTCTCAAGAGTTTGTTTAGGTCTGAATAAAGGTGATAGTCAAATATAGGTTTGTCCTCAGTGATCTTTTCAGTTGTTGTAGAGTTGAGTGTGAGGTTAACTACTTTGGCTGGCCAAAGATCCTCACATGTTAGCCATTCGGGCCCTTCATACCAGATTTTATTTGTTTTCAACAGCTTGTAAGAGAGCCCTCTTGTCAAAAAGTCTGCAGGATTCTCCTTTGTTTTTATGTACCTAAATTTGATACCAAGGTTTGTGTTTGCAGTTTTGATTTCTGTTAGTCTGTTTTTCACAAATATATTTTTGCAAGAAGTTGTATCTGTGTTGGTCACCCATGTTAGACAAATTTGACTGTCTGTCCATAAGTAAATGTTTGTTATGTCAACTTCTTTATACACTTGTGAAAGAAAGTTTGCTGTTTTAACTCCCAATGAGACAGCTAATAATTCAAGTTGTGGTACAGTTTTCTTTTGGTTTAAGGGTGCCACTTTTGCCTTTGAATAAACCAAGTTACTTTCATTTTCACTTGTTAAATAGGCACAACACCCATAAGCTTGTGTGCTGGCATCTGTAAAAATGTGTAGTGTTTGCGATTTCAATCTGTAGCCAGCACATCTTGGTACGTAGATGTCTTGAACTTTGTTCAAGTCTGTGGCTAATTTTTTCCAATGAAGTTGGTCTTCCACTGAAAGTGGTTCATCCCAATCAATTTTCTTTTTCCATAAGTCTTGCAAAAGGATTTTGGATCTTATGGTTGCTGGTAAATATAATCCAATGGGGTCAAAAATTTTGGATGATTCTGAAAGCACTTGTCTTTTTGTATTGGCATTTGGATTTAAGTTATAACTCTTCGTGCAAAGAGTGTCATCGTGTTCAGAATTCTGTTTTAAAAACCAAAGCATTCCAAGTGTTTTCGTGTAATTGTTTGGTTCAATGTTCCCATTGTTGTCTTTTGTTATTTGTTCATTTAATTTAGGAGAATTAGAAACCCATTCTCTCAATCCAAAATTTCCTTGCTTCATTATGGGTTGTGACATTTGGTAAATTTCAAGCAATTCCTCTTCAGTTACAGTGGAACCAATGAGGTTATCCACATAAAAGTTTTGTTTTAAAAACTGAACTGTTAAGTCCTCTTGAAATAAGTTTAGGTGGTTTCTAATTGTTAAAGCAAGAATACTTGGAGAGCAATTTGCTCCAAAAATAATTACTTTAAATCTGTAGGTTTTGAAACCTTTGTTAAGGTCATGTGGATCATTCAACCACAAAAACCTGAGATGATTTTTATCATACTCAAGCTTCAAATTTATACAGAGGAATGCTTTTTCTATGTCACTTTGTACTGCATAATTGTCTAAACGGAAGCAAAGGAGAATTTTTACAAGATCTGAGACAAGGTTTGGGCCTTCCATGAGACAATCATTTAAACTAACAGAATTTGTGTCTTTTAAACTACAGTTGTATACTACTCTTAGTTTAGTTGTGGATGAGTCTTCTCTGTAAACTCCCCTGTGTGTTAAATAATGACAACCTCGTTTTTTAAAGGGTTCATCAGTAACTTCTTCAATGAAGCCCCTTTCTATTTGTTCCTTGAATATGTTGTTGTATTGTTCTAAAAGATTGTCATTTTTTAGTTTTCTGTAATTTTTATACAGATGTGCCTTAGCTACTTTCAAATTGTCCATTATTTCTGGACAAGGTGTTTTCCAAGGCAGCTCCACATAGTATTGATTGTCTCTGTGTTGTAATGTATCCTTAAATTGTTCTGTCATCAATTGGTCTTCATGTGTAATAGTACTGTCCTTTATGCCAACTGATTCTAATAGTCACAACTGCTGTAACCCTTCATCCAATGTGGAATCATTTTCATTCAAATGATGTGGGATTATGACAGTGTTTTTGTAGTTCGAGTTTGTCACATAGTCAGAAATTTGTGACTGTGGTGATTTTGTTTTGCGTAAATTTTGTTCATGTTCTGTGTTTTCTGTGTCAGTAGTAAGATGGTATTTAGTTATGTCACCCAAAAGAGCAATACCTGTGGGAGTTTGTATGGCTATTCCATCTCCAATTTTAATGATGCCTCTATGGACCAGATGAAGATAGTCAGCCCCCATGAGCATATGTATATCATCAACTACATCTGCATTAAGGGTTTTATCAGCTATCGTGTATTTATTTTGAAGTTGGAGCAAAGCTTGTTTTAACCCAGCTATTTGTATTTTTTCTTGTTCTACTTTGTCCACAACAACAACCTTAAGGGTTTCAAATGTTTCATCAAGAGTTAAAGTTATATTTGCAGTTTTAAAACTGGCTTGTACTGGGTTTTTATTGATAAATGATGAAATAGAGAGATCTTCATCTCCTTGTTGGTTTTGAAGTCCCAATTTTTCTATCAGTTGTTTAGTTACAAATGTTTGTTGTGAGCAGGTATCTAAAAGACACCTAACCTGTACTATTTGTCCTCTTTTGTTTTGGATTTCCAAAGTTGTGGTTGGTAAAAGAATTTTTGAATTGTGGTTAATGCTAGATGAACTGATATGTCCATTCATAGCATTTTTGGTTTGTTTCTGTTTGTTTTGGTTTGATTTGGGTGTTTGTTCATAATGTTTGTCAGTTTTTCCAATGTCTGTGTGTGTATTACACATAGGGGTAACATGGTCAAAACTGTTGCAAAACTTACAATTGTATATCAAATTTGATTTGCAATTTGACTTTTGGTGCCCTGATCCAGTGCATTTTTTGCATAAGTTTAGTTGTTCACAACGTTTTGACCTTGCTGTAAAGTCTTTGTATTTGGGACAATTTGTAGAATTATGTTCACTGCTAAAACAAAATTTGCATGGTGTGGGATTATACTCAAAAGTAGCTACATTAAAGTTTTGCAGAGTAGGAGTCTTTGAGTCTTTTTCTGTCACTTTATTTTCTGCAAATTGAGTTTTGCGGTTGTGTTTTGATGTAACTGGTAAGTGTTGAAATCTTTTGTTAGGTTTTTGGTTTTCTGCATTGTTGGTTTTTTCTTGTTCTGTGTTAAATTTTGGGAGTGTGTAACTTGATTTGTAAAGTGCTAGTACAGTTGGGAAATCTTCTCTTAGTTTTTAAGGCTAGGGTATATGTCAGTTGTCCTCTGATGAAATATCTCTTTGACTTTAGAAGGGAGCTTTTCAAAAACAACAGCTTGAATGATCCAAGCTGTTTCTGCAATGTTTAAATTATTGTTTTTAAGTTGTCCCATGAGACATTCAAACTCACAGTAAAAATCAAAGAGGTCACCATAGTTGTCTTTTGGGGTTCGCATGTTCATGACTTTAAGAGCCAAATCATGTATAATTTCATCCTTATTCATGTAATTTCTGTTAAGTAATTCTATTGCTACAGAATAAGAAGCACCTATGGCTGGTAGTGATTCCACTAATCTTAAGGCTGGGCCTTTCAGATAGTTCACTAAATAACTAAATTTATCAACATCTGTAATGTAGTTTTTATTACCTATAAGGCTATGAAATTTTTCAATAAAAGATTGAAATTTGGCTCTGTCACCCTCAAAAGTGGGTACTGCAAGTGTAGGCAATTTTGATTTTAGTTCATTGCCCTCAGCCACATTGGGAGGGCTAAATGAAGCATTTCTTGTAGCTTCTAAGAAGCTTTCGTATGTGTCTTCTTTTTTGCACTCATCAAGTTGGTTTTGAATTTCAGAAATATAGTTGTTAATTTTTGTAATGTAATTTTCATTGTCAAGTAGGAGAGTAGAATACTCATCTGTTAGTTCAATTGTGTCATCAATTTCTGTAATTATGTCTTCATCTAGTATGAAAATTTCTTGTTTGTAACGAGTAATAGAATTTAATGTTGTTTCAAGATCATATCTTGTAGGTTCCTTTTGTTTGAAATCATTGTACAGTTTGGTGATGACACCTTTACGTGCTGATTTTTTCCTCATTAATTTTTTGTGATTTTGAGATGGTGCCGTAGCCCCAAGGTCTGTGTGTTTTCTTACCCTTTTGTCCAAGTCTTCCATAATTGTTGTTAGTGTTAAAGTTCTGAGTTTAATTTTTATGATGTTGAGCAAGTTAAATTACTGTACAGTAATAAGTTTTTTATATAACCTGCGCCACAGGTTAAATTAAAAATTCACAATGTTTTTAGTTAGGATAGGCCTTGAGTGTAAAGAGTAAGGCCTACTTTAAGAGGTAGGCCTATTATGTAAGGTAAAGTTAGGTGGGCCTACTAAATAGGCCTATTTGTTGGGCCTACCAAGTAGGCTTATGTTTGGGCCTATTATTTTATAGGACCTCAAATGAGTTAAGCCTGTTAAATTAACAAGGCTTAGTTTTGAATTTGAAGAGTAGGACCTATTAAATAGGCTTAATGTTGCGGGCCTATTATTTTTAGGACCTAAAATAAGTTATGCTGTTAAATGAACAAGCCTTTGTTTTCGATTAGTGTAAAGGTAAAGGAATCGGTTCCCAGTTGCTTAGGCCACCATATGAAAAAACTATAGTGGGGTTACGGTTGAAATTGGGGTTAGGCCTACTGAGTTAAGCCTAGCCACTGCGTGTGTCAGTGTAAATTTTAGAGGGGTTAGTTCCCCATACACAGGGCCACCATATGAAAAAACTATATAGGGCTATGGGTTGATTGCCTGTGCCCTCATCCGTTGGAAATTTCCAACAGACTCAGTGGAGGGTTACCGACAAAAGCCCTATGCTTTTTCGTTAGAGAGTTATAAATATGTAGGTTTTAAAGGACCTTTTATATTTATGATTACGGTAATTCTAGCGTCGGGAGTTGGGAAACCTTATGTTAATGAAAACTGAAATTGCCTCACCTTATTTTTGCTGGGTCTTTGTTTGCTTCGATGTAGGGCGTTACGATCATTTTCGGTGTAGGGCCGCCACGATGGGTTACGCGGCGAATTTACTTAAGGTAATTAATATAGGCAGTCACTATATAAACCCCTGAAGGAATAGGCCTATCCTTTTATAGTCATTAGGTTTTATATTATAAGGAATTCACTCAGGACTAGAGGGGGACAAAGACATCCTCCGTTTAAAGCTTCGCTGTAACATAAACAGCCCTGAGAGCCGTTCCTTGGTTCTGTGTATTATTTGCCGTTCTAGCAATTTTGTTGTCTACTTTCTTAGACTAAACAATAAATTGGGTTTTCTTGTTGCTATGTGAGGCTGATTCATACATACAGGTTCTTTGTACGTATGGCAATTCAATTATTTCATTCCCAATAGGCTATGTCGCCAATCCCGAGGCAATTTTGTATAGATATTTAATTCAATTAATTAATAATTTATATTTAATTATGAAATAA
Organism: Bathynomus jamesi; assembly: GCA_023014485.1. Taxonomy (NCBI): domain Eukaryota; kingdom Metazoa; phylum Arthropoda; class Malacostraca; order Isopoda; family Cirolanidae; genus Bathynomus; species Bathynomus jamesi. Next base: position 312,938 of record JAJOZX010001035.1, on the reverse strand, counting down.
ATGTACCACATATGATACCATGTTGTGAGCGCGTATAGTTTTTCCATAGCAACCACAAGTCATATAAATGTGAGGTGGCTGAGGCTTTACCTGTTGAGGAGAGAAAGGACAGGGTAACTAAGTCCACAGCATGTTTTAAATGTTTTTTGAAAGGTCACAGAGAAAGGTTTGTAAGTTTAAAATTTTGTGCAAAAAATGCCATGGCCGGCATCAGCCATTATTGTGTGAAAACACTCCTAGTAGGCCTACCCCAGAAGTAGAGACATCAGTGCCACATGCCATTGCTATGAAAGGGAGTAAAAGTAAAGGGGGATTATTGCAAACAGCTGCAGCATTATTAATTGGGAATGATGGAGAAGTTGTTTGATAGTCTGTAGCCAGTGTAGCTTTCTTTATTAAGGCCAGAATTTCCAGAAAATTGAAGTTTAAAGAACTTAAGAGGGAAAATTTAAGACTTTCTGGGTTTAGGGGTTCCGTTCAAAACCGAACCAAAGTTAAGAAAGTAGAAGTTCTGGTTTAGGGGTTGTTACCACAAAGTCCCACTATCAAGGTCCAAGCTATAGAGATTGAGGAACTTTGTGATCCAGTCACTACTTGTTTAGATATGGCATGTGTCCAAGAATTGCAAGTTAAAGGAATTAATTTGGTCAATAATAAGTTTGAAGGAACAGAAGATATTAGTCTTTTGATTGGAGCTGACTATTATTGGGACTTCATCACTCGTAATATTGTCCGCACATCTCGAGGTCCGGTAGCTACTTGAAAGTAAGCTAGGCTGGATGCTACATGGTAGCTATTGCAATGAAATGGAGGTTAAAGCTCTTTTTGTTAAGATTGAGGAGAACAGCCATAGTTTGGAAAGGCATTTGAAAGCCTTTTGGGAACTTGAATCCATTGGCATAAAGGACAAACAGGAGAAGCAGGAAAGTACAGTGAACAGTGATGTTTTAGAGCAATTTGAAAAATGGATTGGATTTAGAGATGGCTGCTATGAAGTTGGCTTCCCTTGGAAGGATTCTTGCTAACCCAGTTCAAACCTTCAGCTAGCTAATAGGAGGTTGGAGACTTCATTGCACAGGATAAGAAAAAATGGAGTTGTTAATTGAATACAATGAGGCCATCCTAAGCTATGTAAAGGAGGGCTATGCTGAAAGGGTGCAAGGTGAGCTGGTGAGCCAGGAGGCACATTATCTGCCAAACCATGCAGTGGTACGGCGAGACAAAACTACCACCAAACTGAGGGTAGTTTTTGATGGCTCTGCCAAAGACAAAGGTGGTGTGTCCTTGAATGACTGTTTGGATGCTGGGCCAAATTTAAATGCAGATTTATTTTCCTTGTTACTGAGATTCAGGTTTGGTAGAGTAGCATTGACTGCAGATGTGAAGCAAGCCTTTTTGCGGATAAAGATAAACCCAGAAGGACAGAGATGCAGTAAGGTATCTGTGGGTGAATACGAAAGACTTGTTGGAAAATGAACCGAAGGTTCAAGCATATACAGGGTGGGCCGTAAGTTTCCATACATAGGAAAAATAAACATTTTTTTATGGACAACCATTTTTATTTATATAATATGCTCTACATGGTTGCCATTGTTTTGAAAACACATTTCAATACGTGTTCCCCACTGTTGATGAACACGCATTAGCCACAGTTGACGTTATGCTTGTAATGGCGTTGGTGATACGTTCCTTTAGATGATTTATGTCTCGTATCTTTTCCTGATACACCATGGCCTTCAGTGCCCCCAAAGATAGAAAATCAAGGGGGGTGAGATCTGGGGATCTGGGAGGCCACTCCACAGGACCACGCCGACCAATCCAAGCATCCGGAACTGCTGATCCAAATACCGACGCACGTGAAGACCATAATGAGGTGGAGCTCCATCTTGCTGGAAGTAAACTGGGAAGTTACCTTCCTCGTTTAGCAGGGATGGGAAAATCTCTTCTTGCAACATGTTAAGATACCTTTCGGCATTAAGATTTCCACTGACAAAAATTGGTCCAATAATTCTGTCACCCCATATCCCGGCCCACACCATCACTTTACCGGCACCTTGCATCTTCGTCGGACTCAGCCAGTTAGGGTTAGCATTACTCCAATAACGTATGTTTTGCCGATTAACCTCTCCATTGACGTAAAAATTTGCTTCATCAGTAACAAGATCTTAGTTGAAAAGTTTGCATCCTCGTTCACTTTGGTTATGCCCATTCACAGAATTCCATCCGTCTATCCGGGTCGTCTTCACTCAAATGCTGTGCCATATGCAATTTGTATGGATGCCATTTGTTTGCTTTCAAAATGCGCCTGATACTCGATCTGCTGACACCACTTTCTGCAGACAACCGTCGTGTACTTTTTCTGGGACTCCGTGTAAGCGCTGTAAGTATCGTAGCTGTTGTGTCTTCATCGGTGGCTGTACGTCTTGGACCACTTCGCGGTTGATCTGCAACATTTCCAGTTTTCTGAAACTTGTTAATAAGTTTTGCCACAGTGTCGTGTGTGATGTTCGTTCCATGTTGTCTGTTAAAGTTCATTGCAACCATGCGACTGCTTCCCGACCCAGCCATCAGTATGATTTCAATTCGTTGCTCTTTCGTCAAACGCATATTCTTAGGGTATCTGAAACATAAAAACAAACGTTTAAATTTTCCTATGTATGGAAACTTACGGCCCACCCTGTAGAATGAAGTCAGTGTTGTTTGGCCTCAGCTCTAGTCCATTTCTGTTGGCAGCTACTATGCAGTACCATTTTAAGAAATATTCTGAAGTCTATCCTAACACTATTGAACACATAAGGAAAAAAATTTATGTTGATGATTTGCTGCGTTCCGTGGATAATACAGAAATGGCTAAACAGATATTCATGGAGGTTAGAGCTATAATGAGGGACGCTGGCATGGAGCTTAAAAAATGGCAGACCAATCATTCCCAGTTACAACAGTTTATGAATCTGTCCTGTGTAGGACCTGATGCAGCAGAAAGTATTGAGGATTCTGGTATTAAAGAGTTGTGGGCAATAGACACAAAGGTGCTAGGCATTGTTTGGCAGCAAGGAGAGGATTGTTTACCTTCATTGGGAAATCTTTAGTAGAGCTGGCTGAGAATGAGACAAGGTGGACAAAACGTACAGCTCTTAGTTTGGCTTCGAAGGTCTTTGATCCTCTTGGATTCCTGGCTTCATTTGTGATAAAGTAAAAAATTTGGTTTCACAGCCTCTGGGAAATTGGACTTCGTTGGGACCAAGAGTTACCTGATCATATGGTGGAAAGGTGGAAATATTGGTTCAAAGAATTGGCACATCTTGGAGACATTGAAATCCCAAGATGGTTCTTTAGAGAGTTGAACAATAGTCCAGACAATTTGGAGCTGCACATCTTTTGTGATGCAAGTGAGGAAGCCTATGCAACTTGTATTTATATAAGAGGCACATTCAAAGAGCAGAGTAGCACCTTTGAAAAGGCTTTCTATTCCAAGGTTGGAATTAATGGGTGCAGTTATTGCTAGTCCGCTTGCAGTTACAGCGCAAAAGTCTTTGGGCCTTTATGAAATTCCAAGCTATTATTGGACAGACGCCACTATAATTTGGCACTGGTTAAGAAGCCAGGCAAGGAAATGGAAACCATTTGTTGCCAATAGGGTGGAGGAAATTCAAGCACACACAGATCCAAAACAATGGAAGCATTGTCCAGGCACCCAAAACCCAGCTGATTTACCAACATTTGCACACTCAAGTTTGTGGTGGAATGGGTCAGAGTGGCTAAAACTTGGAAGTGGAAATTAACCTTCTAATCAGCCTATTGTCGAAGAATGCCTGGCTGAAGAAGAATAGGTGAGTGAGATGAGAAAATGCACTGTGAACAGTTGTCAAGTTATGCAGCAGGACCCCATATTGAGGCTTGAGGATATTAGCAGTCTGAAAAGGTTAAGAGTGACACTGTGACAGCATGGGTATATAGATTTACGGACAACATTAAGGAAGAAACAAGAAGGGAAGGAATTCTGAACAGTAAGGAGATTCAGCAAGCCGGGTAATACTGGGTGGTATATGTGCAGAAGGAAAAATTTGGTGAAGAGAGGGACTTGCTCACCAGCAGTCCATTACAGGTTCTACCAACACATTCTGCTCCCAAGGGTTTGGATGTGTTTTTGGATCAGGATTTATTGAGAATAGGAGGTAGACTACAGTTTTCTGCGCTTCCAGAGGAGAAAAGACATCCAATTTTGCTGCCCGCTGGGGGGCACTTTGTAGAATTTTTGATCCTGGATACGCATCATAAGTTGTTACATGCTGGAGTTAGAGAAGTGATAATAGACATCAGACAACAGTTTTGGATTCCCAAAATTAGACAGGTAGTAAAAAAGGTCTTGCATAAATGTGTGGTTTGCAAGCGTTGGAGTGCAAAGCCTTATTATGAAAAGGTGGCTCCACTTCCAAGAGAACGATGTGTCTATACTGCCCCATTTGATGTAGTGAGAGTAGACTTCGCAGGTCCAGTCTATGTGTATGAGCAAGGGGAGTATAACAAGGGTTATATATGTCTTTCCACATGTGCTACCACCGGAGCAATCCATTTGGAGTTGGTAAGCAACTTAAGTAGTGATGTATTTCTTTTGGCCTTTAAAAGGTTTGTGAACAGAAGGGGTTTCACAAATAAAATCATATCGGATAATGCAAAAACCTTCAAAAGGGCTGCAAAGGAACTCCAAGAAGTTTCATCTTTTCTAAAAGAGGAGGGATTCCAATTCTACTTTTCACACCATGGGGTACAGTGGGAGTTTATTGTTGAGAGAGCACCATGGTGGGGAGGATTTTGGGAAAGGCTAGTGAGAAGTGTAAAGTGTCCATTAAAGAAACTTTTAGCTAATGCTCTTTGAGCAAAGAAGAATTCTGCACTGTTTTGTGTGAAGTAGAAGCAATGGTGAACAGTAGGCCTATCACCTTTGTTTATAACAGTATGCAGGATGCAGAGCCATTGACATCAAATCATTTTCTTTGTGGTAAACGATTAACATCAAGCCCCAGTTTGCCAGAAGACTTACAGCCTATCCAGAGCACTTAAGAAGAGTTAACCAGAAGGTTCAAGTACCTTGAAGAGCTGCAAGATCAGTTATGGAAGAGGTGGCAGATGGAATACTTGCCAGAACACAATTATTACCCATCAGGCAATGTAAAGGGCTCCAATGCAAATTGTATCAAGGTGGGAGAAGTGGTAATGATTGGGGATGAAAGACCAAGGCAATGCTGGAAGCTTGGCATAATTGAAGAGTTGTTTGTTGGCAAAGACAATTTAGTTAGGTCTGCACTGGTAAAGACTTCAGGAGGAAAATTAAAGAGACCTATACAAAAACTCTATGCGTTAGAAATCAGCAAAAACACGGATAGTCAAGATGAAACATTTGAGTTACAGCCTCATGGAGAAGGCTTGTCTAAACTTGCGGAAGGTAATGACAACAATACCTCTTCGGTGTGGAGTGTTAGAAAATCTAGAAGAGGAAGAGCCATTGTTGTCCCAAGGCGATATGATGACTAAGCTGATTGATGCAGCATTGCTTTTATATATTAAGTTAAGGTGTATACATATATATATATATACATATATATATATATATATATATATATAATATATATATATATATATATATATATATCCATCTCATAATTGTAAGGTTAGTGAAAAATTCACTTAATTTAGAGCTAGCATTTTTGGGCTCATGTGGCATCATTGTTTGGGCACTCTTGTGGCATAATTTTTTTGGGCACATCGCGTCCTTCCTACTCGTTTGTTGAATGCGGCACTTACAGGGCGTGGTATTATAGAGAGCTCTGTTGCAATTCAGTTTGGTTGTTTAGATACAAGATTGTTGCATCGTGCAATTGTGTAGGTTGTGTTGTTGTTGCAAGGTTTAGAAAGAAGGCCATAAATAGTGCTCCCTTTTGTTTTTATATCTTAATTTTATGCAACTGAGGCCTAAGGTAGGCCCACATCGAGTTTTAGTCTTGCTTAACTTGGGCTGTGTGGCCCTTCAGAGCTTGGCCGTTCACGGCTCAGCTGGGATTCTGAACCCAATAAAATAAAATAAAATATAACAGTGCTTAAGTAGTACCCTCTCTCGAGTAACATCCTGACCGTGCCCGAACCCGGCAAGAGGCGTATTACAATAATATATAATACTATATATACAGTATATAATATGCGTCCTTTATTCAGGTAGCGGAGTATTTTGTCGTTCCAGCTTAGGTGTAGGTTTTTGCTTTACCGTTTATGTACCCTCATGTATGGCATTTTGTCGTTTCAACTTAGGCTTTCCGCAGGTTGTCTTGTGGTATTTTAGGTGAGAGCAGTTGCTGACCACAAATTTTCAAACGTTGCACATGTACACCCTTTTATTCTTTGGCGTAACAGTCACATGTCTAATTGTGTGGTGTGTTTCGTTTTGTGTCGCCCACTTACACATTTTATTTTTTTAGGTGATTTACATTAACCCACTCATCGATCATCATGCCTCGAAAGTGTAAAAATCACCCCGACAATTTCTGTTAAGTCTGCGGCTGGTTCGCGACTAAATCACAACGCCGTACAATCACGATGGATCTTCGGAAAACTTACCGGTTATACTTCGGCTGTCCACTAGGCGACGAAGATAAGGCGTTGGCGCCACATGTTATCTGTACCGCTTGTTCGAATGGATTACGTGACTGGTTGAACTAAAGGAAAAAGTCGATGCCGTTCGCTATACCCATGATATGGAGGGAACCGAGAGACCATCATGGCGATTGTTACTTTTGCAATGTTAACATAACTGGATTCTCCGTGAAGAAAAAGCATAACATCGTTTATCCGAACGTAGACTCCGCGATCAGACCTGATCCCTCACGATGACACGATTCCGATTCCGGTACCTCCACAGCATGAACTCGATTCTTTGGAAGACGAAAGGGAATCCGACGAAGGTGCGATTGGCGGAGATGCGGGACCTTTCGGCCGATCTTGACTACACACCTGACGAAGAGCAATCGGAGCCGGAGAGGCTTACCCAAAACGAGTTGAATTACCTCATTAGAGACCTAGCCCTCTCCAAAGAGAAATCAGAACTTCTCTCCTGGAGACTCAAACAGAAACATTTACTTGAGAAGAACGTCCGAGTGTGTCACTATCGTAAACGAAACCATGCTTTGGCGACATTCTTTACAGTAAACGGTCCGCTCTGCTATTGCCATGATATTAATGGACTTTTCGAGAACTTGTCACAGGTACTCACACCATCTGAGTGGCGCCTCTTCATTGATTCCTCACAGCGAAGCTTGAAAGCGGTTCTCCTGCATAACGGGAACTTAAAGCCGGCCATCCCGATCGCCCACTCCGTTCATCTAAAGGAAACGTACGATAACATGAATATACTACTCGAAGCAATCCAGTACAGCACTCATCAATGGAATATCTGTGGTGATCTCAAAGTCATTGGTATGTTAATTGGCATGCAATGAAGGTTCACGAAATACTGTTGTTTCCTATGCATATGGGACAGTAGCCCTGTTCAAAAATCAACTTTTTCTTATTTTCATAGGTTTCTGTACTTTTTCCCATGCTTTTTGACCTGAAAAGGCCGAAAATCACAACCATTTTGACCTAGGTTGTTGGGAAGCATTGCCGCATGGAGCTTTAAGTTTTCTGCCTTGAAATCGGCCAAAAGCACCAGTTCCGGGGTCCCTTGAATCATGTTTTGCACTATAACTTTTTATCTAAACAAGATAGAGCAACAAAATAGGCACCAAATTAAAGTGTTTTTAATCCTCTTTCTAACTTATACAATTATGATAGTCTTGGAACAAGAAATGGCACATTGCTACATACAAAGATTTCAGAAATATCACAAAATTCGTTTTCTCACACTCAAGGCAGACAAGGCGCCTTATTCATGACACAAATTTGAGATTAACATTTTGTCACAAGTCTAATCGATCAAGAAGTGAAAGCATTACATGATGATTAATTTCATAATGACATTTACACAGTCAGTTGTTGAGAGTTTGTTTCTTGAAGCTGTCAAAGCGGCGTCTGTTGAACTCCACAGCTTGAAGGAGATAGTCCCTTTGCTTGGCATCTGTTGTTATGACATTTGCAAAGTCGCTCATCATCTTGACACCACGTTCAGCAATGTCATTCACCGCTTTCAGATTCTTTACATAGTCCAACGCTTTTCTGTAGTCCTCATTCTGTGGCCAAGACGTGACAGGTTCCAGAAGCCACTCGGATCCAATGTTCAGTGTGTCCAGCAGGAAATGTGATTCTGGGCCAATGAGATCAACCAGGGTGGTCTTAGCTGTGACTCTCTGGAATAGAGGCTTTCCTGTTCTGAAGCTGTCTGGCTTCTCAGTGGCATGTAACTGGGCAGCAATGTCTTGCTTCAATGTGTCACTCAATCTACTGCTGAACAGGGTAAATGGCACGACTTCCTGCGTCAGGTACCATTTGCTCTGGGTCAGTTTTCTTGTACTTCAACATGTCCTGGATTAGACTTAGGTCATTCACGGGAGCATCTGCAGCAGACATTGACATCATCCATACAGGAGTGTAGAACAGCGCAAGGAAGGTGTTGAGTCTTTCCAGCTTTGATACAGTCTTCGTCGTACTCAAGTTGATCTGCAAACATCAGCATTTTCATGGAGTACAGGTTTCTGGCCATCCATCTGGCCTTATGAATGGCGCCTGGTCGACTCCAGTGAATACCTCGAGGAGGCGTTCCTCCAAGAACAATGACTGTCAGTTCAGCCATTTCCCTGTAGTCGGCTCTTGGAAGCCTTTCTGCTGTTAGAATGTCTTGGAGTATTTCTTCACTGTTCTTCTTCTTTTCCTTCAGCCATTTGCTGTTGATAGCCAGCATCTTTGGGTTTTCCTTGGACAAGTCCGTCCAAACATCCTTCAGATGCTCAAACCAGGGATTATCTGGCCCCTTCACCTTCCCAAACAGCTTCTCCCAAACTGCTCCTACTAGGATTTCCAGGATGTGATGTCGACAGGCCAGATAAAACACCTTTTTGTTCAGCATTTTCTCTAGCAGTTTGGCAGCTCCTCTGTGAACTCCACTGTTACTGGATGTAGTGTCAAAAACAAGGGCAGTAACATTATCCGTAAGTTCCCATGTCTCCAGTAAATCCATTGAAGCCTCAGCCTGAGCTGTGCCAGAAGAATTGTCGATGACAGGTACTCCCAGTAACTTTCCTTCAGTGTATGAAGGTGGACCAGACACTAGCACAGCTAAAGTCTCTGAGGTACTTCCAGGTTCACTGCCCAAGACATCTTTGAGCAACTTTCCATCCCAGTGTAAGGCAGCGTACTGTGGGGGGTTTTCACAAAACTTGGACATGTGACTCTGGCTGATATTATACCTGGACAGCATTCTGTTGCGACGTATTGTTGAGGTTGAGATGACGAAGTTATCCAGATCAGCCCCTCCAGCTTTCAAGGTGGCAGAAACCATGGCAGTAACTTGATTGTCTGATAAACCAAGACGATCAGCTGTATTGCAGATGACATCACATTCCATGACCTTCCTTGGAAACGTCAAAGTCACACTAGTCACAGTGTCTTGATGGTGAGAACATCCAGGACGAGGCTGATGGTAATCCATGTCCTCTGTGTTAGCGTCGTTGTCAGTTGAGTCACCCCAGGTAATGTCATCCACATGAACAACTGCCTCTTGTTCTGCTGCAGCTGTAAAATAGTACAACATGTTAAGACAGTAATTGTTAAGTACATGCTAAATATCGCAATGGAGTAAAACTTAAAACTTCTTGTGACGTTCAAAGTAATTAGTTTTACCTTGTTCTTGTCTATGCTGCAGTCTTTCATTCCTCGCTGCTTGCTGCAGGGATCTTGTCTCAAAAATCTTGTCATGACCAGACATATGACCTTTCCTCTCAGTCTTTTGGTCTTCGTAGAACCTGATATCCTCATCTTTCTTCTCTCTGGATAACAGTCTGTTGTTCTGTATTTCCTGGATTGCATCTGGAGCTCCTATATCGAACAGGCTGTCTAATTCCAGCACAAATGCTCCTCTTTTTCCTCCAGGGGTACTTGCTCTTCCTTTGCTTTTCACCAGAGCACGATGTTTCTCATGTAGTTTCATGAAGAGCTTCATTGCGTCGTACTTGGTCATTGTCTTGATCCTAGCCATCTGCCAGAATGGGATGATAGATTCAACTGTTTCATATGCAAGGTCTTGAACCATGGGCCTCCCTGCATTTTCCGGTAAATTCTGAAGATTAAGGAAATACTGGAACGCCTGTCTGTTGGTGGGAAGCTGGGAACCACTGATAAAAGCTGAAGGGTATCCAACCAGGAAAGTTTCAGTGAGAGATCTGGTAGATGGCCCAGTTGACACCTGCCTGTGGACAGTACGTGGAGGTTCTGAGATATCAACTGTGCGCCCACGGAGCTCCCTCAGCTCCTTGCTTAATGCCATTGTGAAGTTGTAACTTGTAGATGGTTTTCTAGATTCTGATTGAGTTTCTGTTGTTTCCTGAAAATGATAGATAATTATTATTATTATTATATTATTATTATTAATTATTATTTATTTATTATTATTATTATTATTATTAATTATTATTTATTATTATTATTATTATTATTATTTATTAATTTTATGCTCTTTCATTTGATACCTAATTTGTTGCTCTATCTTGTTTAGATCAAAAGTTAAAGTGCAAAACATAATTCAAGGGCCCCTTGAATTGGCGCTTTGGCCGATTTCAAGGCAGAAAATTTAAAGCTCCATGCGGCAATGCTTCCCAACATTCTAGGTCAAAATAGTTGTGATTTTCGGCTTTTTAAGGTCAAAAAGCATGGGAAAATGTACAGAAACCTATGAAAATAAGAAAAAGTTGATTTTTGAACAGGCCTAATGGGACAGCCGTGCTACCGCGGATCATTATATCAGACGTGACTGGCATCAAAGGAGCACATTCGAGCCACTAACGGGCAGTGTCCAATGTGTTCCTTTAGTTGATCCAAAGGAGATTTTCCTGTCACCTCTCCACATTAAGCTTGGCTTAATGAAAAATTTTGTGAAAGCGATAGGTAATGCGAATTCGAGAGAGTTTCGATACCTTGTTGAGAAATTTGCAAACATCAGTGCCTGGAAATTGAATGAGTGAGTCTTTGGGGGGGCCCCAAATCAGGGAGGTTCTGCAGGATGAAGGCTTTGAAGAAAGCCTCAATGCCTTAGAACTAAATACATGGCAAGCTTTCAAATGGATTTGTGGAAACTTCTTAGGTAACCAAAAGTCTCTCGCATACAAAGCTGGAGTTCAGAAACTGCTCGATGCATATTAAGAAATGGGCTGTCGTATGTCCTTGAAAATACATTTCTTACATTCGCATCTAGATTTCTTTCCCGAAAATCTTGGCGCGGTGAGTGACGAATAGGGGGAACGCTTCCATCAAGACATCCAGTCAATGGAAAATCGCTACCAAAGTTTCTGGAACGAAACGAAAGTATGCTGGCAGACTACTGCTGGATGTTGTACTGCGACGATCCGGACAAGGTTTACAAAAGAAAATCGTACTCGCAACGTTTTTAGGTTGGTGTACATTTCTTTTTATGAATAAAGTTGTACTTTTACGATAAATTGTGCTGAAATTAACACGAGTCATATTTCGATAACTAGATGTGCTACAGGAAAACCGAAAACAGATGTGAAATCAACATACAAAACTGGTGTAGAAAAGTGTGTACACATCTTTGATGAGAGGAAAAAGTTCGATTTTTTCGACCAGGGTTATTTAAAGACAACAATCCCGTTGAGAAGAACTTTTCCGTTTTACTTGACCCTTTGAAAATTGTGTGTATGTGCCAGTAATGATGGTTCCATTTGACATTGAACTCTGTAAATAAAAGTTTGGTACGCATTCCTGACACTGGTTATGTCAAGACTGCAACCTTTGTGCACGATGCGGTTCAGAGTAGTAAATTCTCTAATCATTTGCCTGGGATAGCGGTACCAGTTTTAGATGTTCATTTAACCAACCAATAAAGACAACGGGTCCTGAGTTTGAAGCGTCGTGACGTACTCTCCTCACAACATCAGTAGCAGTACCACCAAGAAGCATCAACAAAGAAATAAGGAGTTAACCGTTAAGCAGCAACCTTAACGCACAATAAGTTGTAAACCTTTGAAGATCAGTGAGAGTGTTTAAATGTACCAGTTGCGCAATTAATTACGTGCTCGAAACCAAATATAGATGTACAGACTCCGAAAACGTAATATTATTTATTCGAATATTGATGATATAGCAAAAAATCTTTATGATAGTTGAGAAGTGGACGGAGGAGAATTATGAAATACCAACACGTATGACTGCAACAACAGTGACTAGAGATACACCCTCATACTCTATTATTTGCATATTAAGTGTCAACCGTGACACAGCTCAGCCCTGCGTCGATATATGGCTGATGTTGAAAAGCAGTGTTAATAATGAACTTGTACTTACTCGTCACCGTTTCACTCCCGACAGATTATGAAATAGCAACATTCCGTAAACTAAAGTCTTTATCAGACGCTCGTGTTGGTGGTATGCGCTATTTTGAGAATATCCTTGAACATGCTTATGTCACAACCATGCGACCTACCATTTCTATGGTTCAGCCGTAGCCATGTTTGTGCAATTAGAAGTTCGCTGTGAGAAGCGAATGTCCCTTAATTTCATTCCTTTAAAGTACAAACAAGCCAATCGACGGTTTAGATCGTTTAACATTTCCATCAGAATATTACCCATATCTCTATTTTCCATTTATTATAGAATTTATTATAATTAATTATTGTTGTCTTGCACCTAACCCTCATCCCTAATTTTATTAGATTATGCCTGCACATTGAATGTGGCCTGATTTGAAACCTTGTTTGTACTTTATTCATTTACTTAACTCTTCCCCAAATGTACCTAATTCCCTAATATTTACTGTATACTCGTATAAGTATCCACAATTAATTAATAGTTTCATTCACCCTTGTACCATGGCTGCAAACCCTTCATTACTGTATCTCTCTAATTCGTTTCCTCTAATTTCTCCAAATAATGACTTGTACTGTACGTACGAATTAAATAACTATGACGTATTAATTATGAATTGATGCCTAATTTGATAAACTATGACGTCATAAAGTAACTTAATTCCCTTCACGTTTTCCATACCTTTAATACTGAATCAAGTGTTTAGTATGTGGATATCTTTCGTATTCAATGTATGGTAAATGCTTTAATAATAATAAAAACTTCTCTCTATAAGTCATTATTTATATGTTGTGTCCTGTCTGGTGTTATGCAGTATAAATATTATTCGACCATATTCATTCATACATCCATGTCCTTTCTTGACCGCTATCCTTTATTAATTTTATTACTTATTCATTCATCTACCTATTGTTTACTTATGCCCTATCAACCTATCAGTCCATGTTTACTCGTGTTCTTATTACGCACACAATCTATTGTGTGACAACCGATATATGCACAATATTTTGTGCATTCGTACATGTCCCTTGATGATCATGATTACGTACATAGTTACGTACATGTAAATACGTCCACATGTATTCTTTATACTTTTTTTTAATTATTTCACCTCTCGCAAGATATTCATTAATGCTGATACGAATGTTTGAATTCCGATGAAGTCGCCAAAAGCAAGCATCTGAATTCGAAATCTTCTCTCTTGCTTCTGCTACCAATTTATAACGTTAAGATGTTATATTATATTATTATAATATACTGTAATGTTTCCCTGCCAGGCCACTGGTTCGTTATCTGCTTACGTCACATAGTTACCCACGTTCTCATTACTTGTATTTGCTATTTCTACCTAACTGTCATTCAAATTCTAGATTACTCATGTGTTACGTTATCATAAATGTCCGTGTACTTCCAATGGAAAGTACACCGTATTTTTCTTCCGTTTTCCTCATCGCTGGCTAATTAGACTTTCAAACTCTGATAACCAACCATGTTCTAATAATATCTGACATAATTCGGCGTAATTATTGTTAACTATAAATGTATATAACATTGTTGTTAATCCCCTTTAAATTATAGAACAACGGTTAACTCTCCTTCATTATATAAATTGTATCACCTATTTAGATTACTTCAGTGTTAGATATGTCAATTAACAATTTGCTAAAATTGTAAGTAACTGTAATAATTTAATATGATGTAATTAATGTACTTAATGTTTTCGGTGCATGTCGGCACCCCGACATTATGTTGCCATCCAAAAATGTATACTTTACAAAAATTAGTATTTTTTTGTTAATTTTTTTATCTTTCTATATTTCGTTGCATGCTTAAATTATGCTTAACGTCAGAATTCGTTATTCTCCAGTTAAAATGGGAGTTTAACCTTCAACTGCACTCCCCCAAAATTTAGACTTATTTATTTCTTGTATTGTAAATTAAATCATTCCTGGCTAAGCCATTGTTACAAGAGGTTGCACCTCTCCCCTTTTAAATTCCTGCCGTAACCCTTACTCGAGGAGGACAAGCCTCTTCGCTTTCAATTCCTGCCTTAACCATTGTTAAAAGGGGTCGAACCTCTACCCCTGTAGATTCCTGCCTTACCCCTTAGACCAAGGAGGTCGAACCTCCTTCCCTTTAAATTCCTATCTTCGTCACCAGTTGACCTGTTAAAAATTCCTGCCATAGCTTTTGCCCGAGGAGGTCGAGCTTTAAATTCCTGCTTGAGCTGTTGTTGCAAGAGGTCAAACCTCTCCCCCTGTAAATTTCTGACTATCAGTGCCTCGTTCTGTATATATTTTGTGTAATAAAAATTATATGAATGAACGAAGACTCCAATTTAGAATGAAGTGTTTCCATTCACCCCTTCGGGAAAAAAACTTGGTAGAAACTGTTTATTGTTACTCGGATGCTCTACGGCTAAGGCCAAGCTTAACCAACAAGGACCACCCTCGTTGAATTGTCCAAAGTGCATTCATCCTAAAAGTCGTCAGAGGGCAGTGGCCGGCGCACACGCGCGACACTTACACTCTTTTGCTCGACGACTTCACGAAGTGCAAAGACCAGCAAGGTGAGAATGGAATGAAACTTAGAAAATATTTAGATGACACCTCCCACGAGAAGTACCACTCGCTTTGAGACGCTGGATTAGAACGTTACAAACTTTCCCTCGCCTTCACCGTTCATCCGCAAGAATTGTTTCTTTAGATAAGGTACAACATCCGTCACGACTTAAAGGACTACCTCGCACATCGATATGAACTCTGAGCTAAGTAGTATGGGCGCAAAAGGAGAGAGTGCAATTCAATTGCAAATGTTGATCAATGTTGCAAATGAAAATGTTGCATACGGTATGCAACAATGGGAATGTTGCAAGATGTTATGCAACAAGGGAGAATGGGGAATGTTGCATACGATATGCAACAAAAGGGGGATGTTGCAAGATGTTATGCAACAAAGGGGGATGTTGCACAAACAACAAGGGGTTATGCAACTTGGAGGCGGAGTTATCTTCCAAGAGAAAGAGAGAGGAGAAGGAAAGAGAGGAAGAGAGGTGTTCGCCTGGCAGGAGCCAAGCGCATATTAAGACTTCAGCCGAGCGGCCGTTGTCTTAACATGTTCCTAATCAGCCAGTTGGCTTATCTGGCTGAGCTGCCAGATTGCGCTATTTATTTAATTACAGCATATATTCTGGCTTAACCAGCCAGTTGACTTAGAAGGCGTAAATAGCTTGTTCAGGTGTACATTATTGAGTTGCCATATTGCGCTATTTATTTAATTAAAGCATATATTCAGGCTCTCCGCCAGTTGACTTAGAAGGCCTAACCAGCCATTTGGTATAATTAAATAATAATAACAACATTTATATATACAACCAAAAGAATTAAATAGAACACCATCACATCACTCTATTTATTTAGACGAATTATTGGATTGGCATAATCCTAGTCGGAGTACGTGCATTTGTGTGCATTTGTCCCCGTCAGCTGGCTTAAACCGCTTGTTGGCATAACCCGCCAGTTGAATTAGGACGCTTAACCAGCCATTTAATATAATTAAATAATAATAATAACGTTTATATATACACATCCAAAAGAATTAAATAAAACACTATCACATCACTCTGTTTATTTAGACAAATTATTGGATCTAATTTCACGAAATATATTGAAAATAAATATACATTCCTATAGAAGCGAGGGAATATATGCAATAAAAAATAATAATAGCATAAGAATTACGAACGAGGAGTATGTATATAATAAAAAGATAATAATATACAAACCCGGACCTATCCAATTTGTTCATTCCGTCGAAGGTCAAGCTTTTCATCCCTGCCCTAGACCTACAGTTTAACGGGGAATACTACTACAATATATCTAGTTGGCCTGGTGAAGTAGTGAGTTGACTTCTTTTACTCTCCATCTCACAGGTACACCCGGATCATCGGGATCTTCTTTTCTATTCCATAAAATTTTAGATCCTCCCCTTTTCCGTACCGTAACAGTTGAATTTTATCAATGTTAAACTTCATATAAAACTATGCAACATCTCCTAAAACTTACTACATCATTACCCCTAGCCCATCCTTCATGCATTAAAAAGTTCTACTTTATCGGCAACCTTTGTTTAGCATACCCCCTGATTGTTCACCCCGGCGAAGGTCAAGCGTGTCACTCCACCTTAGACCTACAGTTTAACGTTGAATCCGAACCACGTCTAAAATAAAATATTAAAACACTCCTTAACACAATAAATCCTAATTTCAGAATAAAAAATTTTAAATAGCCTAACCATACCAAATATCACTCGGAATTGTCCTGAAAATGAAAGAAAAAAATAAACAACAACAATCAGTCCACCTTGAAAGGGAGTTTATTCCTCGTAGGCCCAAGCGCGTTAGAAATCGTGGTAGGCCGAAGTGGTGGAGTAGGGAAATAGGAGAGTTTATAATAGAGCGTAATAGAGCGTATAGACTTAGTAAGCGCAATGGCACGGCAGCTAACTTTAATATATATATCGAGCTTAGACGTCAGGTTAAAAGATCAGTTAGGAATGCTAAGCGTAATTTAGAGATACTTATAGCTGCGGATAGTAAACATAATCCCAAAAAGTTTTTTGAATACGTAAATAATCGTAAGCCGGTAAAAGATAACATAGGCCCTCTAGTGGATGTAAATGGCGCTTTGGCTTCTGACGCTCAGGCGATGGCGGGTATTTTCAATAACTTTTTTGCGACAGTTTTTACCGTTGAAGACGTAAATAATGTCCCCGACGTTGACGATATCGTTCCATTTAGTAGCGAGACTATTTTAGATGAAATAACTGTTTACGAGGCTGAGATTGCGCATTATATCGATAGGCTAAAAGTTAGCAAGGCTCCAGCCCTGACGCTTTTTATCCCAGACATTTGAAAGATTTGAAAGACGTTATCGTAGGCCCCTTAGCGAAGATTTTTAATCAGTCACTCGAAACGAGGATTATTCCTGAAGACTTCAAATTAGCTAACGTCACGCCTATTTTTAAAAAAGGCGACCGCGCGGTAGCTAGCAATTATAGGCCCATTAGCTTAACGTCAATTGTCGGTAAACTTTTGGAATCCGTAGTAAGGGATCGTATTATCGATCACTTAGAAAGTAGGGGTTTGATTAATAGTAGTCAGCACGGGTTTCGACGCCATAGGTCTTGTTTAACTAATTTGTTAGAATTTTATAACGAAATAGTGCGCGAATACGATAGGCATAGGGCAGCTGACGTTATTTATTTAGATTTTAAAAAGGCGTTCGATACAGTTCCGCATAGGAGACTAATTGCGAAGGTTAAAGCGCACGGTATACGCGGTCAGGTAGCTAACTGGTTAGAAGAATGGCTTCGTGCTAGGAGGCAGAGGGTCGTAGTTAATGGTAGTGAATCGGGGTGGTTAGAGGTAGGTAGCGGTGCCCCACAGGGTTCAGTGTTAGGCCCATTGTTATTCGTAATTTACATTAACGACATAGATGTAGGATTGACTAGTAACGTGTCAAAATTCGCGGACGATACTAAAATAGGCGGTAAGGTTGTTAACGAGGACGATAGAAATAGGATCCAAGACGATGTAGACAGGATTCTGGAGTGGACGGATAAGTGGCAGATGCAATTTAACGTAGATAAATGTAAAGTTTTGCATATAGGTTCTCGCAACAATAATTACGCGTACACGATGGATGATAGGGAGTTAGCGAGCGTTGACGAGGAAGTAGATTTAGGCGTACGCGTAACTAAAGATTTAAAGGTTAGGAACCAGTGCCTGGAGTCTTGCGCAAAAGCTAATAGGATGTTAGGCTTCATAGCGCGTAATTTCGAATTTAAATCGAAGGATATTATATTGCCCCTTTACAAGTCCCTAGTCAGGCCTCATTTAGAATATGCCGTTCAGTTTTGGTGCCCGTACTTGCGTGAGGATATTGATAGGTTAGAAAGGGTTCAGCGTCGTGCCACGAAACTTATTCCGTCATTGCGCAATAAGCCTTATGAAGATAGAATTAAAGAGTTAGACTTGTATTCACTCGCAACTAGAAGATTAAGGGGGGAGCTTATTGATGTTTTCAAAATCGTTAATAACATCGATAACGTAAATTTTGACAAACTGTTCACTTTCGATAATAGTAATACTCGCAATAACGGATTTAAGTTGCGTGGCAGACGTTTCATTACTAATATCGCTAAAAACTTCTTTACGTTTAAAGTAATTGATAAATGGAATAATCTTCCCGCGTCAGTCGTTCATTCTACCAGCGTTAATATGTTTAAGAACCGTCTTGACAGACATTTTAAAAGTATTAACGTTGTTTAAAATTAAAAAAAGAAAGTTAACAACAGGAGCTCTGGTGGTGGTGCTCGAGGATGAGTCTGTTGACGATGAATGCCAGCTTGTGACATGCCAGCGTGTGATGCCAGCAAAAAAAAAAAAAAAAAAAAGTTAGACTAACACGAACGTAGATGTAGCTCGTAGCGTAAACTAACCCACTTTTTGTTTAACTGTACCTACTTTTTTTTTTTTTTCTCCTTTCTTGGCATGTCTGTAACTCTCTTTACTTGCATGTTTGTAGTTTGCATGGTATGACAGTGAGTTAAGACTGTGTTTGCATGGTTTGTAAGCGTTCTTATTTTACTTCTTTTCATCTTTCACCCCTCTCCTATTTTCTCCGACTATTTTTCTGACTTGTCGGCAGTGGCCGGCGGATGATGATGGTGAGACTTTTTTCCTCTTTTTCTGAATGAATGTTAACCCACGAATGATAGGTGTTGCTCCTTACTTAACCCCTTATTCTCCTCTCTTCTCTTAACCCCCTACTCTTTCCTTTCTCTCGGGCTAGCCTTAGAGTGGATCTTAGGGTCTTTGTTAGCCTTAGCTTCTGTAGATCTGTAGATAAAAAGTAAAAAAACAAGTTAATTTATCAAAAGAATTTACGAAAACAATTTCTCTATTTCAATTAAACAAATTTTCATCTTTTTATAACAAATTTTGCTTATTTTGAAGTCTCACACAATTTATATACGGCAAGCATAATAAACTTAAACAGTCAGAATTTGACCCACTATATATTAGTGTCTTTAACGATTATTTTTCGACTTTAAACCTTAAAATTAACTTAAAATTATAAAGCGAACTAAAACTACAAAGGATGCCTGTAAATCCATCATTTACATCCAGTTAAAAAATAATCTTAAAAACTCGACTAGATTCTGGAAAATTTTGCTACTTCTTTATTGAATCTCTTCGAATGCTCTACTATATATATAATATTTTTATTACCTAAAAATGCTTCACCATACGCTCAAACATTTTAAACCTTACCGTATAAAAATGCATGTAACAATCTATTTAAACAACTAAAATAATTTAATTCATATAAGTAAGTGTAAAATTTATTTACTAATCATTATTATTATTATTATTATTATCATCACAATTATTACTAATTCAGAAAATGTAAACACAAAAAACTTTACACGCAAAATAGGTAGGCTTTTGACAGGAGTAATAAAAGTCGAAGGAAAGAAAAAGGAAACGAGACATCGGACGACCATTACCAATTTTCTTTTTCTTTTTTTAATTTCGTCTCACTCTCTCCGACGGAACGAAACGAAATCTAAAGAAAACGGACTGAGGAAGGAATTAACGTGAAGAAAAGGCAACAAACAACTCTCGAATTTCGATTCTAATTTTTGACCGCGAAAATTACGAAAATGCTCGCTATGAGAAGAAATTTTGAAAATGATGGGCGCCATCTTGAAAAACAGTTACAATGATTTGTTTAGGATTTGTTAAGGAAAGAGAATCGAAATTTGCTTGCAAATGGGTTAACACAATGCATTTTACTATTTAAATAATCGAAACAAAATATTTATTAATGCTATAATACGGGTAGCAACAATTTTGACCGAAATATAAGGCGACGTGGGAAAGCCCTTATATTTATATAAAGGAACACCGCGTAACCACCAAAATGTCGTGTTTAATTTCTTTAAGGGCCCATTCCTTTATTATTATAATTCATTATTTACTCTACTTTCTATTCATTTTCTCTCTATCTTTCATTTATCGTTCTCTTTACATTCGTTTCGCTGTGCTTTATAAATTCGGGTAAACGTGACCGAGTGGAGACATTATAATTTGAACTGGGCATGGGGGACGGGGGGATTAATTATACACTCGATTAATACTTTACTGACTTTATTTATACCGAAAACACTTTTAGATAAACGGGGTAATGCGAGGGGGACATTAACGTTAACATTTTTGCCGGAGAGAGACACGAAATACTCTTCTAAATTTACAATTACATCGTGACACACAAATACACCTTACTAAGCCCAAGATCGTCCGATGACTGGGGGCATTTCTACCCAGCCTCTAGCCTATGTTCAGGATTGCCAACTCGTATTTCTATATTTTTTAATGCAACCATTTTTAATTTCTTATTTAATAAAACTTAATTGAACATTATTAAATTCTTATAAACAAACATTTAATTCTTAATATGACATTACTACACTCTTATTAACCAAACATTTAATTAAACATTATTAAATTCTCATAAACAAACATGTAATTCTTAATTAGACATTACTACAAGAGGGACACTAACAAAATGGTCAGAAGACAACAATGTCACCGTCCAGATTCGTCCTCTCAACCTACGATCAACACCTAGCATCTTAAGCACCAGGATATCTATGACATCCATTTATCTACCACCCAATCAGACATTCGTTTTCATGAGCTAAACACATTTTTATTCACACTCCGTCTAATTCTGCGTATTGTGAAAAACATTTAAAAACGTAGAAGATTGGGATCTATCCAACAATAAAGAATTACGAAATGCTTCGATAGATATATATATATATATATATATATGATCTACTAAGTCCTTTTTATCCTGTAGTTAAAAGAATACATTCATTTTCACCTGTTCAGTCTCATTCGTTTAAGATTCAAAATTGAGTATCAAACGCGTTCCAAGAGAGTATTTCCCTCCTCCACCAAGCGGTCATGTGTGGCGGAGAGCGCAAGAGAGCAACTCGCTCCTCCACCAAGCTGGGTCTAGAGGCGGGACCACCAGCGTGACCTCCGTGTGAAGGGAGGCCGAGCAGAGGGGGACACTAACAAATGGTCAGAAGACAACAATATGGCATTTAACACCGAAAAATTTCAACTCTTGAGATATGGTAGAAATGAAGAAATTAGACTGCATATTAGGCCAGATGAGCCGGGTGTACATGACTATGTGCGGTGGAGAGCGCAAGAGAGCAACTCGCTCCTCCACCAAGCCGGGCCTAGAGACGGGACCACCAGCGTGACCTCCGTGTGAAGAGAGACCGAGCAGAGGGGGGACACTAACAAATGGTCAGAAGACAACAATAGGGCATTTATCACCGAGAAATTTCAACTCTTGAGATATGGAAGAAATGAAGAAATTAAAGACTGCATATTAGGCCAGATGAGCTGGGTGTACATGGCTATGTGCGGTGGAGAGCGCAAGAGAGCGGCTCACTCCTTCACCAAGCCAATCCTAGAGGCAGGGACAACCAGCTCAACCTTCGTGTGAAGAAAGAACGACACGCAGAAATGCATCGTGGCACACACACACATTTTATTCATGCAGTTAACCGTGATTCATTGTCGCCAATTGAGTTAACATGACCTACTAATTGTTACAATCATGCACTTATCCGTGATCGTGACATGGAGTTAACCGCGACTTGGAGGTGTTTACATTCGCGGTCCCTCCCGCCATACCGCCACAATGCGCCCCAGTCAGTGTCTCTCAGCGCGACCAAAGGCAATATTACGAACAAAATTATCAAAGACGCAAAGAGAAAAATCGGCGAATGGTACCAAACCTCAAACTAAACCCAATAACCATACACACTGACATCACCTAGTGACACGCGTTCATTAGTTGCGGGAATATTTACCGAACATTTTGATCACACCTCGTATATATAAGATTTACTAAGTCCTTTTTCATCCGGTAGTTAAAAGAACACATTCATTTTCACCTGTTCAGTCTCATTTGTGTAAGGTTCAAAATTGAATGTCAAACGCGATGCAAGAGAGCAATTCCCTCCTACACCAAGCGGTCAGAGTGGTGTGATGGTGTTTTATTTAATTCTTTTGGATGTGTATGTATAAACGTTATTATTATTATTTAATTATACCAAATGGCTGGTTAGGCCTTCTAAGTCAACTGGCGGGTTATGCCAACTGGCGGTTTAAGCCAGCTGACGGGGACAAATGCAAACAAATGCACGTACTCCTCCGACTAGGATTATGCCAATCCAATAATTCGTCTAAATAAACAGAGTGATGTGGTGGTGTTTTCTTTAATTCTTTTGGTTGTACAGTATATATAAATGTTGTTATTATTATTTAATTATACCAAATGGCTGGTTAGGCCTTCTTTTCTTTAATTCTTTTGGTTGTATATATAAATGTTGTTATTATTATTTAATTATACCAAATGGCTGGTTAGGCCTTCTAAGTCAATTGGCGGGTTAAGCCAGTTGACAGATTATGCCAATCCAATAATTCGTCTAAATAAACAGAATGATGTGATGGTGTTTTATTTAATTCTTGGTTGTATATATAAATGTTGTTGTTATTATTTAATTATACCAAATGCTGGTTAGGCCTTCTAAGTCAATTGGCGGGTTAAGTCAGCTGGCGGATTAAGCCCGCTGACGGATTATGCCAACTGGCGGAGAGCCAGAATATATGATTTAATTAAATAAATAGCGCAATCTGGCAACTCAATAATGTACACCTGAACAAGCTATTTACGCCTTCTAAGTCAACTGGCTGGTTAAGCCAGAATATATGCTTTAATTAAATAAATAGCGCAATCTGGCAGCTCAGCCAGATAAGCCAACTGGCTGATTAGGAACATATTAAGACAACGGCCGCTCGGCTGATGTCTTAATATGCGTTTGGCTACTGCCAGGCGAACACCTCTCTTCCTCTCTTTCCTTCTCCTCTCTCTTTCTCTTGGGGGATAACTCCGCCTCCAAGTTGCATAATCCCTTGTTGTTCTTGCAACATTCCCCCTCCCACTTTGTTGCATAACATCTTGCAATATTCCCCCTCCCCTTTGTTGCACAACTCATGCAACATTCCCCTTCTTCCTTGTTGCATAACATCTTGCAACATTGATCGGCAATTTGCATTGCACTCTCTCCTTTTGCGTCCATACTACTGAGCCATACTCGGTCAAAAAAAAACTAGTAGAAAGAGAATAAACGAGCGTTTAGATTAGAACGTATAGTGTACACCTTCGATTTTAATGAAATTGGTGTAATAAACGCATGTGTACGCGAGCAAGTTTTTGAATCGATCTTTTCTTTAATTAAAGATCATGAAAATATTACAACTAATTGTAAAGTAAAAACAAAAATAATTCTAAGTGAGCTCTCAGGATCGTACAGTATATCGAGTATAGATTCCCGCATACATTAAACGTTGAATTATTTATAGAAATGGGTGCGTCGTGCACGGTAACGAAGACGTGTTTATTTCCAGCATAATTTGCGAATTCAGCATGCATCGTTTATTATCATCTTGAGATGATAATAAACAATGTATTCTAATTTATGATGAATGTATCATATAAAAATATGAAAAATGTAATTAATTTATGATTATATATCCTGCTCATACTTTATTATTTGTAAGTTTACTAATAAAAACTGTTGTATTGACATGTCACTGAATACTGAATGTATGTATTTTTTATTTCTAATTTTATGATGACTGTCTTATATAAAACTATGAAAAATGTAACTAAATTTATAATTGTTCGTAAGTTTACTAAAAATACAGTAATGATGGTAAGCAAAGTGTGCAGATGTGTTTTATTTAACTTTTATTCGTTTATGTTTATTGTTTGTACAGTTGCCCTCATTATTCGTAGGACAATCTTGAGAACAAGTAGCGATACCTGGCATATATTTGTTGTGTGTACTACAAACGGTTGTAGCATTGGTGATTGGTTGGTTGACGCATTGCCAAATGTCTTGAGAACATAATTATTTCCATTCATCACTCTGGTTTACATATTACTAAGGAAACATAAATGAATAATTAAATATAAATTCAAGAATGGGATATATATTAACAAGGGGAATGTCAATGAAGTGAATAAAAAATGGTCTTGTAAAAACTAAGAAAAAAGTCTTCGGACGTGATACAGTGTTCATGGTACTGGAAAGCCTGTCATTCTGAACGAACTGAATTTCCAATGTATAAACACAGAACCGTTGGTAGGCATTATTGCGCCCAGAGCAAATTCCACGACCGCCACCACCCATCCCCCCCCCCTGTATTTATTTATTGATTCATTTACTTATTTACATTTAATATTGAACATAGAGTCAGATATTATTTTGTGTTATAGCAAAGACAGAGCAAAAACCTGATATATATAAATACATATATAGGCGGTTTATGAATGAAAAAAACAATGTTTTGATGCATATTAAATTTTAATAACATTATAACCTTACCAGATCGATGGGTATCTGTAGGTTTCATACGTCACTTCTTAGAATATCTTCCAATTGGCAAATGGACGACAGCTGAATGGATACTACTGGTATGGCATTGTTATTAGGGTGGATCGATTTTACATTTTTTTTGATTTCCATATTCTAATAGAGACAAAAACTTGCGCATGCATGAGAAAATAGCCTCTGCAAAATCGTAGCTTAATAGGTAATCATCTTCTGCCCCCGGCAGAGCGATGAAAATCATATTTTAGTAGTCAAAAACGTATTTTAAACCCTAGCCTAGAGTGATAAAATTTTGCGTGTGTGTTATTTCATGCCTAAGCAACGATATAGATGCTATGGGAAATATATAAATGCATTATTTAAGACAATGAGCCGATCTGAAAATATGTATAATATACATATTTTCAGATCGGCTCTTTGTCTTAAATAATGCATTTATATATTTCCCATAGCATTTATATCGTTGCTTAGGCATGAAATAACACACGCAAAATTTTATGACTCTAGGCTAGGGTTTAAAAATACGTTTTTGACTACTAAAATATGATTTTCATCGCTCTGCCGGGGGCAGAAGATGATTACCTATTAAGCTAAGATTTTGCAGAGGCTATTTTCTCATGCATGCGCAAGTTTTTGTCTCTATTAGAATGTGGAAATCGAAACAAATGTGAAATCGATCCACCCTAAAATTTGTTATATCCGGAGCAAAATGCTATTTCTAGATCAGCAACAGTGATCTATTAATAAAGAGTAACTGAGAGAAATATTATTTAGAAACGAAGAATGTTTTGTGTTGAGGCAGCATCATAAATGCATATAATTGTTTTGTACTAATAAGTTCCATGTTACAGCGTAAGTGTTGAACTACTGCAACTGTGAATCTTGGCTGTTTCATAATCTTGAATGCAGTACTTTATTTCTGTAAAATTCAATGAAATCTTTATTTAAATGAAATACAGTTAAGTAGAATTAAATAGAGTGAACTTGTATTAAGAACTGGAACAGAATTAAGATATTACGATATCCATATTTTTTTTTCGCTTCCTATTCTGCATTATTCTCTTTATTTTTACAGACCTTTGATTTTACTTGGTGACTGGTTGATTGGTTGGATTCCCTCGTTCGATGGGATCTTCTTCATTCGACTTGTTGGACGATCACTGAAATCATCTTCATTTTCGATGGATGTCGATGGTAAGGAATTAAAGATTATCCGCACCATTAAACTCCCGTTCACCACTTTTCTAAATTTGACGTTTTTTACGCTCTGAATTATTCTTTAAAATAATTTTATATTGAAGTAAAGATTCGAACTTACATAAAAAATAAAATTATTTATTGGTGTTTGTGTTGGTGTTTAATTATTTTTTTATGGATAAAAATACCAAGTTTCAAAAGTAAGTTTTGAGACCATGCAAATATTGTGTTTTGGAACATTTTTAAAGAAAAAAAGGTTTCAGAACTCTTCCCCGATTAGTGTTGCTCTGAGCTTTCTTTCACTTAAGTATAAAAGCAAGAAAATGTTTCTTCTGTGAAAATTCATTACAGAGTATTATTATATCTTTCAACTGATCATTATTATGCATGTTAAAAGTACGCGGTTTATCGAAGTCAAACAATAGATTTTCATATGAACATAAACAACATAGAAATTACTTAAAAGTTTCGTTATATATACACAGAGTGTTTCAGGTCGGCCCTAGGAATATGGAAATTGGCGGAATTTGTAGCAAGTGGGTAGTAATTCAATGTTTCAGATCGACCCTATGAGAAGCGATGAAGTATATGTTGTTTTATTGTTATTATTGTTTACGTACAATACTATACAAGATAGGTTCTACATGTTCATGTCATTACAAGTGGTTTACGTGCGTAAATGTTCAAACTGAGCTCCATCTGCATTGATGCATGCCTGCATTCGGTGTTCAAAACTGCGGCATACTTTTGCACACAAATCGCGTGGGAGAGAATGAACCTCAACCTCGATTTTCTCTTGAAGATCCAGTAGATCTTTGGGCTTCGTCTTGTACACTTGCTCTCTAATGTACAGTAGTCCCAAAGAAAGAAATCCATAGGGGTGAGATCAGGTGATCTCGCTGGCATCTCAATTGGACCACGTCTTCCAATCCACCGGTGTGGAAATGTCTGGTTGAGAAATGCACGAACATCCAGATGATAATGTGGCGGTGCACCATCCTGTTGCCAAAAGATTTCATTAACATCCGGCACACATTCAGGAAGAATGGGCAAGACTTTGTTTTGCAACATTTCCAGATAACGTTCTCCATTCACTGTTTCTTCAAAGAAAAATGGTCCTACAATACCATTGGAAGAAATTCCTGCTCAAACTGTTACTCCAGGTGCATCTACTTGGTGAGTCAGGACACATTGTGGATTCGTATCACTCCAGATGTAACAGTTGTAATGGTTGACACTGCCACCAGAAGAAATTTTGCCTCATCAGTCCACACAATTTTGTTCAATAACTGTGGGTCTTATTTTAACTGATTGTACAATGGTACAAAACTGGTTTCGTCTGTCAGGGTCATCTTCCGACAAATCATGAACTGCATGTGGTTGGTAGGGCTTTACATGTAGCTTCCGTGTAATCCTCCAAACAGATGTTGTACTGACATCAACAGAACAGGTAACTCAGAAGAAAGATTACGCAATGTTCTTTGGACTTTCCTCTAAGGCTTCCGCTACTAGCTGTTGATTGTTCACACCAGTTACTGTTTCTCTTGATCTCGAGGACTTTGTGTCAACGTTTCCTGTTTCTTCAAATTTTCTTATCAAATCACTGACAGTTGCATGTGCTGGTGTAAAACCATACTCTGCACAAAATCTTCGACGTGCTTCACCCACATTCTCACCACAAAGATACATCAACTTCACCAGTTTTATGCGTTGCTTCTTAGACAATCGAAATGATCCACTTCCTCTATCAGCCATTTTCATTCAGCTGCAATAAAAAGAAACACTTCATATTAGTTACGGAATTACCATGACAAACTTCAAATACATAATACAAACTACAAATTCCGCCAATTTCCATTTTTCTAGGGTAGACCTGAAACACCCAGTGTATATATACTTATATATATATATATATATATATATATATATTATATATATATATATATATATATATATATATATATATATACTCTTTTATGAGACCAATTCTATTTCATATTTATTGGAGAGACAAAGATATGAAGCAAAATATTTCATACAGTATATCTTCCTAATGTCGAGAATTTTAGACAATCTTTTCGACTGAATTTATTTTTATCATCACGAACGATATTTCTCATGTTATTTATACTTCTAAAAAAAATACTGTGAAATGATACGAAAGTCTTTATATATATATATATACCGGGTCTGTCAAAAAAAACTAAGCCAAATTCAAACCTTTATTAAAACAAAACCATTTATCTAATTAAGTTGAATTTTTTACACAATAAAGTATAGGTAATCACCTATTACTCTTTAAATGTTTATGACGATATCTTCAGAATTGTTAATTTTATTAATAATTAACTAAAAAGTGAGATTCTCCTACTTAACATGAAAAATTTTTTTTTTAAGATATACTGTAGATAATTTTTAGTTTAATAAAATTAAAAGAACTGTTCAACCTGATTCCCTTGCATTTCTATCACTTTTTTTAATCTTGGTCTGAATTCGTCTATTGCTCGATTTATTTGCTCTTGGAGGAGCTCTGCCCATTTTGCGATAATCAACTCACGCAAATGATTGACATCCCTTATTCTGTTCCTATACACTCTCTCTGCCAAGTTTTCCTATATTCCGTAGTCTACAGCCTACAGGGTTTAGGTCAGGGCTGTTAGGTGGCCAGTTATTCGGTTCCAGAAATTCAGGCACATTCTTTTTCAAATATTCGATGGTTGTTTTGGCAGTATGTGATGTTGCACCATCTTGTTGAAAAATAAAGTAACCTTGACTAGCCAAGTTTCTCATTTCTGGAAGCATTTTCTCAAGCAGGGTATTTGAATAATATTGAGCATTAATTTTCACTCCTGGCTCAATAAAAAATATTGAAGTTTTTTCCAACTTGGACACTCCAACAGAAACCATGACGCTAGAAGAAAAGTGACTCCTTGTTGCGTACAGTCTTTCATCTTGGATTTCATTTTTCTTCGCAACATCAGAATAAACCCGGTCATTCTGTGAGTTCCTTGGTAGCTCTACCGTAAAACGTTTTTCATCCGTAAGAAATGTCTTGGAAAGTCTATCTTCAGTTATTATACGTAAAATACGTTTGGATTTCTCAACTCTTTTCTGACAGTTTACTTCTGACAATCTTTGTCCATGCACTCTTTTAAATGGCTTAAATTGCAGATCAGATTTAATAATCCTTCTTTCGCTTGATTCTGATATTTCTAGTTCTTTTGATATTTGAGCAGGTGTCATGTGCCTACCAGGTCGATCCTCTTGACTAAGGATACGTTCCTCCACTTTCTGAATATTTTCATCTACTCTAACTGATTTTGGTCGCCCACTACCAACCTTCCTTTCAATGCTTCCTGTTTCATCGATAGTTCTCAATAAGTAATCTAAACCTGATCTAGTCCATCCTTTATAATCGAATTCAGAAAGTAATTTCCTTGCACTATAACCTTTTTCAACTCTATAATGCTTTATAATTATTTTATCTTCATGTGAGAATGGCATATTTAGAGGTATTCACGAAAAATTTTAAATCTAAACAAATTCTGAAAAAGAGAAAAAAGATATTACATAATGAGAAAAACTGAAATTTTCGCAATCTGTAGAAATAACCGCATAACTCCTAAAATATTTAAAATAAAGTTATAAAATTATCAGATTATTTATGAGCCTTTTATTTATTTAGTGTAAAAAAATATTTGAAATCTCTATCAAATTGTGCATTTTATAGAGATTTCAAATTGGCTTAGTTTTTTTTACAGACCCTGTATATATATATATAATATATATATATATATATATATATATATATATATATATATGTGTGTATATATAAAACTCACTAAACGAAATGAAGCGTCATACACCGTCTAAAAAAATAGCTCGTCATACTGATGTCATATTGGCGTGTTTATGCCATCATAATGTGAAAATTTCAATAATAATGTTAGTGCCGTGTGACCACAAAAATTGTCCCTGTTTTTAATCGCTTATTACTCAGTCATTATTGCAGCTTCACAAATGAAATAAAAAGCATTCGAAAAAGAACATTTTAAAGTTTTAATTTATTCTACATGTGTTCAAAGTGACGTCCCTGGACATTCTTACATTTCACAGAACGGGAAAGGAAGTTATTTATTACATTTTCCAAAACGCTGCATTCAATGGACTGTACAGTGTACACTCTCTACCACCGCTTGCTTTAATTCTTCGATAGAGGATGGCTCTTGCCTGAATACTTTGTCCTTGACAAATCCCCAGAGAAAAAAGTCCATAGGTGATAGATCGGGAGATCTTGCGGGCCAGGGAAACTGCGAGCGATGAGAAATGAATCTTTGTTCAAAAAATCTTGTTAAACATTCCAGTGATTGCCTAGTTGTGTGGGCTGTTGCTCCGTCTTGCTGAAACCACTTGTTACTGCAGTTTTCTTGTTCAAAAACAGTGTTCAGCATTTCTACATATCTTTCTGAAGTTACTGAAAGCGGTTTCCTTGTCTCTGGGTCCTCAAAAAAGTAAAGACCATAAACCTTGCTGCTACTCAAACCACACCAGACAGTAACTTTTGGTGAATGCAGAGGTTTCTCCAAGTGTATATTTAGCTTGTTTTGTGACCAACACCGGTAATTCTGTCTGTTGATGAACCCATTGAGATAGATGTGGCATTCATCACTGAATATTATGTCACTTAATCTTATCTGGTTTTGTTCAATTATTGTTTCAATACGTTCACAAAACATCAAACGACGCTGGTAGTCTTGTTCGCTAAGCTGTTGCAAACACATAATTTTGAATGACTTCATTCTCAAATCCAACGTGATTATTTTCCGAATGCTCTCCCGTTTGATTCCTGTCACAGCTGATAGTCGTCTCACAGATTTCTTGTTGTCCGTTTCAAGCTGATTTGCGACTGAATCAATGTTTTCAGCGGTTCGCACACCTTTGCTGCGCCCAGAGTTACCTTTATGCATGTTCTTGATTGAGCCGTGATGTTTCCATTTTGCGAAAATCCTGCGAATCGTTTTAGGATCTATGGTCTTTTGCTGACCGTATTGTCGTCTGAAAGACCGTTGGGTGGCAACTACCGAGCCATGTTTGATCATCTCTTCTGCGATGAAAACATGTTGCATGTCCGACAAATAACCCATGATTGTGGTGGATAAAACTGTCATTTTTTTATAAGTACTGATTTCGTATCCAGGATATCGAAAAAATTAAATAAAACTTTAAAATGTTCCCTTTCGAATGCTTTTTATTTCATTTGTGAAGCTGCAATAATGACTGAGTAATAAGCGATTAAAAACAGGGACAATTTTTGTGGTCACACGGTATGACACTAATATGACTTCGGTATGACTCAATATGACATGACAAATGACAATATCTATAAGGAAGTATGACGCTGTATTGTGGTCGTTTGGTTTTATAGTCGCGCATCATAGGAATTTTCAGTGTTGATTATAATATATTATTTTTTTTCTTTTAGGTAGGGGATGGCTGCGAAATAAACAATAGACGAGAGGGAATACCAGGCACTACAAATCGAGGAATCGGTACAGAATTTAAATTCTGTACCAATTCATCGATTTGTAGTACCTGGTATTCCATGCATTAAAACCAAGCTCACCCTCTTATCTATTGTTTATTTCGTAGCCATCCCCTACCTAAAAGAAAAAAATAATACAGGGTGTACATAAAGTCAGGATCTATTTTTGTGAAGCACTTGGAAATTATATGGAATTCAATCATAAAATGATAAAGTGGTAACATTTATTAAATAATTAAGAGTAGGATTCGACGTGACGCCCATCAGTATCCCTGCACAGCTCAAATCGTTCCGTAGCATTTCTAAACACATTCTGGAGCATTTGCGGGGTTATGTTATCTGCAGCAGTTCGTATACGTGTACGTAAGTTTTCAAGACTCGTAATCTTCGTCTGATAGACGTGCGATTTGATAAAGCCCCATGCAAAGAAATCTAAAGGGGTTAAATCTGGTGATCTCGCTGGCCAAGGTCTGTTGCTTCCGCGTCCGATCCAGCGATTTGGAAAACGTCCACTTAGATAATCCTGAACAATTTTGGCATAGTGAAAAGGAGCACCATCATGTTGATAGACGACGGTACTAACAATCCTATCCCCGTCGTCTATCATCATGATGGTGCTGCTTGTCACTATGCCAAAATTGTTCAGGATTATCTAAATGGACGTTTTCCAAATCGCTGGATCGGACGCGGAAGCAACAGACCTTGGCCAGCGAGATCACCAGATTTAACCCCTTTAGATTTCTTTGCATGGGGCTTTATCAAATCGCACGTCTATCAGACGAAGATTACGAGTCTTGAAAACTTACGTACACGTATACGAACTGCTGCAGATAACATAACCCCGCAAATGCTCCAGAATGTGTTTAGAAATGCTACGGAACGATTTGAGCTGTGCAGGGATACTGATGGGCGTCACGTCGAATCCTACTCTTAATTATTTAATAAATGTTACCACTTTATCATTTTATGATTGAATTCCATATAATTTCCAAGTGCTTCACAAAAATAGATCCTGACTTTATGTACACCCTGTATATTATAATCAACTAAAAATTCCTATGATGCGCGACTTTTGCGCCACCCTGTATATATATATATATATATATTATATATTATATAACGTGTTTACAAAATTTACTCGTGCAGTGAATTATTTTTTAGCACAAATCCAAAGTTTTCTTTGAATCTTCTTACTGCTTTACTGCACTGCACCGTCTTTTCTAAGAAATCATCTGGCCTTAGCCAAAATAAAATGAAAAATTGTTACAACATGCATGCAGTAGAGAGTTAATAATGCTTAAACGCATTTTCTGCCCTAAAATTTGGCATAATCTTTTGATTTATAGTGTAGTCATATGCATACAATACTTGGATATAATTGTCAGAAAATATGGGTGGAATATATTAAAAAAAATAAATATTAATGCCACCATAGACTCCATTCTCTTTGTTGATAAAAAATATAATGAAGCAATAATTTTTACACACACACACACACACACACACACACATGCAGTAAAATGCTCTAATATCGGGCACTCTAAGTTCTGCTCATTCCAAGACTCGGCAAAAAAACTATAAAAACTACGGAAAAGAAACAAAGACCGAACGACAGACCACTAAATTTTGCTTCTCTTGAGTACAAATACAATAAAGAATGAACAGAACTTAAACTGTTCAATATTAAAGCAGATGTCCGAAATTGGATCATCTTGTGGTAGGTACATACATACTGTACATACATGCATACATATAGTAGTTGACCCCGCCGAAATGCGCTACTTAGGTTAATTTAATATTTATTATTATTGTTTGGTCAATATATATATATATATATATATATATATATATATATATATATATATATATATATATATATATATATATACGAAGACTGATCAAAAAGTTTCGGGACAGATGTATTTATTGCAAAACTAAATGTCACATACCAAATCAAATTTGTCTCTTTCAAAGTAGTCTCCTTCTGATTGTAAACAGTGATTCCAGCGGTCCAGCCATTTATTGAAACACCTGTTATACTCTTCTTTCGGAATGTTCTTCAGTTCTCGTGTCGCATTTTGTTCGATCTCTGGTACTTCCTGAAATCTTTTTCTCTTCAGGATGTTTTTCAGCTTGGGGAACAGGAAAAAGTCACAGGGTGTCAAATCCGGCGAATATGGTAGTTGGGGAACCAGTGGAATTTTGTACTCCGTTAAGAATTCCCTTATGGAGAGTGCTATGTGAGAGGGCGCATTGTCGTGATGCAACTTCCACGAACCCGACGCTCATTTTGCCCGACATTTTGCAAATGCCCGGCAAATGGGATGGCTAGGAAAAAAATCTCGATATTTAAAGCACAATAACTCAAACATTATAAATTTTACAATCACGAAATTTGGCTCAATTTAACTTCAAGTAGTTAAGAACATGTAATGAAAATTTCAGAATTCTACCTATTATACTTTTTCCATAATAAAAGAAGCAAAAATATAAATCATTGAAAACAATATCATAGAATCGAAATTTTATGACTTACAAAAGTGTCATTGAAAAAGATGATCAATATGTCCACCGTCTTGCTCACAAACAGTTCTTAGTCGTTTCTTCCATAACATAAATTTTCTGATTATTTTTAGAGTTATTTTGTTCGAACATTCAAGTTTCTTTTCTTTTAACTCCCTTTCCGTGAACGTTTCTCTTCGACCTTCATAAACTTTTTCTGTCAACAAGTTCCATATCGAATAGTTCATCGGGTTGCAGTCCGGTGATTGAGGAGGCCACTCATTTTTCTTAATGAAATAAGTAACATTGTGTTGCAGATAGTCCTGTGTAGAATTGCTTGTATGAGAAGTAGCTCCGTCTTGCTGGAATACATTTCCTCAGCCAACTCAGAAAAGTTGAGAATGTACTTCGTCACAGCAAGCCGGATGCAGTCAACAAGATGTGCATCTGTCACCTGAGAACGGTACTTGGACTTTACTACATATCTTTATATCTGCGAATACTGACTCTGGGATATGTTAAGCCAAAACATTTAGCGCTACCGTTTTTAGAAGAGGATACACTGAGACAGGAATTTTCATCAAATGTGGAAAATTCTTTCATCGATCAAGTACCCTCAGTTGACAACAATATTTTCCTCAAACTTCGACGCTTGATTTTCGTGGAACTGATTTCTTTAATCGAAGTAGGTGGCGCCATGTATTGGAGGAAATGTCAATTAAATTCCATTTCAATTTAGTTTCATTAACCGTGTAATTGCATGCACATTATTTTCATTTTAATGCAGAACAACCTACTGAGATTAAATACAGTAGAATTAAATTTACCTTACCTTGGTGAGGTTCGAACCAGTATCACTGAAGATTCAAATTTTGCGAACCGTCACTTTGCTCACTCGTCTATGAGACGTTAAGATGTAAGGAGAGAGTTTTGTATCATATATACAGGGCGTCCCATAAGTCTGGAACCATAGGGTAAAATAAGTCATTCATGTTTTTCCGTTTATGCAAGTGCCCAAGATGTGTTTGAGTAAGGAAGAATGCATCCAGGTAATTCTGCTCGTAGGAAATCGGAGTCAGAGGGAGGTCACTGACGAATTTAACAGATTGCATCCGGACCGCGCGCCGATAACACACAGCTGTGTCGGCAAACTTGTAACAAAGTTCAGGGAAACGGGATCCATAGGAGATAAACCACGCAGTGGACCTCCGAGGACATCCACCGACGATGACACAGCCGCTACCATCCTCGCTCACTTCACAAACAGTCCCCAAAAGTCTCTTCGGCGTTTTTATTGCCGTTTTTATCATTTTGCCCTATGGTTCTAGACTTACGGGACACCCTGTATATTCTTTCCTATTGGTTTTAGTCTTAAACTTTAATACGTATATATATATATATTAGGGCCGAGTGAAACCAGACAAAAGTTTTCTTTCCCTTTAGGCACACTGAAATTATATTGTTGTTTTCCCTAGGAAACACAAAGAAAACTGAAATAATATTCTGGGCAGTGGTGCTCAAACTTATGGCAATCATGTGCTATTTTATACCATTTTTCCAAAATGCAAAACGTAATGTGCCACTATGACTATGTCGAATAGGCCTAAATTAATATACTTTTTTATATTGTACAAATAAATTGCAATATTAGTAAAGCAATAAATGTCGTGTGTATTTTATAACTATATTTTACATTTTTTTTACGGTACCTGCATTACAAAGCCTTCTGTACTTGCTTCCCTCCAGCCAATTTGTCAAATATGACGCATTTAACACATGAATGATTATTCAGTAACTGAATTTTAAATCTTATTGCGCAACGTTCCAGGCAGTCTTAGAAGAGTTGCCAATTACCACTCCGAAAATTCTCAAATTTCTTGCTTACGCGAGGGCATTCTGAATTCAAGCTGGTGCAGCATTATAGCCATTGATTTTTTATTTGCCTTGATGAGTGTCCATGTGCCATCGTCAGGGTCACAATGTGCCAGGTCTGGCACATGTGCCAGGGTTTGAGCACCCCGGTTCTAGAGTATCTTGAACTGCCCCATTTTTACCAAAATATGAAATGGGTGTCGTAACTGGGTTTACGGTGGTTTATAATTGATTCTTGGCTAGTTGTGGGGAAAACAAATAAAAATAGCCTACACAACACTTAAAAATATATCTTCTGCAAATAATTTTCAGTTTATTTACTGAATTTCTATTTACTTTTTCTTTTCTGGATTAATGATATTCTCGAACTTAATGTTTTGTTGCAAGGAATATAAAGAAATAAGGAAAGAAAAATAACTGTTTTTATAATTTGTTTTATTAAATACATATAGAGAATACAAACACAGCAAATGAGTACACAAATGGTAACTGTAAAAAACAACCTTAACTATTTGAATAAAGAAGGTAAACTTTTAGCAAAATCCTTTTTGATTTCTACGTCTGGCATCAGACTGTATGAAATCATTCTAGCTCTGATAAAACCATCTCGTGCTTCAAACTCAAATACCGAACTTGAAGAGTCCGTCACTAATTTAATACAACGCAATACATTCTGGGTATGATTGGGATAATTTAGAATGTTCAATGCGTTTTCTTTGATAACTAAAATTTCTGCTTTTGTAGCTTCATTGTAAGAGGTGGCTCACTTAGTTTAGTATCATTCCAATTAATTATTTCATGCCAGTCCTTTGCATCAAAATTAAGATTAGGAACCTTGAAATCTCTCAATTCTAAATTTTGATCAGTCTCATTTTGCATGTCCATGATTTTGCTGACAGCTTTTTCACGTTTTTCCCTAGCTGAGTCACACAACATTGCCAGAAGAATATTTTCCGGGTGAGCAAAGTATGCATTTCGGGATATATACTTCTTAACAATTTCTACTGATTCTCTAGGTAAATGCTTAACCCTATTAATAGCAGAAAACACATGCCTTGGGCCATCTATGCAATTAGGTCTACACTTGATGTCAAACCAATTAGGACCATAATTTGTACAATGAAGTGTGTTATTGTGTAAAGTTTCTTTGTTGGTTTTACTGTTGAAACAAAGCCTACAAACCCCATTAGCAAGAGTTAACCATCTAGCATAACTAAGAGGACCTGGCTTTACATGAGCAAGGTGTTTATCAACTGTACCCTTTCTGATTGCTGAAATAATGCGGTATAAATACCGCTGATCTCCACTAAGATCGTCAACAATTTGTTGTGGCAGATATAATAGTTCTTTAACACTAGTTATAGGTTTGAATTGTACAGGGTGTTCGAAAAGTCCCGTCACCCCCCTGTGATTAATTGAATTTATATGTGATTCATTGACATTTTTTTCTTTTGCAAGTATTAGAGTTGTGTGAACAATGGCAGACCAGTCCACTTACACTCTGGAGGAAAGGATGGTGATGAGCACATGGGCTCATGAAAGGTCACATACTGGCAAAATGATGCATAAATTCCAGAATGATTTCAATACAATATTCAATAAGGCTGCACCACCAAACAAGGCGGTATTACGCTGGGAGAAAAAGCTGTTTGAAACTGGTTCTATCAAGGATAGACCACGGTCGGGAAGACCAACAACGCGAGCAGAACAATGTGAAGGTGTGATTGCATCGGTGGCTCGTTCACCGAAAAAAATCACTTCGGAAACGATCACAAGAACGTGCAGTCCCCACGTCCACAATGAGAGATCACATGACAAAAGTTCTTGGCATGAAACCATACCGCCCGTCATAATCCTTTGTTACAAAAATGATGGTGCGCACACAGATATTCTTGATTAGTAACTGTAATTAGTAACTGTATTTACTGTAATTAAAGTAAGTGTTGTTAGTGACTTGTTTTTTAAATTACACCTACCACATATAAATACAATTAATCACACAAAAATAAAATTGGTATTAAAATATGTACATTTTGTAGGGGGTGACGGACTTTTCGAACACCCTGTACTACTGGATTGTTTTGTTTTCACAAAACTAAATGGTTTTCCCAATAGAACCAACAAAGGTACTTCCCCAGATGTTCTACCATCCAATGTTTCAAAAATATGTCTTAGAGGTAATTCATTTGTATGAAGCATGCAAATGAACGGTGTCCGGCGAATTTGTCTACAACAATTTGTCTAAAGATACAATTCATCTACAACAATTTGTCTAAAGATACAATTCATCTACAACAATTTGTCTACAGCAATTAGTCTACAGATAATATTTATCTACAATAATTTGTCTACAGATACAATTTGTCTGAGAGGAAAAATGAAAGCTATTTGATGTTAATTATTATTAATTTTTTCAAAAAAATGAAAAATTTGTTTCTGCAATCGGTTTTCTTGAGAAATGATAAAGAAAAATGTTATTGGATATTGAATAAATTTATTTACTGAAACGACGCAATACACTCCAACATCTTTTTGAATAAGTCCGAGCTGGTGTGGCGCTTACGCCATACAAATTCACAAAAAATGACAAGAATTAGTGCGATATCTTGCAAAAAACAATAGTATAAGAAACTCGATTAGATTAGGTTAGGTTAGGTCAGGTCAGGTCAGGTTAGGTCAGGTTAGGTTAGGTTAGGTCAGGTTAGGTTAGGTTAGGTTAGGTTTCTCAAGAAAACCGATTGCAGAAACAAAATCAGGGTCATCGACTGCCCTTGTTTTCAATTTCGTAGGAAAATCGAGAGCAGTCCATGAAACATACTAGGTCCAATATTAGTAATAGTTTCTCTAGACAAATTGTATCTGTAGACAAATTATTGTAGATAAATTGTATCTGTAGACTAATTGTTGTAGATAAATTGTTGTAGACAAATTGTTGTAGATGAATTGTATCTTTAGACAAATTGTTGTAGACAAATTCGCCTAAAACCCAAATGAACCACTGAAATGGCCTACCAAGTGCTTTCTACATAACATGAATCACACCTCCTTTATAACCAGTGTTGGTATTTGTGCTATCACAGCCTATTACAGCTGTCATTTTGTAGATGTCTCTTTAATAACTGACAATACTGAATTTGCTATGTCTTCAGCCTTACTCGATGCTGGTGTCTGATGGATAATATACTCTCAACCTGGTTCAGCAATCATTACATAGTGTTCTTCACTCTTCTTTTCACTGTACCACCTATCATTGCCTTTCACTTTACTTAAAGTCTGATCCTTTCGACCATCAAGATATGGAAGTGATAGGATTCACTTTATCACTTTTCAATGTTTTTCGAAGTCTTTCTCTTTCTCTCCGCACTTTACTTTTGTCTATTACGAGATGGTCATCTTCTTTGGTGATCATACCAACGTCTATCAAAGATGCAGTTGCAATAGCAGCAGTAGCCCGATCTGATACACCAAATTTATCTGCCTGCATTGTAACATGCCGCAAAGATATTTTCATTTGCCTTCCAGTATTTTCAAAACTACAGTCTTCAGTTTCCATTATCCCATTGTCACTGCCTTCGTCTGAAGAATTTTCTACTAAGCTCAAAGGTTGAACTTCATTGGAACGACTGATGGTTTTCTTTTCTTTACTTACTTGTTCTGAGAGCTTCCTCTTGTATTTCTTTTGTAAAATTTGTGTGGCATGCACATCTATACAACCTAGGTACATTTTACGATCATTCCTCTGATCAAGTAGAAACTGTAATTCCTCTTTTTGTATTTTCTTATCTCTCCGACATATGCAATCTATGTGAATTTCTTCACAATCATCACTGCATCTTATGCAGTGGCGAATTATCACCGAGGCTATTGAGGCTAAAGCCTCAAGCTCCCATGCTTGACGGGCCCCCTAATCAACTGAGTTTCAATGATATAATTCGAGATTTCGCAAACTTCTTTGATTAAATATGACAGAGTACACAAACTGACAAATTCCCTGTTTTATTTTATGTCTTATAGGCCCTAAAGTAAAGTTTGTTTAATACTGTTTGGTTTTGGCAAACGGCAAAATACACTGTGTTAAGGTTCTTTTAAGTTTGTTTCTTAATTAGCCTCAGCACCGTACATATAATTCGTATAAATGTACTATGTACTGTACATGTACATGTATTGTTAATAAAAAGCTATAGAAAAGGCCCCCCATATTCTTCATTGCCCCGTTAATCCGCCTCTGATCCTATGTCTGTATGAGGTTTTAAATTACATTCCAGCCTACCAGACACGTCCCCCTGATTGCGGATGTGGGAAGCTCCCTACTGGGAAATCAGCAGGGAAGCCTCGAATACAAGAATAAGAGGCCGTGGACAGCGGAAAAAGAAACACAGTGAACTACAACCTAAGAAGGAAAGCCAACGGCGTGAATACGGGTAATGGTGAATCAACCAGAGTCACTTCGCCCGGTCGCACAGGTGTCGAAAGCCGAGTACCATGTGATGGTTATCAGGAGATTAGCAAAAGGTGGAATGGTCTTAACCCTCCGAGCAATACCAGCCCTGGAAAAGAGGTCCAAGTCCACACTAATGCCCCTCAGTATGGAGGGGCTACACAAAATGAGGGACAACCTCCACAAAGTGATATGCCAGGGCTACCCCAGGAAGCCCCCATTTCACAACAACAAAAAGAAACAGACTAATTTCACCTACAACCCCAGACGGGGTACCAGGACACAATGGTCAGTGGAGGAAAAGCTAAAAATACTGTGGTGTACCACCTATGCCACAAGTGAGCAGTTCCCAAAAAATGGAACCAGCAAAAGGTGCAGAGAAATGCTAAAAAAAGAGAGGAATCTTAGATAGGGAGAAGCTAGAAAAAACCCCAGACTGTAGGTTCCACAGCATTAGCGCAAACATCAAACTAGGGAAATCAGAGATCACAGCGGGAGAAATGAAAAAGATCAAAAGAGAGGTAGAAGACTATGTCCAAAAGGGAAATAAGAACATCACGAGCGAGTGGACATGGACGCTGGAAAGAAATATGTACCTGTTAGAAAGCCTGTATATAGGACAGATGATCCCAGAAAAAGAGAACAAGAGCGAACTTCTAAAATGGGCAATTGAACGGAAGGAGTTCGATGAGAATGACTACATGGTAAATAGGTTCCAGAAACAGTACACAGACCATATGGTGGACCGTAAAAGAGTGATCAGGCAAAAGCATCATATCCTAAAGACAATCGCGGAAAGTAAAGCTGATCATGAGAGAAAACAAAGAGCCACACTACCAACATATGATGAGGCACAGAACGTAAAAGAAAAGGCAATTAGGTTTGTACAGAAACAACTGGCGATAACTGCTGCCATCCTAGAAGAATTAAGAACAAGCAAAGGGACACTAGGTAGAGGAAAGAAACAAACCAAAGAAAACAAACCGGCCGAAACACCAGAAAGCCAAGTGAAACCCTCAGTAAATGAAGAAGCACCAGTAACAAAGGAAACAAAGAAGACAACCCTAGCTGCCGTTGAGAGAACACCTACCAGAGACAGCACAGAAGAAGTGGAGCATGACGTCTGCCCAGGGCGGGATGAGGAGGAGATGGAAGTGGAGATGAACCACTGGCACACAAACACCTTGCCACCCCCTCCCCCTCCACCTCCCCTAAGTGAACCATCAGATGATGAGGGAAACTATACATCAGGGCCAGAAAATGATAGTATGGAAGAGATGGAAGAGGAAAGTGAGGAAGAGAAGGAAGTGAAAAGGAGGATCCTGATCCACAGAGAAGAAGACATACATCGGGAATTGAACCACAGAAGACCACTGCCCAAACTGAAAAACACCTACAAGGTCAGAAAATACATAGGACTAGCAAACAAAGTACTGCCTGCAATAACACCCCAGGGAAATAACCTCACAGAGATAAACACGTTATATTACGCAACAGCAGTCAGCATAACAGAGATGGCAGGGATAAAGATACGCAAGCATAACAGCCAAGAGCAAAACCAGGGAATGAGAGGAAGCCAAGGTGGCAGCAAAGACTAGAGAGCAGAGTGAGGAACCTCAGGAAGGGGATCTCAATTCTAACTACCCATATGAGGGGGAAAATAAGATCTGAACTGGGAAGGAGGACGGTAAATGTACTAATCCAAAGAGAAAAACTGGACAATGAAAGAAAGATCATACAAAGCATTGCCAGGAAAAATCTAAACCTGTCAACAAAAGCAAAAAGACTAGCAAGATATATACGCTTGGAAAGAGAAAAGAAACAAAATGAGCTGTTTGAAGACAACCCAATGAAACTATTTAGAGAATTAAAGAATGCTCAGATAAAGGTAGAAAGACCGCCTGAAAAAGAACAAGTGGAGCATTTCTGGAAGAACATCTATGAGAATGAAATCAACCATAATGATGGTGCAGAATGGATTGGAAGCCTTTACAACAGCGAAAAGGTGAGAAACATCTCGGAGATGAACATGGACAGAATAACCATGAAAGAAGTTGAGGAGAAAATAAAAAAAAGTAGTAACTGGAAAGCACCAGGCACAGACATGATTAATAACTTCTGGTTGAAAAAGCTAACATCACTAAGTGGAAAACTAACAAGGTGCTTCAACAAGATGCTAACAGCAGAAGAAGAAGCACCAAAATGGTTGACAAAAGGAAAAACAACATTACTACCAAAGTCCCATGAAACCCAGAACCCAAACAAATATAGACCAATAACATACTTGCCAACAACCTACAAAATACTAACAGGAATCATAGCAGACAGGATCTACTTTGGACTAGTCGAGATAGTCAGGGCTTAATATGATAATAACTGACAAAACATTTCAGATCCCTAGCTTTAATCGTTTTTTGAGGAAACCGTTTCAAAAATCGTCAAAAAATCGTACCGAAAAATACCCATTTTCGCAATTTTCGGCCGGAAAAAACCATGCTATTTTCATAAACAAATCCTGAAAAAAGTTACAATTTTATTGAAAAAAAAGTAAAAAAAACATGTACAGAGTCAAATAGACTAACATTTAGATCCCAAAATCATCATAATTTTCACTGTAAGAGCCCTCAGAAGCAAAGGAAGGCCTCATCTGGCGGCTTAGGGCTTTGGTCAGAATGTATTTGTGCCTTGATTCGAGCCCATAAACAGTATGGGAAGCTTCAGATGTCAGCTTCACGGCAGACAGGATCTACTTTGGACTAGTCGAGATAGTCAGGGCTTAATATGATAATAACTGACAAAATATTTCAGATCCCGAGCTTTAATCGTTTTTTGAGGAAACCGTTTCAAAAATCGTCAAAAAATCGTACCGAAAAATACACATTTTCGCAATTTTCGGCCGAAAAAAACCATGCTATTTTCATAAACAAATCCTGAAAAAAGTTACAATTTTATTGAAAAAAAGTAAAAAAAACATGTACAGAGTCAAATAGACACATTTAGATCCCAAGATCATCATAATTTTCACTGTAAGAGCCCTTAGAAGCAAAGGAAGGCCTCATCTGGCGGCTTAGGGCTTTGGCCAGAATGTATTTGTGCCTTGATTCGAGCCATAAACAGTATGGGAAGTTTCAGATGTCAGCTTCACGGCCCTTTCAACACTGAGAATGTGAAGGCAGATCAGGCAGCTCCAACTTGGTGCCATTCAGCAATGCTTCTTGAAGCTCCTAGTCAAAAAAGTCTTCTGTGAGAGCAGGTTCACAGATGCCACTTTGAAAAAGGTTGATTAGTTCTGACCAGTGGGTAGCTTCAATGTTGATGGTTGTGATCTTCTTCAGCCTCTTCTTGGCTGGCTTCCCACTTCTGAAAGAATAATAATTAATTTATTTTTTATTCCAGTTTAAGATTTAATCCCTATTAGTCTCAGAATTGCTGATTTAAATTAAACTTAAATAAAAAAAAAACCCGAGTTCTATAAATCCCCATAATCGAATTTTTTTTCAGAAAGAAGGTAAGATTATTTCCATTATCAGAGGGGAAAGGGGGAATTGGGATAAGAAAATGTGAAAAAAAATTCGATTATGGGGATTTATAGAACTCGGGCCTTTTTTTTATTAAATAAATCCCCATAATCAAATTTTTTTTTCACATTTTTTAAATTAATAAATGCTTACCTGATGGACAGAATTTTCTTGAGAGCAGCTTCTCTCACTTCCAAGTCATCAGACTTCATCATGGAGTACAGCACATTCTCGGGCAGCAAGGCAAAAGCATTGTACTTCA
Source organism: Bathynomus jamesi (assembly GCA_023014485.1). Classification (NCBI taxonomy): domain Eukaryota; kingdom Metazoa; phylum Arthropoda; class Malacostraca; order Isopoda; family Cirolanidae; genus Bathynomus; species Bathynomus jamesi. Next base: position 268,536 of record JAJOZX010001035.1, on the reverse strand, counting down.
GGTTCTTGAAAGCAACACCCTGGATTTCTTCAGACTGCTGCTTGATCCTCTGGATCATGTTGAAGATGTACAGCTGCTGATTGTGGAACTTGCTGTCCCTTTTGATCTCAAACCAACTGACTGCATACACTTCCACAATGAACTTGATGGCCTGGTAAAGCTTAACCTGTAGTTCTGGAGGGTAAGCACCTCTGGTCCATAGACACATCAGTCTAATTGACAAGTGCAGATTATGTGCTGTGTTTGACAATTTTCTTTCTTGCACTTCACAGCATTGTCATCACAGGGACGAACAGGTAGCTTACAGGTGCAAGCAGAAATGTCAAAAAGTTTATCCAGATTCTGCTCCTGGACTGCAGAAAGCGATTTCCTGTTTATCTCTTTTGCTTTCTTGAAGCACACTTTATCCACCAATTTCACTACATAATATTCCTCATACAGGGGCAGCCGCGGGTTCACTGCCTGCCAGATCTCAATCACATCCTTTGCTATCATTTTAGCAATATCATAGTCTTTCAAGTTCGGGTGGCTGTTTTGGAGGAAATAACTGTAGTGAATAACTTGGCGGAGGGTAGGAGGCTCTGTTTTATCCAAAGGGGAAGGCTGGCCACTGAATTTTTTGGCACTATCACTTCGAGTTAACACTGCAGACTTCCGTTTTTTACCCATTTTTATGAAATATCTGAAAATAAACACAATTAAATGAACGCATCATAAAATAACTTAATTTAATACACATTTTATAGGTAAATATCATTAAAAAGTACAAAATAATACACTAATAAACATCTATAATGCATTTACAATAAGTTTCAAGCATCGTTTTGTTAAAAAAGCCGAATTTTAATTGATTATTTTGATGAAATAAGGTCCGATATTTTGTTTGTTTACATTGCGCGAATGCAGCGCGCGCGATTTTACGCCTAAAATTCGGCAATTTTACAACTTAAAAATAATTAACAATCCTCAAAAAATACAATCATTTTCACAAATATGAGTTGGTGCAACGTTTTTCATACATTAATACCTTTCTATCTAGACTAGTCCAAGATCACAGTTCCAAAATCAACCTACCCTAATCTACAGCCATGCAAAAGAAAACAACATTATAAGCCCAGAACAAAAAGGATGTAGCAGAAAAACGTATGGGACAAAAGACCAGCTGTTAATCAACAGAGCTATATTGGAGAACAACAGAAAGAAACAGAGAAAACTAAGCATGGCATGGATTGACTAGAAAAAGGCGTATGACAGTGTACCCCACTCCTGGGTGAAGGAAGTGTTGAGACTATACAAGATCCACCCCACCATCAGGATCTTCTTAGAAACAGCTATGACTCGATGGGAAACGGACCTAACTCTCCATCACAGTAAGGGGAACTTTAGAGGTGAACAGTGTGAGAATCAAGAGAGGGATCTACCAAGGTGATTCAATATCCCCTCTTTTGTTCGTACTGGCACTAAACCCACTTAGCCAATAATAAGTAAGCTAAACAAAGGCTACGTGATGAGACCAAGGGAAAAGAGCAACCCAAAAATATCTCACTTATTCTACATGGACGACCTAAAACTGTACGCCCTAAACAAAAGCGAGCTAACAGAAGAGATCAGGGAGGTCAAAAAGTTCTCAGATGACATCCAGATGGAGTTTGGTCGTGAGAAATGTGCCACTGTCACACTAAAGCAAGGCAAACGGTGTGAATCAGAAAACATCAGGGTGGACAATATCGTGATAGAAGAACTGGAGCAAGAGGCTACATATAAATATCTGGGGATGGAGGAATCGGAAAAGATGGAAAATGACATCATGAAAGAAAGACTGCGGAAAGAATATTCAAAAAGAATAAAACTAATCCTAAAATCTCACCTAAACAGTAAAAATAAGATCCTATCCATAAACTCACTGGCAGTACCCGTACTGTCATACAGTTTTGGTATAATCAATTGGACCCAGGTAGAAATCAACAAACTGGATACAATCACCAGAAAAATGCTCCATGCGCATAAGATCATATATAAAAACCAATGCACACCAAGGCTATACCTACCAAGGAGGTTCGGTGGATTAGGGCTTGCGCTAACAGACCAAGTGCAAAAAGCCACAACAATAGGATTAGCACAGTACATAAAGGAAGGAGAAGGAAGGCTAGTCAGATTTGTAAGAGACCATGAACGTGAAAAGCCTCGAACATTACTTTCAAAGAAGGCAAATGATTATCTAGTGGACACCGGCATAGGACTTGAACAGCTTGAAGACATTGTAAATAAACCTCTCATGGAAAAGATAAGCACCATAAAAAGATCAGAAGAAAAGGAGAAGAACTGGGAAGAGCACAAATTCAACAAAGTATACAAAGAGGACGTGCTAAACAAAGCATACATAGAGAGGGATAAAACCGTGGAATTCCTGGTCAGAGGGTCACTGAGAGCAGAAGATAAACGGCTGTTGGTGGCAGCACAAGACCAGGCACTACGGACAAACTGGTTCAAAAGAAATATTGAAGGTACTGTAGAGATGAAGCTGAGATATGCAGACTGTGCTCAAAGAGCCCAGAGACTGTGAGTCACATACTATCTGGATGCGAAATATTCCTACACAGAGGAAACTACACAGACAGACATAATGCAGTCTGCAAGCTAATCCACTTCAAGCTGTGTAAGAAATATGAAATAGGGCTAGAAACAGAAAAGCATTGGGAACATATTCCACAAGGAATAGAAGACAATGATAAAGTGCTGCTCTTATATGATCACGAGATACCAACTGACATCAGGGTATCAGGATGCAGGCCAGACAGTAGTGAGAGAGAAGGAGGGTAACAAATGCCTCTTAGTAGAAGTAGGAGTCCCAGCGGACTGGAATGTGGCTAACTATGAAAGGGAAAAGGTCTTAAAATACCAGAGACTCAAACATGAAATAAGGAAAATGTGGAATGTAGCACCTGAGATCATCCCAATAGTGGTGGGAGCGACAGGGGCAGTACAGAAATCTACAGTGGAGTTCCTTGACCAACTGCCCACAAGTATAACATCTGGAGAAATTGGGAGGAGATACTATGATACAGCACCTCTATCTTACCTAAAAATTCCTTAGGGTTAAGGTTTAACCCCGGAAGTAAGAAACTCTCTCCAAGTGGAGTAGAAGGGAAAAAACAAAACGAAAACGAAGTACAAACAAATTACTGAGACTATTCATATATTAATTTTTTAGTTTCACTGATGTTTATGATATACTAAACGTTGCTCCTCTTTCTATGAATCTTACTCCCTTTTGAAACACGGCTTTTGCCTGAACTATGGGGATTGATGCTTGCGACCAAAGTTTTAGTAGCTCCTGAGTTATTTGTCTGATGATTGGCTTGTTAGCTGCATTTTTTTCTCTGAGATAAAGAAAGTACCGAGCCACTTGTAAATTATGTAAATTAGTTGACAAAAGATTATGAGGCAACTTCTCAGGAGTTCCAAACATACAATGTTGCTTAGAACGCCTTGTGCTCACAAATTTTTTCCTTGCTGAATAGCATGGGGAACTTGAAAGCGTAGATGCTGCTGCATGGAAAGCTGCTGGTGTAGAGTTGCTGCAAGAGAGGATATTGTTAGCTTGAGGTGAAGAAAAAGTTGTTTCAGTTGTGGAGACACTGGTGTGTGTGTGGGATGCTGATGCTATCTCTGCTCTTCTGTAGGTGAATTATTAATTGAAAAATAAGAACAAAAACTCAAATAAATTTCAGTGAATTTTAATTGCTTAAGTAAAAACAACAAATATTTACTCAGTTTACTCATGTCAGTCAAATGCACATTGTAACAAGTGTAACAGAATATTTTTTATCTCATTTCTCATAGCATGCTCACTAACTTCATACCTCTGGATTCTGTAGCTGGGAGACAACTACTGCAGCTGGCTGTCAGGCGAACTGTGGTGTCTGGGGAGTCAGAAGAAAACGATGCGTACAAGTATACAGTATGACCTTGGCAGAAATACTTAAATCTGGGAGTGACGCAAAATAATATATCAAAGTTATAAAAATTTATAATTGTGGTTTCATAATGACATTAATGGGGGTTATTCATACGATATAATGTTGACGGATGTATGTTAGATGAAAACTCTATTTTCTGTGCTTGTTAAATTGTATTCATGCAAAAATGGGGCGGTAAGAGAAACCTGGCAAAATTTATATCATCATATTCGTTTTTCTCAGCAAAAACTACAATAAAATATCAGTTTACCATAGTAAATTATCATTTTCACTCCACCCTAATATATATATATATATATATATATATATATATAAAATGAAACATGAATCATCAAGGAGTGTTCGATGACTGACCGTTTATAATGTCGATGAAAATCCTAGTCTCAGTGTAGTTTTCCTCACTGACGTACATGCAGAAATCTGGATCTTCGCATTTCAGTTTCAGTGCTTTGCTGTTTCGCAATTAAATTATTTCGTTCTCCACATCTGATGCATTAATTTATAAAAATACTCCAGTATTTTTCGTGAGATTTTTAGTGTAAAATTTTTCAGAGGGAGAAAGCATAAAAGTCGCTATCTGTTGAGTGTTTGGAAGTTTGTAAATCGCCTTTCGAATTTAGCACTTATTTCTTCCAACACGGTTACGTACTTAGCAGAATCAAATTTGTCATTTAATGAAGCAAATCCATCTTCGAGGTTTGAAGAGTGCTTCAGGTCCCTTCTTGTAAGATGATTTATCCAGAGTTTAAGTTTCTGTTGAAATTTGTTAACTAAAGTAATCATTTCGGTATGGTCTTATTTTTCCCTTGTAATTTTAAATTTATTTAATTCAATTTAAAAATAATGTTCGTTAAATACGCCAATTCCAAAAACCATGCTTCGTTGCTAAGATGTGCGGCATTAACATCATCTATTAATAAAAGAAAATATTTTATTTCTTCTCGTAGTAACAGTTCGCGAAAACGATGCAGAATCCTTCCCTTGCTGAGCCACTTCACATCTACTGTACAGTATATGAAGGAGCAGATCTCCGTATTGTGAATCTACTTCTTCATACGAAGATTTAAATAGTGTTCCTTTAAGTTCCCACTGTCTTAATGGTCTTATTATTTTGATTACTATCATAACTTCAATTAACTTGAAAGTTCAGTATTTTGTCACATAAATTCTGCTGGTGAATTATGCAGTGATAATTCATGAAATGGGGAAAGTCAGGATCGTTTGAGCACAATGCTATAAAACAGTGATGCACAAACCCTGGCCCGCGGGCCAAATGTGTCCCCCACGGGTCTTTTCAGTGGCCCCACGGGTCTTTTCAGTGGCCCCACGGGTCTTTTCAATTCAATGAAAAAGTTAGAATATAAAAGTGACCCAATTTATGACTTAGATGGAAAGTAAGTAGGCTAATACATTTAGTTATTTTCTTCGCTTGGCCCTCACATCAAAAAAGTTTGTGCACCACTGCTATAAAACCATTTTCAGAACCTACCATAATGGACACTAGTTTTCGCAGTGATAGCTCAGTGAAATGATATAGGCTCTGAAAACACTGTAAATGTCTTCTCGGGTATGTCTTTATAAAGGAATCATTTTAAGAAGCTCTTCTTTCACACTGCAATCTTCAGAATCAAAGCGCACAAATACGTTGAGACATGTTACTCACCTTTGTGAACGCGAGTAGTATGACCGCAAAAGGAGAGAGTGCAGAGCAAATGCAATGTCGATCATATGAGTGCCAGTGCCACCCACCCTACCCCACTTGTTGCAAGATTTCAACCCCCCTCCCAGTGCCAACCCATAGGGTGCCAGAAAAAAGGGGGGAGTCCACCTAACCTCTTTTGGGGGGAAGGTGGGACGGCCCCACCCCCCAAAGGGATATACCTAACCTAAGAGAAAGAAAAGAGGGGGAGGAGAGTCTTTGGGGGAGAAGGTGGGGCGGCCTCACCCCCCAAAGGGGATTCCTGACCTATGAAGGTAAACCTTAACCTAAGAAGGATAGAGACCATCCATCGCCTGGCCGCAGCCAGACGCATTATGCGAGTTCAGGGGACCAACAGCTGTTATATAGAGGGTCGGGAGTTACCAGATACCACTATTTATTTATATATGGAAGTTTGTCAGATACCACTATTTTAATTATTTATTTACATATAGATGAGTTGCCAGATACCACTATTTATTTTAATTTTTATTTCTGGAACGGTTACCAGTTATTCAATTTATTTATTTATATATTAAAGGCAAGAGAGAGATGATCGCAATGCTTAGAGGGGTTGCCAGTATTGAATTTATTTATTTATATATAGATGAGCTGCCATTTACCACTATATATTTTAATTATTTATATATTAAAGGCAAGAGATGCACACAATGCTTAGAGGGGGTTGCCATTATCGAATTTATTTATTTATATATGGAGGGTTGTCAGATACCATTATTTTAATTATATATATATTAAAGGCAAGAGATGCTCTCAATGCTTAGAGGGGGGTAGACTGTTACCACTATATATTTTATTTATTTATTTGTTAAAGGCAAGAGAGAGGGTGATGTTCTCTTTAATTTTCAATCTCTTAACTAAAGTACGAGAAGCACTATTTACGGATAGATTTAAATTTTCTTTAGGAACATTACTGAATTAAACATGTCCCAATAATGTACTACTATCGTTTAACAATAATATGAATCTCTCTCTCTCTCTTCTCTCTAATCCGCCAGTTGGCTTAGAAGACTTAGAAGGCAGGTGTATGTGTGTATATATATAACTTTTCATCTGCCAGATTGCGCTACTCAGATATTCCTAACATTTGGCTTAGAAATCCGTCAGTCGGCTTAGAAGGCGTAAATGGCAGATGTATATATATTAAATATATATATATATATATATATATATATATATATATATGCAAAAATCTGCAATGACCGCGCAGTATATAAATGAATAGAAACGACATAAGTATTAAGGAACGTTTCTGCACACGAGGAGGAGAGATAACGAAATAATGAAAAATGAGGCGAACCGCCTGGGAATCGAACCCAGGGCCTTCCAATTGCCGGTCGGACGCTCTACCATTATGCTACGGACCTCACTCAATCATAAATCGAAATTCTCCCAATAGGGCAGAAACCAATGCCCTCAGAGAGCACCCTCGCAAATCGTGAATATGCGCAAATAACTGCAATGACCGCGCAGTATATAAATGAATAGAAACGACATAAGTATTAAGGAACGTTTCTGCACACGAGGAGGAGAGATAACGAAATAATGAAAAATGAGGCGAACCGCCTGGAATCGAACCCAGGGCCTTCCAATTGCCGGTCGGACGCTCTAACCATTATGCTACGGACCTCACTCAATCATAAATCGAAATTCTCCCAAATAGGGCAGAAACCAATGCCCTCAGAGAGCACCCTCGCAAATCGTGAATATGCGCAAATAACTGCAATGACCGCGCAGTATATAAATGAATAGAAACGACATAAGTATTAAGGAACGTTTCTGCACACGAGGAGGAGAGATAACGAAATAATGAAAAATGAGGCGAACCGCCTGGGAATCGAACCCAGGGCCTTCCAATTGCCGGTCGGACGCTCTACCATTATGCTACGGACCTCACTCAATCATAAATCGAAATTCTCCCAATAGGGCAGAAACCAATGCCCTCAGAGAGCACCCTCGCAATCGTGAATATGCGCAAATAACTGCAATGACCGCGCAGTATATAAATGAATAGAAACGACATAAGTATTAAGGAACGTTTCTGCACACGAGAATTTCGATTTATGATTGAGTGAGGTCCGTAGCATAATGGTAGAGCGTCGACCGGCAATTGGAAGGCCCTGGGTTCGATTCCCAGGCGGTTCGCCTCATTTTTCATTATTTCGTTATCTCTCCTCCTCGTGTGCAGAAACGTTCCTTAATACTTATGTCGTTTCTATTCATATATATATATATATATATCGTTTGAGCTGCCAGATTGCGCTATGCAGATATTGCTGACAGTTGGCTTAGAAACCCTTCAGTCGGCTTAGAAGGCGTAACGAGCCATTTGGTATATACAGTACTGGCCAAATTATTAGGAATTTTTTTAAAATTTCATTTTTTGGTATAAAATGTTAAATTAAACCAATTTTAAACGTTGAAAAGTTATTTATTTCTACACAAGAATACATGGTCATTATTTAGCAATAGTTTAGTACTTAGTTTGACCCACCTTAGCTGCCATAATGGCTGCAACACGCTTCGGCATGCCATGAATCAATTTTTTGCATAATTCTTTAGTCGAACGAAGCGTGTTTGTTCGTCAGTTGTCGTTTGGTTGTCGTGCGATGCGGGTGTGTTTCTCTTTCTTTTACGTGTCATTGTAACTACCGTCTAATTTAAATAGTGTATTTACCCAATTTCGGCAATTATTTGTTACAGTTTTTAAGTGAATTTGAAAATGGGGCGAAAGAATGACTTGAGTCCACGGAATATTGGGCAAATACAGTTTTATTAACTTCTTCTACATTTAAACAAAGGAATCGCTGCCAAACTCCATGTTTCACCACAGTCAGTACTTCGTATTAAGAAAAAAATGGTATTTGGAGAAAATGTAGGCCCCAAAAGGGTTGGAAGATGCGGCAGAAAAAGGGTAACGACTCCAAGAACTGATAGACAGATTGCAATTTTGTTTCTTAGAAATAGAAGAGCTACTTGCAAAAACATTTCCAGTAGTCTAGCGGCTGATGCATCAATATTAGTCGTAGAACAGTCAACAGGAGGCTTCTAACTGCCGGCTTCAAAGCCTACCGCCCAAGGAAGAAGCCCAGGCTCACTGAGGCTATGAAGAAGGCACGTTTTGCATGGGCAAAGGAACACATTAACTGGACTAGTGAGGATTGGGAACAGGTAAGAATAATATTTAACATTAAATAGAATGTTAATACAGTAAATACAGTATGCATAGAAGTGTATTTACAGTACGTGATAAAACTGCAGTAAAAATATCTGTAAAGCAGCAAGTCATACTGTACTTCGTTTTAGCTGTACTTCATACGCTATGCACTGACTCTTTCACAGGGCTTTCTTTGATTGCAGGTGGTGTTCTCCGATGAGTCAACGATTGCCGTGCTTGACGATCGTGTTCAAAGTGTAAGAAGGAGGCCTGGAGAAGAATTTTTGCCTGAGTGTCTGATGAAAACGGTGAAATTTCCACAAAAGATCATGGTTTGGGGAGCAATTTCTGTGCATGGAACTAGTCGTTTGAGCATTGTTGAGGGGAATATGAACCAAGTCAAGTATATAGAAGTACTAAGAAGACGTCTACTGACTGCTCAAATAAGGGAATGGTATGGTAATAGACGTTGGATTTTTCAACAAGACTCAGCTCCATGCCACACGGCAAAGTCGGTTAAAAAATGGTGTCATGAAAATAGTGTTCGGTTGCTCCCATGGGCTGGAAATTCTCCAGACATGAACCCAATCGAAAGTTTATGGTGTATTTTAAAGGACGTAATCCATGAAACGCCGATAACAACAAAACACCAACTCATAGAGCAACTTATTCAAGTCTGGTTTCACTCTACACGTATTAAGGAATTATGCAAAAAATTGATTCATGGCATGCCGAATCGTGTCGCAGCCCTTAAGGCAGCTAAGGGGGGTCAAACTAAGTACTAAACTATTGCTAAATAATGACCATGTATTCTTGTGTAGAAATAAATAACTTTTCAACGTTTAAAATTGGTTTAATTTAACATTTTATACCAAAAAATGAAATTTTAAAAAATTCCTAATAATTTGGCCAGTACTGTATATTCCCATCTCTCCAGTTATTCCTTAATATCGTTTATATACAGGGTGTACATAAAGTCAGGATCTATTTTTGTGAAGCACTTGGAAATTATATGGAATTCAATCATAAAATGATAAAGTGGTAACATTTATTAAATAATTAAGAGCAGGATTCGACGTGACGCCCATCAGTATCCCTGCACAGCTCAAATCGTTCCGTAGCATTTCTAAACACATTCTGGAGCATTTGCGGGGTTATGTTATCTGCAGCAGTTCGTATACGTGTACGTAAGTTTTCAAGACTCGTAATCTTCGTCTGATAGACGTGCGATTTGATAAAGCCCCATGCAAAGAAATCTAAAGGAGTTAAATCTGGTGATCTCGCTGGCCAAGGTCTGTTGTTTCCGCGTCCGATCCAGCGATTTGGAAAACGTCCATTTAGATAATCCTGAACAATTTTGCATAGTAACAAGGAGCACCATCATGTTGATAGACGACGGTACTAACAATCCTATCCCCAATCAGCTGAGGTTCAAGGAATTGCTGCAACATGTCCAGATAAATAAGCCCCGTAACTGTAGCTTCAGCAAAGAAAAAAGGACCATAAACCTTAGATTTTGTTAAACCCATCCAGACATTAACTTTAGGCGAGTCTCTTTCCCAATTTTGGACGAAATCATTCGGTCTTTCATCTGCCCAAATTCGACAGTTATGGCGATTTACTTTTCCACACGTATGGAAAGTGGCTTCATCACTAAAGAGAATGTTGTCCATTAAATTATCACTCCAGATTTGTTCTACGAGATCAGCACACACAGCACTTCGTCGAGGGAAATCTTCCTCATGTAAGTCGTGTAAAACCTGCAAATGATAGCTTTTCTTCTGCAAATTAACTTTCAGAATTTTGTGCACAGATGACGTCGGGAGGCCGAGTCTGTGTGATGCAGCACGAACGGACGTACGTGGCTCCTCAGTGATAATTCCGCGTACTGCATTCACGGTAAGATCTGACATACACGGTCGTCCTGATCTTGTTTCATCATTTACAGATCCCGTTCGTTTAAATTTGTTCACCAATTTTCGTATTGTCTTGTCTATTGGCCCCGGCTTATGAAATCTCCTTCTAAACTTCTCTCTGATGTCATTGTATTTCTTTCCCTCGATTCGCCAAATTACTATTGCCACACGCTCTTCTGTATTCATTCTAAGGGCTTCTGAAAAGAAAAATAGGAAAAAATAATTATTTCACAAAAATAGATCCTGACTTTATGTACACCCTGTATACAACCAAAAGAAATAAATAAAAAACCATTACAGCATTCTGTTTATTTAGACGAGTTAAGGGAAAATAATTCATGAAACATATAGGAAATAAATATACATTAAAAAATAATATACATCAAAAATACACACATTAAACGAAGGATATATATATATATATATATATATATATATATAAACCCAAAACTTATATAAAATAATAATAGTACAGGATAAAACTATATACCCATATATATATATATATATATATATATGTATATATATATATATATATATATACTATAAAACAGCAAAACTTATATAAAATCAAAATACATACACTTTATGTTCTACCGCGCTTAAGTAAAATACTAAACTCGCACGTGATCGAGTCTACAGTTACATCATTGTTGCTTTGTACTCTACAGTAAATAAGATTTAGCATTATTTCACCACTCAAGGTGTGCGGGTGCCTATACTCGATGTAAAGGGCCTTTATTTCGTTCAATACTATTTTTGTACCCACCTTACAATTGGTTGGCAAGTTATCTTTAAACACGGACAGAATACAATCAAAAGCACGCACAAAGAGGGCGTCGTTAGCCACAACATCATTATTAAATTCAAGTTTATAAACACTCCTTTCCAATCGAGGGTTTTTTCTTATCTATCCGAGCTTTTCAATCATGAATTCTTCTTCACAATGCATAGCGACAGTTGAAATAACCTTCTAAATCGTAATGACAGCACCTCATTATATAAAGTTACAACTCTTCAGGGTGAACAGTGCAGGCAAGCTCTGCCCTGTACCGCTCAAGTCCTTTGTACCAAAGTTCATGATATTTCGAAGAATCTAAGCTATATAAACAAGCATCCAGCTCTAGACCATTCTCGCCATGTTCATTCCTACATTCGATAAACCCGTCGAGCAGAGCGGTGTATGCGTATTCAAGAACCGTATCAAAATAAACCATATCCGTAACACGTGCGGCTAATATAGGTTTTAGTTTGCGGAATCCAACGATTTCAAACACTCTGTCGAGGATGAAACGGTTTCGCGTGGGGACAAGAACGTTATTATCAGATGCATTCCTCCACATCAGTCGTATATCAATGTATGGCTGATCGTTATTTTACTTATTTATACACAACGTACAAACAATGGCATATGAGGGGGGTATCACTAATCTGTTCTCTTCTTGTACCTACACCTGCAAGTATTTTACAACGATCCTCACCCCATTTCTCAACTATCACGAAGACTCTATTCATCTCCTCAACACTTAAATAAACAACATTACGTTTACTAGAGTTTGCTTCTCTACAAGTCGTTTCAAGTACATAGTTAATGGCACCGGTTTTACGTCTGAACACACGCAATGACTTCGTCACGGACACGTCGTATACGGCATTGAGAATGCTGCTGAAAGGAAGCTCCATCGTTTTCTATTATGAGAGTGCATAACCAGTCGGGTCGAGCTCTGAGATGACTATGACCAGACGGTGCGCTGTTTGGCTCGGGGACAGGTGTGGAGGAGTGAGTCATACCAAGCGTTAATGTTTCGTGTGCGGGTTTGTTCCAGCATGAAAGAATCATGCGAGTACTTGTACCTATTATACCGGGCAATTTCCGATACATGGGGCAATATCGGTTTTAACGTTTTATCGGAATGCGCACTAGACGTTCATTTCCACAAACTAAACACATTAACCCTTTCATACTTGATTTTCGTTTACTTTTCATGCCACAAAAAAACACTTGAGTTATATCTCCAGAATGACTAAAATCTCATAAAATTTGATGATCTCATTTGCGCCCATACGGCATGAAAGGATTAACAATCCGGCGCACTATTTGAGAGAAACATGTGCCCGTATTTATCCTTTTTGTTTAACATTCGATACTCGTCTCTAAATTCTATTAAAAACTCACACAGGTCTTTAGCCACAACCTCACTGCGAACCTAGTCATGATATATATGTAGCCTATCCATTATGACGAGATTTACATTCTCAGCCGCAGGATATGCGTACTCGGTATGATGCAGCATGACATAATACCGCCTATCACACCACTCATCAACAAGACTCACTACCCATACCCGTTGCTTCTCTTCTGCACGCGTTGTTTCTTTCACCTCACGGTATATGTACCCTTTTATGCAGTTTAGCCCTACAACGTAGTCCATTACATCGTTTGTGCCGCGAAACCCAGCAATGCTCTCGCTAGAATATCCATAGAGTATTTGAACATTTTGTTCCTCAAGCTTTGCGTGGTTCAATGTAGCCTTAAAAGTCTCAAAGGAGGGTGGGCTAGGCCGTCTTTCAGTATTCACCCCATCTTCCGACTTTACCGAATACCACTTTATAAATGTCGAACACGCAATATCAAAAGAAGCCATCACTATTTTTCGTGTACGTGAGAATTCTTCAAATATACGTCTGAGATCCAGGGCTTGCAGCGGCCAACTGAGCACGCAGGGTTAGAGATATACCCAGGTAGTAGCAGGAGTCACGTGACCATTTCATTGATCCTACAGTGGGCGGAGCTTAGGACTTTTTCCTGTACATACACACGCACACACAAAGGAGAAAATGAAATCCTAATTAAAACATTTACATATTCATATATACGCAATAAATAAACATATCGTTAACAAAAGACATATGTAACATTCAGTTACTATGGTTCCCAAAGGGTAAGGTATCATAGGTGCCAGGCACCTGGTAACGTTTCCTATAGGTGGTACGACACACCTATGTGCCCCTAAGTTCCTTCACACACCACAGTTTCTGTGCCCGAAAGTTGTGGTTTCCTACAGTCAGTTGGGGAGGTTGGTCACCCTCATCTTCTAAGCACACTAGCTCCTTCATCGAGTCAAAGTTCGCCAGGTTAAGCGTGATGCCCTTCGCCTTCACGATATATTTCAGCTATTTCCCCACCCTCACCAGCACCTCATACGTTTTTTGGCCCTGTTGATACAAAGGAGTCAGCGTATGCACCATCACCATACTCATCCTTCATCTTGTCAGTCAACTCTCCGAGGAATTCCCCAATAGGAGGCATGTATTCATCCTCCCTCTCTGTGAATATTACGCTATCTGTGTTAGCGTACAGCACCCTTCGCCCAAGAGAGTGCAGTAGTAGGGTGTGTCAATTTGGGAGGTGAAAATTAATTTTTGCCAATTCCTTCACTGAGGGGTTTTAAAAATGTTTTTGGATGTGAAGAATTCAAATCTGCTATTATTTTTGTGATTGCTCAACACTTAGCTTGGTAAATCTACGTTTGATTAAAAAGCACATAAATTGCTCTCGGAAAACAACATTTATTAATTTTAGCTTCTCAAAATGTCAGGTAATGCTATAAAAATTTTAGTTTCTCTGCATAAAACATATCCTAGTAATCATAAAACATATCCTTGTAATCATAAAACAACATTAGAAAGTAATGACATCAGTAAAAAAAATATTTAAACAACAAGTTTCATCAAGTCTTGCTTTGATTCGTTCTTGGACATCAGCCGCCGACTTGCTTCTTGGCCTCTGATATAGCCCTCACGTTTCTCATGTGTATACACCCTGCCTGCTGCCTCTGTGACTTGTTTCACACACCTCTCTATTGACTGAGCATGACAGGGCCACTGTGGAACTTGCATAGGCTTGTCAGAGAACTTCTTTACTTCGGCTGTAGTCAGTTTACATGTCAAAGGAGGTTCAAATACCCCGTCAGACCAGTCTGTCAGCTCCAACACGGAAGAAGCACTGGGGTTGATGGAAGGTGTCTTCCTGGGACGTACAGAAAGATCTCCAAGTGTGTCATCATCTCCACCCCTCATGTCAACAATCTTTTGGACACCAGCTCTCCTCTCCTCACTGTCATCTGAGCACAAGAGTGTCTGGATTATCATTTCACTAAATGCATACCATGCTGAGCGCTTGATGGTTGGCAAAACAGCATCCACTACAACCTTCTTTTGCAGCCTAACTAGCCGCAGCTGAAACAAGATGTGGCGTGGGCCTTCCACCCAAGAGTGTTTTACTTTGATGTTGAACCAACAGGGTAGTACACACCAACAATGTATTCCACTATCAGTCTTAAGTTGTTGAGGGTTTTGCCTTTAAGGCCATGTTTTGAAACCCATATGCGACAAAGCCTGTTTGCTGTTGTCAACCACCTTGAATGGCTCACTGGACCAATTTCAAGAAGGGCCAGATCTGTGGGAAGTTCTCCTGTCCTTATGGCCTGTGTGATCCTATACCCGTACGCTTGATCAGTAGAGAGATCCTTTACGACATTGTCACTCAGTGAAGTAAGAGGCTCTCCAATTGAGAGTTTGGTGAATGAAGGATCAATTTCAAGTTCGGTTGCAGTGTCCAGCATCTTGCCAATGTTACCTGTCCACTTGTTGTTAGACAAGGTCTTCCCATCCAGTGCTGTGATCAAGTGTCGCAGGGGTAACTCGTTAGTGTGGAGGGCACAAACCAACCAGATCAGCTTACGGCAAAGCTTGACCTCTACCCAATGCATGGAACCACCCCCAGCCAGTGTTAACATTTGTAGAATCACCTCCAATGGCCTGCAGGCTTTTCTCAATGCCCTCTTCTTCGTGAAATCTACAAGATTATCAGCAATAACTTCAGCAGGTTTTTTTCTCGTTGAGCCTTTCTCACGAGTGAAGTGGTAGAGATATCTTCCACCTGGCTCACTGCACACAGAATAATGCTCTTCTTTCATGATGCTGGGGAACTGACGATCTGAATTGTCTGCTTTCAGCATAACTTTAGTTGTATCTTGACGGCCGTCAAAGAAGATGCAGTCAATTTCACCCTTCTTACAAAGATCATCAAATTCCTGATCCAGGGATCTCATAACTTTTTCTTGGGCCCTCTCGACTTTATTGTGATCAACTACAAGTCTCTTGTCTTCTTCAGTCATCAAGCCAGCATCCATAAAGGAAGCAGTGGTGATGGCAGCTGTGGCACGTAGGCCAACACCATATCTGATGCTATGCATAGCAACATTAGGTATTTCTAATGTGTTGTACTCTGGCTTTTTATTGGAAGTTGAAGACGTGCTTGGTATTTCTAATGTCACTTCATAATTCCATCCTTTCCATCTTGAGCATCAGCTATTTGTTCTTCATTTTCATCATCAGAGAAAATTACTTCATTTGATGGCATTGAAACATCCTGCTTACTTGTCTGCTTATATTCAGCCAGCCTTCTTCTTTCGTCTTCTTGCCGCTTCTGCTTTTTGACTTGTCTGTTGTGCTCAGCTTGATCTGGCAAGCCAATCTGATGTGTTCCAATAGAACCAGACTTGTCTCTCTGACCTTTAATGAAAGCAAGTTCCCTCACAGGGATCTTCATCTCTCTAGGGCATGTACAGTTAATGTGAGTTTCGTTTTTGCAACCAGCATCTGCAAGGCAGCCAAATTCAGAGCAGAGAACAATTTTACACTTGCATGAGGATGTCAAAAAGCTTGTCAAGTTTTGCAATGAAAGCCTCCTTGACATGTAGCTTCCTCCCCAAGAGATATGTTTTTTGGCCTGCTCCAGCTCTCTTGGATCTTGTTTAAGATTGTGACTCGTGAATTTACAACGGGGGCTACAAAAGAACTGTTTGCTCGTTCCCACTTTTCAAGCACTTTAGGGTAAATGTCCTTTGCAAGACTGGCTGCTGGGTAGTTTCTCACATCCTCACCACTTTGTTCTCTTAGCAGTAGCCCATATTTCAGAACGTCTCGCAGAGTTGGGAGTTCAGAGGGCAACAACTCTTTACCAGTTCCAATTAGGTTGCTCATATGTGTGAATGTCCCCAGTCTTGTCCTCCTTTTAGAAGCCATTGTAGGTCAATTCCCACTGGTTAGGATGGTAGCACTGACGGACAAGTAATCTTCAGCACACTAATGAATATGTTTCAACCTGTGAAATAAGCAAAAACAGCAGTGCATTATATATATAGCATATATAATTATTAATATAATAATTATTATATAATTCAACAAAAAAGTCAAAAAAGTCAATATTTTTATGTAGCTTCTTACCAAGCAAAACTAAATTATATTAAATTAACAAAAATATCTTTAGAATTCTTAAGTCATGCTGCAACTTTTTAGCACCCCTCATATTTGGAATTTGAAAGTTAAAAAATTCGACACACCCTAGTGCAGTAGTCCCCAAAGCTTGATGCGTGTGTATGCCGTTGTGAAGTTGGCTACAGATATGTTTGTAACACGAGAGGTATCTGTGGCCAGTTCGGTGATGTTGTACTTTATTATGTACGTGTTACCAACATTCACGATCTCCATAACCTCTTTATCGGGGCCATTGGCATAATCCCACACCTCGTTATAACTTTTGGCCAAATCAACATTCCCCTTACCTGTATTCTGTGCAAACTTGCCCAAAAGACTATTTAGGCATAACTTTGCACTAAAGCACTTGACAGGGTTCTTAACAATTTGGGCTCGGTCAAGCTGTATCCCTTCACAGTCACGGTAACACTGAATATACGCGGATTTTTCACCCTCCCTCTCTCAACCCCTCGCTGGTAGCCTCATGCTTCCACCTTATCCTTCAAAAAAGTATTTATATACGGCGTGAAAAGGTTGGGTAGCTTCTGAAACCTCCACACCTCAAATATCTTCAATATTCTATAAACATGACGGACGGCTAGGGACAGCTCAGGACTTGTATATACACCTCTGATCTTCCGCTGGTTGGCTGTGTGATTACAGGTCCCATTATTCTCCTCTGCGCACTTCACACCCAGGGGAAACATGAGCTTGTGATCTCTGACGACGGGTAAGATCGGCATCCATAAATCGCGAGGTAGGAGCACGTCTACGAAAGAAAGACCGAAATAGTACCCTCACGTAGGGATATAAAGAACAGAAGTCGTAGTAATGAAGTTTCACGCCCTCGTAGGCAGAAAGTATAGCTTGAATAGGTTTGTACGCCCTCCGAACAAGCTATCACCGCATTTGAGAGGATCCAACACCATTGAACGCTTGATGGTGTTTATTTCTTCGCGGTATTGTCCATCTGATTCCATCCGTGCATCATACTCATGCTCCCACAAGACCTTGTGAGTGAACTGGGAGCCTATAAGCTGATCGCGGGTGCGGGTCCATACAAGACTATCGGCAGATCTACCGTGGATATCTACTACGATTCCACACTCAGAACGTGGGCATCCATGCCACCAGCAACTGTTAAAGGAGTACACAGTCTTCTCACCAGTGGCACGGTCTTCGCTTAGCCTTAGACCATCAACCCAACAAACATGACCATTGACATTAATGGGTACTTCTCCCGTGTCGCAGGCGTGTTTTATTTATACATCGGTCTGCTGCTATGAGCCAGTAAATAGCCTTGTGCCCATAACTGCGAGGGTTGTTTCTGTGAATGATGGCTAAGGTGTCTTTAGGCATGAAATTGTTCTGGAACACAGTAAAGCAAAATGATGTGATTCTGGTTGCGACTTGCAGCGGATCGCAGTTGAAACGGTCTATGTACATCCTTCTAAAGGCCTGGAAACATACTCTAAGCACGCGCACATCATTCACGCAATAGCGCTCACATTCATTGGCTATATTGTAAGGATTAGCTTCATTAAAACTGTTGTAGTAGCGGTCAGAATCTTCACGCTCACTATCACTCATGTTGTAGTTAAAGTATTGTTTGGGGGGAGGTAGCCCCTACGTAATTTAATGTGTCGCTAGTGAGGAAAGTGTAAGGGAAATACCCTTTTGAAACTTCAGCGGCCACACTCATCACCTTGGGTAGTTTCGCTAGTTTACAAGGTGTGTATAAGCTTGTTTTCCTCTTTTCAAGGGGTCACCCGTAAATATCGCCGATGACTCGTGTTCAAGCGGCTCCTTATAAAGGGACTGTGTCAAATGTTTCCCCGTTATGGGCAAGAATATACACAGTCATTTTTTTTAACTTGTCCGCTAACTTGACAATATAGGACACAAAGAGTTTCACAGGGCTGTCGTGTGCATTCGTTTTAAAAACGTTTGTCCGTTTACCGGATTTGTGACACTCATCACACTCAACCTCCATGCACTCATCGCAGATAGTCTGGCTTAAGAGTAGATGTGGAATAACCTCTTTGGTTTCAGGGTTTGTGTAAGTTTCTTTATCGTAGTACACGGTTATACAGGGTTTATTTTTAGGCTTAACATCTTTCATATAACATACATGCTTCACTCCATCCGCCTTATATTTTTCATGACATGTAGAACAGTGAATTTCATCACATTTATGCGTGAATTTCCCTCAACTATCCATCATATGAAACATGCCACATTCACAGATTCTCACTTTCCTGCAAGTGCCATTTGATTTATGGAGCTCAAAGCATTTATTATTGAAAAATGTACGTCTGCACACATTACATTCCCTCTTCTCGCTTCAACTACACGACTTCACATTTGGGGCTTTTACACTGCTCACAAACCATGTGACATTCCTTACAATGCTTCACTATATCATCCGCAAACTCGAGACATCCCTTACACAAATCATGATGCCGTCCATATTTTCGACTTTAATCATAATTAGCGTAAAGAGCACTTATGTTACGGATGGGGAGATACGTTGACCATGACAATCCTAAAATAAGTAGAGGTCTTGCGCGATCTCTCACACAGCTTTTAAAAATATACACAGTCCTACGACGATCATCCATTCCAAATACAACTACACGAACATTCATTTCCTGCTCTACCCTTCTCAGCTATTCAAGACCCATATTACACTCAAACTCAAGCTTGCAATCTGCAGCCAGTTTACAAGTACATTGCACAACCGTAGGCAACCAAATTTTTTGCGTCCATGTATTTAGCACAGTGAACATATGAGCTAAGACTATTGCTATAAAGCCGCAATCACTATCGACGTTTCTATGCTTTCGGTAAATAACGAGAATTGAAATTAAGAGTATAAGGTTTGGCACTATGACCCGCAACCCGGAATACTCTGTCAATATCTACCGTGAAGTTGTCCATATTGAAGGCTGTACTACTTTAAGAGGCCTGCATTATACGCCCCAAGATATATTCTGTATCTACATCGGCCAAACGTCTGAATGGTATTACTACCCAAAAATCATCTACTTCCCCGTCAACTGACCCAAACCCCAAGGACAACCTCATCCGGATTTCACGTTCGTCGCGGTTCTGAAAGGCAAACTCCTCAATACGCTCAACTACGCGCCGCAGTCCGTTTTCAACACCGTTGCTATACAGAGTTCCAGGGTCAACCCTGACTACGTACCGATTTCTAGTCAGGGCTGTGGTGGGGTTAGTGGTTTGCACCAGTTCGAATGTTATACATTCCTCTACAGCACGAGAAGCTGCTGGTGTAGAGAATGTACCGGAATTGAACAGGAATAAGGGGGTACAAATTTAATTGAGGAGGGAGCTAGTGTGAAGGTTGCGTCGTAAGACGTAGAGGGCTGGGGCTCTATTACTGGGGATCTAGCAACCGCTGCACTCCTGGCACGTTTTATACCTGACGTGGAAGGTTCTTCATCATCGTGACGCCGCTTTGAACTGCCACGTGGTGGAGGTGTCGCTGGTGAGGGTTCGTCAGCGGGGATGGAGTCTGTAACCATAACTACACTGTCATATGGGTCGTCTGTAATATCGATGATGGGGTGCTGTACTTCATCGTCATTCACGGTTCTGTGGAAGAAGAAAAACAAGATTGTAGAATATAAGGAGCAACACTTAAATTTGGTTATATTTTCTAAATGGAATCTGTAGAAAAATTCAGGTTCACAAGCCCCTCCACATGTATTATATCTGGCCCTACAGGATATGGTAAAACTGTGTTTATGCTTAAAATCAATAAAGCTAAGGGGGAGATGTTCTCAAAATTTGTACATAAAGTAATATGGTGCTATTCGACGTACTAGTCAGTGTTCACCGAGTACCAAGATGATATTTTGTCCCACAAAGGCGTATATGACGTTAATTCGTTAAAGGGAATGAGCATACAGTCATTCTAATTGACGATCTCATGTTGGAAATGGATAAAACGTTTGCCGAGACATTTACAGTGTTCTCCCACCATCTTAACATAAGCGTATTCTTCATCAATCAGAATCTATTTTTCAAAAATAGATACATCCGTGATGTATCGTTAAATACACAAGATCTAGTCTTATTCGCGCAAAGTTGAGATGTGTCACAAATTGGGGTATTAACCAATCAAATGTTCCAGAATCAGCGAAAGGAGTTTTTGGAAGTTTATAAAGAAGCCACAAGTCAGCATTACGGATATTTGCTTTGTGACCTTCACCCGCGAAACACGTTTATGGTACTTCCAAGAACGAATATATTCCCAAACGATCCAGAAACGATGTATATTCCAGAATGACAAATAGGCCAAAAAAGTATAGTAACTTAATAAAAATCTATCATCGATTGTCCCGGGCATTGCAACAGATGTTACTTAAAAATATCGAACCTGCCTTAATGTTATAAAATGCGATGTGCCAATGAAATCCCCTCTGAAGGCTCGCCTACATCGTTACAAGAACATAATACGTACGCTCGCTGTACTGTGGGGAAGAAAAAGCGAATTATTGTACAAAGAGGGGGATCATTCCTCCCCATCTTATTTTCAGTTTTGGGACCTTTACTGACTAGATTAATATAATGAAGAAAGTGGTAGTGATTCCGCACAAGGTGTATGCTTCACTGCAAAGTTCAAAGAGTCAAGACACGGTTCTAGAACCCCGTAAAAGCAGGCTTAAAAGAATGGAAAGCGAATTGATAGACATATTAAACAGTAAAGTCACCTGATGAGAAAAGGATCATGTAAACAAGAGGTTCTGCAGAAATTTCTTCATGAGTACGAAGATTATAAAAATCCGACAGAGATCCCCGTGGTTATTAGGCACAGGACGAGCAACGATGAGCATGGTGATATAGGACCTGGGCTGACGTTAGAGATGACCAACCAAAGAATAACGGAACGCAACACATCGAGCATGTATTAAAAAGCAGTCTCCCACATACAGTGAGGAATAAAGGCTTAAGTCTTTATAATCTATTGAGTGAGGACCTCATCATACAGTGGACCGATACAGGCGAGGTCATTGCTGAAGGAACAAGGGTACAGGGATCCAATATCGTCGACATTGTACATGATCTGGTGAGAAAGTGTGATAGGCCCTCACCATCAGGATGGAAGCATATTAAAGCAAGAGTACAACAAATAAATGTCTCCAAAACATTGATAGGAAATCTGAATAGGTTAAAAGACTTGGAGCAAGTTTCGCATGTGCCACAACTGAGTACGCCATCAACCCCAACAGTAGCATTTCTGAAGAGGAGAAAGAAGAGACCAAACAACAACGGCCAACCCTATCCACGTGTCTCTAAAATACGCAAATGGCTAACATATTAAGTAAACGCTATTATGACATTTCTAGCCCAGCCTCCTATAGCGGTGTTGATAGACTGTACAGAGTTGTTTACAATGATGGAGTAAGGAAAAAAGATGTTAAGAGGTTTTTGCTGGAGCAGGACGCTTATACACTTCATAAGCCTATGAGAAAGAGGTTTAAAACAGCCAGGACAACAGCGGCTTCGATTGACTCTATTTGGCAAGCGGATTTAACAGACATGCAAAGATATTCAATATATAATGATTGCTATCGTTACATCCTATTCATAATAAATGTATTCTCTAGATATCTGTGGCTAATTCCTCTGAAAAATAAATCGCCTGAAACAGTTGCTAAAGCTACCAAAACGCTGATGTTGAAAGAAAACGGTTCCAGGCTATTTTTGTACGGATATGGGGAAAGAATTTATAGGTCGAGCTTTTCAGAGCATGTTGGCAGAGTTTAATATCAGTTACTACACTATCAATTCTATACATAAGGCCTCTTTAGCTAAAAGAGTTCAACGTACCATAAAGGAACGCATGCACCGCTATTTTACACATAAAAACACATACAGATATATAAACATTCTGAGATCATTGGCCTCGTCATACAACCGTTCACACCATCGCCCGATTGGGATAACACCTACGATACGATCGGTACAACAACTAACAAAGTTTTTGAAAGAGGTACGCACACAGAGCGTGAGGTGAGAAGAGATATTCGTAGAGCACCGCTACACTCTACATGTTTCGAAATCAATGATTATGTAAGGCCATCGCGTTCGGGAAATAAATTCGCGAAGGCTTTCAGCAAGGATGGACACGTAAGATTTTTAAAGTTAGAGCTATGAGACTTAAAGGTGAGATAATGCTGTATTACGTTGAATATTTGAATGGGGAAGAAATCGAAGGAGGCTTTTACCGCGAGGAGTTGCAGAAAGTGACATTTAATTTAGGAAATAGTATGTTTAAAATTTTAAAAAATTTAGGCAGCAAAGATTCAGGAAAGAGAAAAATGTACCTGGTGAAATGGCTAGGGTACCCAGAAAGCTTCAACACCTATATAAAAGCTGCTGCAATAATGAAGCTTAAAGAGTATACAATATGGCACCTAACCACTTCTAGTTCACACTCCCGTCCTCTTCTTCTCTGTCTGTACATCCTAACAATACCCTAGCCAAATTTGTAACAGAACTCCATTGGCCCATTGAATTGGAACGTGATTCGTATGAGGTGGGGCTATGCGAAATTCAGCTATCCACCCGCTTCTTAAGCAGTGATTATAAAGAACACGTTTTTACGATTCTGAGAGATTGTGATCAGTGTGAAAAGGCCGGGGTAATTAGGGATGAAACCATGCGTACCACCAGGAGTGGGGAGGCACTGTACTACAGTACAGTAGTAACGCTAGACCCGGGTCGTTATGGTGCCGCCGAGGATGTTGTGAGAGACTTAAACGAACGTTTAAAAAGCTCAAATCTTACGGCTGATTTAGTATATGAAATCGTAAAAAAAGAAACCCCTGCACATGCTCTGACCCTAAAATCACAAGATAATAGAAATATTAAAGACAGAGGACTGTTGAAAATTATAACCTAGGGACGATATGGGGTAGCACTCCAAAGAGATGTCTTTCACGAGGCACGACATGACTTGTCCATCTTAATGTAACAGTTGAAATTGGAGAAATTGGGTGATGACTATCCATCCCCAGACATGTGCTATATTTACAGCAATATCGTGGAGCATCAATTTGTTGGGGATACCCAGGCTCGTCTGCTGCGCATTGCACACATTCCCAACCATAGAGGGAAGAGCTTAAGCATTACATATGACAAGCCCCATTTTGTGAATGTTGCGACTAATCTATTAACCAATATCTCAATATATATAAGAACGATTGAAGGAAAAAAATTCCCATTCGGTGATGGGAGCTTAACAGTGAAACTGCACTTTCGTCGCATTCAGTTATAATAACTCGAAAGCCTTTCACAGTCTATCGAGGGGTGAGATATCAGCGTTGGAGTGGGCTTCGATCCATTTTTTCAGCCATACTACGCACGGCTGTCCCATTGTTGAAGAGTGGGGCCAGATACCTCGGGAGGAAAGCTTTACAATCAGGTTTGAACACGGTAGAAGACATAATAGGTGGAGCTAAACCTAAAGAAGCTCTAAAAAAGCATTTAAAACGTACACGGGACGAAATCATCAAAGATGCAAAGAGAAAAATGCGTGATGGTGGGAAGAAGAAGAGGGCTGTCCGGAAGAAGGGCTTACCAACACGTGGCGTTAAACATAAAAGGACATCGAAGAAGATTACTACTTGTCGAGAGAGGTGGCACGATTTCTGACTCGTTATGGCACGCTTCATCCATCCGTGTAGTTCACAATGTTGTAAATCGGAGCTATCCCTCTTTGATATGCCCCCAACACATGTTTCTATTGAGCACAGTGACTTTATTACAATTAACCAATTAAACACAATTAGTTTTCCGAGTGCCTCTATTGAATTCGTGATACCCAGCTCAGGCCAATACTTTCTGATCCAAGCTGCATGCACATGTACGCTAAACTACGTATAGCCCATTCAGATGGAACAGACTGCGATGATAATTATTCTGCATACCCTGAAACCAACTTTCTGCACTGCATATTCAGTCAGTGTGAGGTGTATTTAAATCAGGTCAACATCTCAGCAGGAACGGGTTATTATCACCTACGAGCCTATCTAGAAAATGTCCTCAACTTTTCAAAAGAAGCGAAGGATACCGTTTTAACTGCCGAGGGCTGTTACACTCGTCTACAGCCAAAATGATTCGGAAATAAAAGTAGTCAATCTTTACTAATTTTGGGTCACTAAATACGAAAATGGTGCCTAAAATTGCCAACTGGCTCTATTTATAAAGATATCAGGCAACCCTGCACCCTACTAACTGGACTGCATCTGTCGCGTAATATGTAGACGCCTGTGACACATCGACGCATTGAATCTACTGCGCATGCGCGTAGTTATATTTTTTTATTTTAATAAATTAATGTAAATATATCCATATATATACACAATAAAATGTAATTTTAAATTTATCTATTACATTATGTATTTGTAAATTATTTATTAAGAAATAGATTGGATCATTTTAACATATTGCTTCCCATAATATTTTTGATATTAATATAAATGGAATACTAACCAAACTTAACCTTACCTAATTTAAAGTTATTAAATGCAATGTAATTACATTAATTTATTAAAATAAAAAAGAAATATAACTACGCGCGTGCGCAGTAGAGTCAAGGCGTCGATATGTCACAGGCGTCTACATATTACGCCACAGCATCAGTTCATTCGCGGAAGTCATACAGTGCACCCTTGTCAAACTCTTTTTAGTGTTTGCTTTTGAAACTAAATTTTTTTCAGCCTAATTTGAACAAAGATGCCTCGTAATTGCGTGAACAGTGTAGATAACTTCTGTTATGTTTGTGGAGAATTGACTTTTGCATCACAAAAGCGTGCTGTAACCGCCGTGATTAGAAAAGCCTATCATCTTTATTTTGGCTGTAAGATTGGAGATCAGGACAAGAGCTGGGCCCCACACGTATGCTGCAATACTTGTGCAACAAACCTTCGCCAGTGGTTGAATCGGAAAAGGAAATCTATGCCTTTTGCAGTGCCAATGGTGTGGAGGGAACCAACAGATCATGTCAGCAATTGTTACTTCTGCATGGTGCCTCCATCCAAGAAAGGTATTTGCAAGAAGAAAAAGTGGATTTTACAATATCCGAATATACTCTCTGCTATGCGCCCGGTACCTCACGGCGAAGGACTACCCGTTCCTGAGCCCCCACACTCATTCTCCCTGGAGTCAGAGGACGAGGAGAATGAAGGAACCTGCGAAACTTGTGAGCCTTCAACTTCACAAGACCCTGAATTTGTTTATAACTTGAGATCTTCTAAACCGCACATGATAACTCAGAATGAATTAAACGACCTTATCAGAGATTTAGAACTGCCAAAGAGTAAGGCAGAGCTGTTGAGCTCCAGATTGCAGCAGTGGAATCTCCTCGCTGAAAATGTTAGTGTGTTAGTTTCGTGACCGTCAAAAAGATTTTGTCCCATTCTTCATCATGGAAGATGACCTTGTAGCTTGCAACGACATCGATGGTCTTATGGCAGCTCTCAACATTATTCACAATCCTGATGAGTGGAGATTGTTCATTGTTTCATCGAAGTTGAGTCTAAAAGCTGTTTTGTTGCATGTTGGCAACGTATTGCCATCAATTCCAGTTGGTCATGCAGTCCACATGAAGGAAACATATGACAACATGAAACTGCAACGTTTTGAACTGCATAAACTATGACAAACATCAGTGGCAAGTTTGTGGTGACTTGAAAGTTGTTGCTATTGTGTTTGGACTGTAGCTGGTCTACAATAAGTATTGCTGTTTTCTGTGTGAATGAGATAGTCGGGCTATGACTTGAACGACTACGTAACATGATACTGTTTTACCGACATTTGCTCTAACTCTGGCGAGGCTCTAACTCTGCGAGGCTGCCAACGAATGATAAGCCCGGCAAGAGTTTGATTAGACTGGACTGACGTACGTTATTCATTAGGTAACGAATGAGGTGTAATCTTAAACTCCTAGACGTCAGAGCTATTTATAGATCTCAATTTAATAAGGTGTAAGGTTATGCATGAGTCATCCACGCATTATGACATCATTGCATCAAGATAGAAAGGATGAGCGGGCGTTAAAAAAAAATTGGGCATAGTGGCCCCGTCCGATTTCTATCTTGGGTGGCACAATTGAAACGAAGGTAATACTAGCTGCGTTTCAGGACAAAAGTTAAAAATAGACTATGACTCATTTTTTCGGACAAGATGGAGGAATGAAATTTTTGTTTTTTTTCTTTTATTGTTTTATACCATAAACTTTACGTAGAATACAATTCTATTTACATAATTAAATGCATATTCATTTTGTTGAGATCCCTCTGGGTGTATATTTACCAACATATATTCGACCTAATGACCTTGTTAAATCATTAGTACTAATCTTAATCAAACTTTGTGGGAATTGAGCAGTAACTTGTTGACCTAACTGACACACTTAGTTATAGTCTACGATACATTCGAAACCCTTTGAAAGGGGAGAACCACCTAGTTCTTGGATGCATCATTACTTGCTCTGCACTATGTGACTCTGCACTATGTGAAGTGTCAAGATTCGGCTCAAACAAAACAGCATGGGGAACAATTAAATAAGGTACTGATGATATCCCTACATTAGGATCTCTTTCGACCCCTTCCCTAACATCTTTCCTACGACCTAAAGAATCCTCAAAGTTAATAACATAACCAGACATATTCATTTGAGGTATACATTGAAAAGATACACCAGTTACTTGATAATAATTAAAATTTAAAATAGTAGCTTTAGCCTCAGTACTTAATAAATCCAAAGACAAAGTATAAATTCCATCAGTATTAACACCTAAAGTATTTTTATCCAAATAAGCAAATTTCATTAAAGCTGTAAACATATTCCTCTTAGCACGCCTTCTGACATTCCTTCGATGAGATTGACGATTATATTTCCTTCTACGAAAATGATGACGCAAACGACCACGACGATACATAGTGTAAGCAATGAACACCACACAAGAGACACGACTATTCACTGCAAAAACAAGACACAGACTGATGATTCAGATTTCAAGGTTCTATTTATAGATTCATGATTGCGTAATGTTATGTACAGAATCCTGATTCGCTTAGCTGTTTATTGATTCATCGAAGTTGAGTCTAAAAGCTGTTTTTTGCATGTTGGCAACGTATTGCCATCAATTCCAGTTGGTAATGCAGTCCACATGAAGAAAACATATGACAACATGAGACTGCAACTTTTTGAACTGCATAAACTATGACAAACATCAGTGGCAGGTTTGTGATGACTTGAAAATTGTTGCTATCGTGCTTGGACTGTAGCCGGCCTACACTAAGTATTGCTGTTTTCTGTGTGAATGGGATAGTCGGGCTAGGACTTCTCGTTACATCAAGAAGGATTGGCCACTCCGACACTCATTGGAACCTGGAACAAAAAATGTTCAGTATCCTCCACTTGTAGAATCGAGCAAGATTTTGTTACCACCCTTACACATCAAACTGGGCGTCATGAAAAATTTTGTTAAGGCTATGGATAAAACGAGGGCAGCTTTTAAGTACGTCGGTGGTAAATTTCCAAAGCTCAGTGAAGCAAAAATCAAGGAGGGTGTATTTGTTGGTCCATAGATCCGCGAGCTTCTTAGAGATTAGGAATTCGAACGTATCCTAGGTGGTGAGGAGAAGACAGCGTGGAATGCTTTCCGGTTAGTAGCAACCAATTTTCTCGGAAATACCGAAGCTGAAAATTACAGGGAGCTGGTGGAAAACCTGCTGTTGTCCTATCAAAAAATGGGCTGCAATATGCCTTTAAAGATACATTTCCTCCATTCGCACCTGGAATTTTTTCCGGCCAACTGCGAAGCAGTCAGCGATGAACATGGTGAACGTTTCCACCAGGATATCTCAGCGATGGAGAAACGCTACCAGGGGAAATGGAGTCCATAATTGTTAGCAGACTACTGCTGGACAATAACAAGAGATGCTCCAGAAGTTGAATACAAGAGACAAGCAAAGAAGCGACGGGTTGAATCAATATAAGTGACTGCATTATACAAGTATGTTACTAATATATGGTATACATATACGCAAAATGTGTAACTTAAATTTTCTTGGAAACTGTAGCCACTCGACTGTTTTCATGGTCATATTCGTTTTCAGCACCCCAAATCCATAATAGGAAACACATTTTATCTCCGAAGCACAAACTTTTTCAAAATTTGTAGACCAGTGTTATCAGACTAAAGACAAAAGTAGTATAAAGGATAAATTTAAAAATTCTAAAAAGAAGATATATGAATGCTATGGACGTCTGCACAGAGACTTCACATTCTAGGAGAAACTGCTTATCAATGGGGTGGATATGAAAATAAAGCTCACCCGCACGAATCCTGAGATCTGCATAAATCTGGGACTGATCAAGAAGAGGACGCAAAACCCGTTGTGATTCACATTATGGAAACATATCTCCGCGTACGGCGAGTGAAATTAAGCTCTGTTAAACAATTAGAAATTGAAAAAAATTTAATACACGCAACAGTAAAATACCCAATTAACAGAGTACAGATCAAACTATACACGGTGCCTGCAGGGTTGGCCTTGAAGCAGATAGAAAACGTGGCCCTGGGAGTTCTACCTAAAAGGTTATTAATTAGAATGCAGGATCACGCTTCGACGAATGGAAAATATAAAAAGAATGCCTTTAAATTCGAGAATTTCGGCCTTAAAAATATAACTCTATACGTCAATGGCGTTGCGTTGGGTGGGACTATGGATACGGACTACTCATCAGATGCTGTGTTCCCGCTTTGCGCGAGAACTTATAGTAATCTGGCCCATATTGGAGGTGCTTGTGATGAACTTGAGATTCGGGTAATGCAGAAAGAATTCATCGATCAATTTAACCTTTACCCGTTTGATATCACGTCCGACTTATAAATACACACTTAAGTCTACAACAAAGTGGGAACATCTCAGTCAGATTGGAATTCGCCAACCCGATAGACGCTCCTATTAGTGTACTAGAATACCTCGAGTCATAAGCCCTAATTGAGGTCGACCGCTGCAGGAACGTAGCCACTGACTTTTAAGATGCGAATACACTTCAGAGAGTAGTGAACAGTGACCGAATAACACGCTCCAAATATATCGGTGTGCTTGCGAAGAATGAAACATTGAAATTACCAACTACGAGAAAATGCGGGGAAATTATTGTACACACGTACAGTTTTGGGGGCGAGGGGATTCATTGGTTTGCAATATACTTTAAAAATAGAGAAAGAATGTATTATTTTAATTCACTGGGGACTCATCCCTTGAGTGACCCTGTTATTGTAAAATTTCTCGAACAGTTGCATATCCCTGAAATTGTCTGGATTCCCCACCGATTACAAGGATATTTTAATAATACTTGCGGGCTGTATTGTCTATCATTTTTCTGCACATATCACGTGGGAAGGGATTTAAATTTTTTTTTAAATTATTCGATTTGTGCGACACTGAGAGGAACGATGAAATGGTGTGCATGCAGATAATAAAAAGGTTCCCATTTGTGCACACTCGATGTATTGTGTAAAATTTTACGCGTGTATATATAATTGTAACTATATTGTGTAAAATATAAGATGTTCCAATAATGTTAGTCTTATTTATTGGATGCTAATTCTGTAAGCTGAATTGTACTAATTTATAAAACATGATTTCTTTCATTTAATAAATTGATGAAAATACACTGTCTTGTTCTTAACCAAAAGAAAAAGCTTACATTACTTCCCCGACGACCTGGCATTCGTTGGACCGGATGTGAGCCAATACTTCGACCTCCGTATTCAGGTCACTGGGTTGATTGCGCTGTAAAACATCCAAATCACCGTCGACTATTTGCTTTTCTTCAAAGCTGTCACGAAAAGTAGCTATAACACGATCGAGTTCCGCATCGGACATA